>JAQHUG010000130.1:1239030-1373819 GCA_028555095.1 Dicrostonyx torquatus
GGGGGGGGGGTGAGAGGCAAGCACAACAAAAACCACTTTTGGAGAAAACTTTCTCATTTTCTCTCATTTTAACTTTTTAATTTTTTTTTATTTTTGAAATGACAATGTAATTAAATCACTTTACCTTTCCCTTCCCTCCCTCCAAAGCATTCCCATGTACGCATAGGGCTGTGCCAGCAGAGCCAGCTAAAATAATATGTAAATTAAATAAAGACAATCTTATAATATTTCTATTTTTGAAATATGGTTTTAGTAATGAATATGTACTGCCACCAGTCAATGAATCCCACTAGAGGCAACTTCTGAGGAATATTGATAAAATCCATGATCCAAGGATTTTAGGGGAGTAGCTGAACCTCAGATTATGAACGACAAAGACAAAACATGAAAACAACCCCAAAAATCAAAACTAAAAGTGTCTGGTATCGCTGGTGTTGGGGTCATTTGTTAATCAGTTTTCTTCACCACTGGAAAAATACATGTGAAAATCAACTTCCCTAAAGAAAAAAGGTTGGCTCGCTGTTTCAGAGTTTTTATAGAGTAATTGGTTGTCCCCATTGTCTTTGGCCTGTCACGGCATATCATAACAGGGACCTGTGGTACAGCAAAATCTGCTCACCTCCTGGCTAGTAAGGACAATGAGGAAGAAGAGGAGGCTTCAGTCACACAATCCCCTTCCAGGGTATGGCCCAAATAGTCCGAGGAACACTAGTAGGTTCCATCTGTCCATTGTTCTGTAGCTTCCCCAAAGTGCTGTACCTTGGGGGCAACATTCTACGTCCAAACTACAGCAAACTCTGTTGTATAATCATGTATACTTCTGCCTGTAGGCGGAAGTTTCTGTCCTGCAAGTCACTTCCAAGTAACCACACAGAGGCTTAATATTAATTATAAATGCTCTGCTAATAGCTCAGATTTTTTACTAGCTAACTCTTATATTTAAATTAACCCATATTTTCATCTATGATTTGCTATGTGGCTTGGTACCTTTTCTCAATACAGCATGCCTGTCTTGCTTCTCTTGGGTCTGCTGGAGACTTCTCTGACTCCTCCCTTCTTTCCAGTGTCCTTAGTCTGATTTTCACACCTAACCTTATCCTTTCCAGCTATTGGCCAATCAACTTCTTTATTACACCAATTACGGCATAATGTACAGAGTGCACAGAAGGATTATTCCACAGCATCCACCCACATGAATAGACAATTTTCAGGCTAATGAGGCCTGAATCCACTGTATATCTCTGCAGAGGTTGAACCAGGAGTGTGTGCTTGCTTTATCTTCCTTTGGGCTGATGTTGAAGGTTTTGTAATCATTAGTGCTGAATTCACCGGAGGAAAACTTCATTATTCTGATGTGTGGTTGTGGTCATTTCCGTTTGCTGAACTCTGGAGCAGCCCTTTTCTGATTGGAAAATGCTGAAGTCACACAACACATGGAATCGATTGCCAATCTGTTCTTGTTTGTTTTTTTACTCTACATTAGCTTGCTGTCCCCAAGATGAGGTCCCTCAGTGCTGTGTCAGCCCAGTGGAGCTGAGTTGTGGAGTTTATGCCCGTGTGGTAGGAGAGCTGACGGAGGAGCCTATCTTTCCTAGGATGTTGTTGGAGGGTGTTCATGGGAAGGCTGGAGAGCCTCTTGTGGTGACTCACTGTAGCCAGAGAAAGGCAGCTATTTCCCAACACCATTCTACAAGGGAGCCTTGAGATCACTCCATAGCATGATAGAAAGCCCCAGGTCACCCAGCCCAGGAACATCTGCGTTTGAAGGAGGAAACGGGTACAGAGAAGTGACGAACAGCCTTGACCGAGAGGTCAAATTTGAACCAAAAGTCGCCAGACATCTCCTCACTCTGCCTCCAACCCCTTTCTGCCGCTCCACCTCTGACTTCCTGAAGGGAGCATTTCCTAGTCCAGACCTCAGTCCTCAACAAGGACTTGGTATCTTGTCAGTTTTCTAGGGTTGCTATAGTAAGATGCCCAGACAATGGCTGGAAAGAGCGGCATTTGTTCCTGAGATTGTAGAGGTGAGGTGTCTCGGGTCAAAGGTCAGCAGAACCAGGTTCTTCTGGGATAGTTCTTCTGGACTTGTTGTCCTTATGTCGTCTTCTCTGGTGTTTTTGTCCTAATCTCTTTCTACAGGGAGGGACACCAGTTATACCGAGGGAGGGACCACCCCTACAACCTCAGTTTACCTTAACTCCCTCGTGACAGGTCCTGTGGATGCGATTGTCATGCTTTATCTTTTGGTACTGTGTTTGCCTATTCAACCGATTGAGGTTTGAAAATATTTTGCCATTTTTAAAAAATGTCTTTTTACATGTGTGTGAGTGTTTGTATGTGTACTGTGTGTGTGCAGGAATGCACAGAAGTCAGAAGAGGTACCAGATCTCCCCGAGCCAGAGTTTCAGACAGTTGTAAGCTGCCTGTCATGGAAGCATAATGGCTCGGAACCCACGCAAAAGCCAGATGGATCTTATGGCCTGTCTTTAACCCAGTGAGCAAGTGGCTAGCCAGAACAGCCAAAACAGTGAATTCTGGGTTCTGCAAGAGACCCCACCTCAATATATCTAGTGGAGAGTTATTGAAGAAGATAATCTCACTTTCACATTTGGCCACACTCGTGCACACACACAGGCACACATACATGACTACATACACCGTACAAAATAACATCTGTAACAGACATTGTAAGCTTCATTCATGCAATTATTCCTTCAGCAATATAATGCAAGAGGAATTTAAACAGTATTTACATTGTCTTAGGTATTGTAAGTCATTGAGAGGTGACTTAAAGAATATGGGAAGGTGTGTGTAGTTTCTACGCAAAGCCTATGTCATTTTTACAGAAAATATTTGAACACCAAAGGTCTTAGTCTCTGTGAAACAAGGGGCCAGAACCTATCTTTCCCAGATCCCAAAGGGGGAAACTGCATGGTCACATTACAAGGGACTAGGAGTCCTCAGAATGAGACACAGAACAGTTGCTGTAAATATTGGTTCATTACGGATGCTGCTGCTTCTCCAGTCTTCAAATGAGCTGTAACAGACTTGGCCGTTGATTTTGCTGTAGTACCCAGGTGGCTCAATCACAATTCTAGCAATGAAAATGTTCCTAACTGCTTGCTATATGCCAAGCATTGTGCTAGGCACTGGGGTAACCTCTGCAAACGAGAGCTGCCTCCTGGCAGATTTGTGGCGCCTAGTGCATGGGTTAGTGCCCGGTGTGTGGTAGCAGATCATGAGGCTTACTTCTCAGATGTCCGCGTGGAACTCAGAAGCTCCCGTGCATCAGTTCAAGGTGATCTTTGTCTCTTAGGGGGATATTGGGACATTGACATGGCTGGAGTGTGTGAAAACTGGAGTTCTGAAGAGGAACGTCTTCAAAGATGGCACCAGGCTTGTCACAAATCTGCCCTTCAGTGTGTAGTGCCTGCACTGGAGCTGGCTGACGTATGTGTACTCTGCAATTTTTTTTTAATGGGGAAAGCTGCTATTTTTACCCCCTAAGTAGCGTTCTGATGACTCCTTGAGAATGTGGTTGCTATAGGCTGTTTCTTCTCTGGGTCCATGTCTTAGGCATATTTTGTCCCCAGTGTCTGGCATGATGCCTGCCTGGCATTTAGTAGGTCTTTGGTAAATATTTGCTGAATTACGTGTGCTGGTGGAGAGGACTACTGCGTGTTCTTCGTGAAAAATGCCTTGCCTCTCCAAGAAGAGGTTTCTCAGCAGGAAGTCTGTGAGTCACACTTGGCCAGGCTGACTCAGTGTGGTCCCTAAATCCCTAGCCCATTCAGGAGTCAGTCATTCCTGGACCACTGGGGATGTTGCATGAAGATAGAAACAGCAGACCCAGGTTAATACGTCGGTGTGCATTGGAAAGCACCATTAGCTCATCCGGGAGGATGGAAAAACTGGAATGAATGCAATAATTGGGGTCCTGGTCATAAATGATCCCCCAGGCCTTGCTCCCGAGGCGGGGTGGGGAGTACTCTGTTTCCTTCCCGCCACACCACCACTGCCTTTCTTATGGAGTCACTGAGAAGTGACTTAAGGTGAACTGTGAAGGGAGAGATGGAGCCTGCATGATGGATGTGGGAGTGGGTGTGGGAAGGTTGTTCCAGGCATAAAAGACAGCATCAAAGAGGCTTGGCTGGTTTTCCGTTTCCAGTGCTGGTTGGCAGGTTTTATTGTTTAGCACTTTTAAAAGTGTCCTCGGCACCTCGGGCTGCTCAGAAAGCAAGTATTTCATGGGAGAGGTGTTGCCAGATGATAAGAGATGAGCTCTGTGACCAGCAGCAGAAGTGAAGCTGGCAGTTCCAGCGTGAAGTGAATTTAAATATTCAGGAGTCAAAAAATTCAGGATTGAGAGTAAATGGTGAAGGCGCCTCAGTCTCCTAGGGTACACTGTCAAAGCGTGTTCTGAATTTGCGACAGACTGTGTTAAATTTAAGCCCTTGTTTTCCTGTCAAGGTCACCATGTGAGCAGTAACTTTCGGCTTTCCCGACTTCCGTGGTCTCACTCGCTGCGGAGACTGCTAAAGCGTTTGTATTGTTATAAACATTAAGTGTGTCGGTATTGTTATAAAGATGAAAACTCTCGCATTGCAGCTGTGGTGCAGAAGCTGCATGATGTGAAGGGAGGCTTCACGCAGACACAGAGCAGTGACTTCCGCTTTCGGATGGTGTGTAAGTGCTGCGGAATTTACCATCACATCAGTGATATAAAGGCGTTCGACTTCTGTACAGCCATCACCACTACCATTTCCAGAACGGCTGATCCTGTAATACCTCAACTTTGATGAGATTTCAACTCACGTGGGAGATGGGCCACATGCACGTCTGTGGGGCATTACCTCCATTTGGTTAATCCAAAAGGGAAGAAGACCCTTCCACTGTGGGCGGCACCATTCTCTGGGCTGGGAACTTGGATGTATACAAAGGAATGTATACTAAATGAGTTGAGTACAATCTTTCATCACCCTCTGCTTCCTGTCTGTGGATCTGATGTGACCAGCTACTTCAAGCTCTTGCTGCCGGGGATCCGCTGCCCGGGATCCGCTGCCGTGGTAAACTGTACCCTGAGCTGTGAACCAGAATAGACCCTTTGTGCTTTAAGTTGCTTCTGTCAGGGTGCTGTATCAGGGCAACAGGAAAAGAAAGGAAGGCAAGAACTATTTTTATTTTGCAAAATCAAGCTATATTTTAGATAACCATTGTGTATTTGTCCTCTGCCCAGTACACATTCCACTTTCTGCCTCTATGACATGAACCACATATACAGAGCGAATCAAGTGGCCTGAGACATGGCTGAAGGCAAAGGTGCTTGATCGCAGGATGACAACTGGAACCGTGTGCTGGAAGGAGAGAACCGGCTCCTGCAAACTGTCCTTTGACCTCCATGTCTGTGCATGGACACACACACACAGTAAATAACTATAAATAAATTAGCATGGATCAAACAGCTTTGTCATTTCAGACTGGCTTATTTTTCTTAGCTGCTATATTTTTAGTACTAGCTTTATTAGGAGATAGCTTAGAAACCACTAAAAGTAAAATGTTTTCTTAGTAAATTTAAATCTTTTTTTCTGTAGTCTCCACAAACATATGAACATACATTTCTTTTACTTTAATTTAAACTTTTAAAAAAATTGTGTTTATGTATGTGCTTTCTCTCTCTCCCTCCCTCCCTCCCTCCTTCTCTCTCTCTGTCTTTCTCTCTCTCTCTCTCTCTCTCTCTCTCTCTCTCTCTCTCTCTCTCTGTGTGTGTGTGTGTGTGTGTGTATGTGTGTGTGCAAGCTCAGGTGTTACATGGATTCACAGAAGCCAGGAGAGGATGCCAAGTGTCCTGCTCTCTCACTCTTAACCCTATTCCCTTGAGACAGAGTTTCTCATTGAGCTTGGATCTAGACTGCTAGGGTTATATATAAGATTGCAAGTATTTGGAGGGTTGTATCTGACTTTTTATGTGGATGCTGGAGATTTTTGTTTTTTTTCTCAGCAAACACTCTTACCCATTGAGCCATTTCCCCATCCCCTGTACACATGGTTATTATCTGGCAAGTCCAGTTAGAAAAATGCTGTAAATAAATAAGAGTGGGAGGTTGGGGAAATGCTTAGACCACACTTTCATTATTCCAGTCAGTTCAGGGAGCCCCACTGTATTTTGTTCACGTTTCCTTTATTTGAAGCAGCTTCATCTTCCTCCCTATGGCCCACAGTGTGTGATTATTTCCTGTTCTTGTGATGGCGTTGTCTGCTTGCAACTCATTCTGATGCACTAGAAAATCAACAGCAATGAATGCTCTATGGCCTGGAGTGACTACACGGTACGTTTGTGCATGTGTGGGGTATGTATGTGCTCATTGACTACACGATACGTCTGTGCATGTGTGGGGTATGTATGTGCTCATTGACTACACGGTACGTCTGTGCATGTGTGGGGTATGTATGTGCTCATTGACTACACGATGTGTCTGTGCATGTGTGGAGTATGTATGTGCTCATTGACTACACGATGCGTCTGTGCGTGTGTAGGGTATGTATGTGCTCATGTGATTGTGAGTGCAGATGTGTATGTGTACATGGTTTGTGTGATGTGGAAGCTGTTGGTTGTCAGGGGAACTCTGGGTTGTTCTCTGCCTTTTGATAGTGAACCCAGCACTCACTGTCTGGCTGGGCTGCCTGGCCAGTGAACTCTGGGTACTCATCTGCAAGGACGAATTTTGAGTTTGCAGGGTCTCTGCAAACACCATGCGCAGCAGAATGTTGAAACACGAGAAGCAAGTAGGCAGTTCAGTTCACTGCGACTCAGTAGCTGGTGTCGCTTCAAATTTCGAGAGTCTGATCCCGAGTAGTTTACTTTAGGCATATTTCAGCACAGCATAATTTGGGGGGAAAAGTTTCCTGGTAATAATTAACTGAATCCCATGTGCACAGCAAAGCTTAAGGTATGACTACACAGGAACTATTATAAAATACAAGTGACATCTTCCATAAAGATGGGTTCTATAGATTGACTGAGACCAACGAGCTCAAGATAAGGGTCTGGAGGAAGATCCAGCATGGCCTGGCCACACAGATAGTACAAAGGTCATCAAGCTATTAATCACATCTGCTTCCAGCCTCCTGGGCAGAAAACAGGTTATACATCTCTGCCTTTGAAGAGACAGTTCTGTGTGTTAACACTCCTGGTTCCCCCAGTGCTTATCTTGAGCACCAGGGCCTCTGTGCCTCTGACGTGAATTGATTGATCTATTGGCCCACCTGGCACTTGAGTTATTTGAGATCTGTAACTCTCAGAAAATAAACAGATCTGTATTTGAAAAATGATCCTAATGATCCTGGGCGTGGAACAGGAGGGGTGGCCCACACCTGTAATCCAGTGTTTGTAAGATAGGGGCAGGAGGCCTGGGCTACATAGTGAGACCTTGTCTCAAAAATCCAAAACAGACAAACACTTAAAAGAATAATTTTAAAAAAGAAGAAAAATGACTTTTTATGTCCCCTTGCTGCTTAGAACAATATTTATTGGCACAATCATTTAGGAAAATGGGTAGTATCCATGAAAAATAAATGTGCACATATGCATTTGGAATATATGTATGTATATATATGTATATATATATTTGACTATATAGTTTTCTTTGTAAGCTTTTCTTTTGAAAAATCATTATGTATTATGTGCTATAAGGTATGTAGGGTACTCATTATAGTATTAACTATGTTAGTCATTTAAAAATTCAGGTCCACACCACCTGAATGTTTAGCAGAGTAGACAAAAGTAAACAAATTATGTGGCCCTCAAGATAGTTCAGCAACTAAGGGCACTTGCTACCAAGCCAAAGACCTGCATTCAGTCCCCAGGAGAGAACTGGTTGCCACAAGTTGCCCTCTGTGCTGTGGCATGCATGTATCTACATACATACATACATAGGAAACATATTAAAGCAAATTAAAATGCACAATCAAATAATAGAATACTCTACAATACCGACAATGAATAATCTTTAACTAGCAATTCAGAGAAATCTCACGGAGCAGATATTAAGCCACAAAGAAGCAAGTTACAAGAAAAAAAAAACCTTTTACACTATGAATATACATACACATAGCTAAACAAATCACATTCCACCCTGAGACAGGTAAGAAAAGGCTGGAAGCTTAGACTTCCATGAAAATTCATATCCCTCTGTTTTACGAGTGTCTATGGAAATGAAAGCTTCCAGCCATTTCTGCCGCTTCAGTGTTCATGTGTGCTTTCTAAGAGCCCCGCACAGAAAGTCCCTGAAATATCACATGCACTCTGCTGGCAGGCTGCAAACCAGCAGAAAGATGGCTGGGTAGAAAGGAACTCATGCACGCAGAATATTTTTATCTTTAAAAAAAAGTTACATTCATTCCTGAAATAGCGTATTTGGAGAGAAGCTTTTCTTGAATGATGGTAGATTGAAGGCTGTATCTAAAAATAGACCTGCAAGCTTTAATAAATGAAAATTAGGGTCCTAATCAGTGCTCTATGGGCTCAGTACTGATCCCGTCACTCAAAGCTTTAGTGAATATGGGCTACGCCTCTTCCCATTCTCTTGTACTATTTGCTCGTTGGGTTACCATGATGAGTCCATTGGCATCACCCCCACCATTGCCACCGTCACCTCCAGTACCGCCACCACTAACACCATCACCACCACCATCATTACGACTATCATTATCAGCACCATTACCATCAACATCACCTCAGTCAGCCTCACCACCAGCAGCATCAGGATATCAGCACCACCACCACCTGAAGCACACGCCTTCTTGAGTCCTGCCTGTCTGTATGAATATCCCACTCAATGGGCGCATGTTCCTGTCACAGGGCCTTTGACTTACTCTAACGGCACCTGTGGCTGATTTCCATCACCTCAACCCTTTCTGCTGGTTGCGTTCTTTCTTGCTGCATGTACAGGTATTTGGTTGTCTCCCTTCATTTGAGAGAAGTGCAACCGTCCTTGCAAGCACTTGTAAGCAAAGCTGTACCTCGTCTTTCACTCACGTATCTCTAGTGTCTGGAATTAGACCTCGTACACCTAAAAGCGCAATAATTATACACTGAGTGTATGCCCCTCTTTGTGCTAATACTATTAACGTTCTACACATTTAAACAACAGAGGCTCAATGTGCTAAATAGGTGGCCCATATTTACTCAGCTTGTAAGTGATGGGAACTAGAATTCAAAGTCTTCATGCCTGACATTAAGGTTATTTGTCCAACAGCTCCATTTTGCCATCTGTCATTTGCTACTGATTCTGATAGTCTCATGTGACTTTTTTTTTGAATAGTGCATCTTCTTTTCATACTATCAAATCATCATTTGTTTAATTCCTTGAATTCACCTTTATAGCATATAATTAGGTCTTATTTAGGATCAATTACCGTTTGCATACGCCAAGACCTCCCCCCACTTCAGACTGAGCTGACATCAGCCCTCTATAGCTCCCACTGGCCGTCTGGCTCCAGGTATTGTCTAGGTTCAGAAGCCCTGGTGGAAAGTGAAAACTGGAGAGCAGGCTTCAATTTGGAAGAATTTCCAGGTGACCCGTGGAGCAGCATTATCTCTGCAATGTATGCAGCATCATGGCACTTTTAATGGCATCTAATGACCTTGGGTCCTGACCAGGTGCTGCCTTGTGACCCCTGCTCATTTGTCACTCTCTGTGCTGCTAGATATCGTGAAAGAACAGGGATGAAGGAAAGGCAATGGGCCTCTCCCGGATGTCTGGAAACAGAAATGCAGGAGGCGTTGGCTCTTGTAATTCTCTTTTGTTTGTTCTGGGCTACAAGGGCCGGCTTTGAAGTTAAAAATAAACCAACTATTGTTAGAAGCTGAGGTGGTCACCCTTTAGAGTAGAGCCTCAGGTCCTGATGAGTCACTAGGAAAGTCCTGCCGGAATGCCTGCAAGGCTGGTCAGTGGGCCGGGTAAATGCTGGGAGTCCTTCACTAAGATGTGCCAACTGTCTTCATGGCTTGTTTTGGTGCTGAGGGTGAGACCCAGGAGCTCACACAAGCTTGGCAAGTGTGACACCACTTAGCCTTAGCCCAGTCTCAGCCCATTTTTTGTTGGCCAGCTAGTCTTCCTTTAGATCTTGCTCATCTAGCTGTAAAGCCTTTATTCCCCGCATGCTGAAAGCCTTTTAGGTCCTAGCCAATTGGTTAGGCACCCCATATTTGCTGAACTTCTTATTCTTATTCAGTCGCCTCTTTGGACCTGGCCTGACTGAACAGTATTCAGGAGGTCTCTGTAAAAGACTTCACGCTATCTGCTGCTTTTCTCCTTCTCCCCACTTTCCTCCTGTCTTTTTTATTTTATTTTATTTTATTCGTAAGGATATTTTGCATTCATGACTGAGTACCACCTGCAGTACTGTGCCCATGATGGCCAGAAGAAGGCATCAGATGCCCTGGAACTGGAATTACAGACAGTGACAAGGTTCCATATGGATGTTGTGAATCAAATTTGGGACCTTTGAAAGAACGACAAGTGCTCTTAACTGCCAAGCCACATCTCCAGCCTCCTTTATTTGCTTACAAACCATTTCTTCACTCTATCCCAGGCTGGCCTTGAGATCACTGCATATTTCAGGCTTTCATTAAACTTGTGGCAATCCTCCTGCCTTAAACTTCTAAGTCTCAGAATCACAAGTTCAGGGGTGACAAGTGTGAGCTACCATGCCTGGCTATGCTGCCTATACTTCTCAGGATGCTAGGCTCCTAAGACATGACAGTCTCAATCTTGGCAGGTGTGTGTGTGTGTGTGTGTGTGTGTGTGTGTGTGTGTTATGAATTTAAAAATTTGTTTAATACTCTGCACCTACAGCCTTCGGAAACTTCTACTTTCATCTGGCAATTAAATAAACCTTGAGTTTAAAAGTTTAAAATCAAAATAGTATCTGTCTGTCTATCTATTGTCCACTGCTAAAATCTACCTATAGTTAATATTTTTGAATTACCAATTCCATTTATGAATAAGACTTCAATAAATAAGAAGTAAGGCCATGGTCTTTCCCTGGGGACTCGATGCTGATAAGTTCTGCTGTGACCTTTTCCCTCAGCTTTTCATTGATTTCTCATACCAGAAAGGGAGGCTCTTCTTCTATATTGAATACCTTGAGTCTAATGCCCAAGAGGAAACTAGAAATCCTCAGGGTCGGGCTGGAAATATACCTCAGTTGGTAAAGTGTTTGCCATGTAAACATGAGTCTCATTTCCAGAACCCAGGTGAAAAAGCCAGGTGTGGTAAAATACATTATAATCCCAGTGCTTGGGAGGTGGAGAGAGGAAAACCCTTGAAATTTCACTGGGGTGAAGTTTTTCCTCCTTTGTGGAGATAGGATCTTACTAGTTAGTCCGGCAAAGCCGTGAATCCATTATCCTCCTCCCTCAGCCTACATAGTGCTTAAAGTACAGGTGTGTATCACCATACCTGTTCCGAAAATCTTTTTATGTAATAATTTTCTGATCCAGGTTTTTGTTTAACAGAAAATATTTGTCCTTTTTAGAAAATCTGCCATCTATATTTTAAGCTTTACTGACATGGTATCAAGCATAGGATATTCTTTCTAAAAACATTTTCTGGTTGTGTGGTGGGAGTGGAGGGGGTTTGTAGACCATTGTATGTACAGGAGGTCAGAGGCTAGCCTGAGGGGTCCTTCTACCAGTGGGTCCTGGGTCCAACTCGGGTTATTAGGCTTGGTGGCAGGTGCCTTTACCTACTAACCCATCTTGCCAGCCCACATATTTTTAAAGCTTATCTTTGATATTTGTGGATTTTCCCCATTCTTTTTAAGGTGAATTTGGATCATAAGCCTAGGTACCCATCATATTTTATTCTTTTTTTTTTTAGTTTTTCGAGACAGGGTTTCTCTGTGGCTTTGGAGCCTGTCCTGGAACTAGCTCTTGTAGACCAGGTTGGTCTCGAACTCACAGAGATCCGCCTGCCTCTGCCTCCCGAGTGCTAGGATTAAAGGCGTGTGCCACCACCGCCTGGCCATATTTTATTCTTTATGTGTCAAGGCCCACCTTTCAAAATGTTTTCTATCTGTATTTCTTGTGCGTAGCATATTTTATATGCGTTCTGTTCCTCTTTTATCTCTCATTCCTCTCCTAATTTCTTGAGTTTACTTTATCTTAAATGTTTATGAGTGATTAAAAAGTACACAAGGTAGTTTCAACTAAGTAGCACACATACACACAAAACATTTTGGTTTTCTCAGCCCATAAAACCATAAATCTTATTAGCCCTTTCCTGTGTTTTGAAGACTTTTAAAATATACAAATCGATTCTAATAACATGGCTGGTCGTTGGAGAGTTGTACTGTGCTGGGGTCATTCACATGGTACTGGGATGTAACACAAGTTTCCAGACTTCCCAATGCAGTTTCTGATGATCTTTCATGAGCTCCCATACCAAGGCTGAATACTGCAAGGATCAGGCTTCTGTCATCATGGCAGCCATGTTTATAGCGTTCTCATCTAGAACCTCATTAAAGTTTTATGTGACTACTTTCCCAACGATTAAAAACATAAAACAAAGATCTTTCTTTTTCTGAACCTGGCCTTATTTTCCTTAGCATATGTCAAGCTATGCTGTTGGCAAGTCAGACGTTAACTTTTCTCTGTAAGGTGTCCTTTGTAAGATGTTTACTTCTGTTAAATGCTTTAGCTATTTTATTCTGATTTTAAATTAACATTGTAGCCGTCACCTTCATTTGTGAAATTTCCTAGTACCCTTTTGCCCCAGTCTTTCTTCTTTTAACTTTTATGTGTTTCTCAAAGATGTCATAAGGCCATTCTTATTTTATGACTCTCTGGAAGTCTTTCACTTCTTAAAAGAGAATTGATAGTGTGTGAGTGTGAGTGTGTGTGTGTGTGTGTGATTGTGTGTGTGAGTATGTATGTGTGTGTATGTGAGTGTGTGTGTATGTATATGTGTGTGTGTGTATGTTTTATTTTGTAGCAGTAGTCACAATGTACACTGTATTTAATCTTGTAACTGTCTTCTTAAATGACTTGAACATTGATGTGAGCAGTGTCACGGACGATGCAGACTGTGGCCACTCCTACTGTAAGATAAGATTACCACATTTTTATTCCTTTCTAGAACTCCCCTTTCCTCTGTAATGACAGATGCAGATGTATAACTTTTCCTTAAGAATTGTCTAGATCTTTCGCAGACTTTGTGCCGGGAACCACAGCTGCTCTGAGTTCATGAGTTCAAAAGCCATGTTATGTCTAGGGCACAGCTTTTCATAGTTCTCCTCCCCATCCTCCATCCTCCATTCTTTCTTCCCCCTCTACCAGATGCTTCCTGAGCCTCAGAGGGGAGAATTGATGTAGATGGCCCGTCTACGGCTGAGCATGCACAGTTGCTTGTTCTCAGCACTTTGAACAAAATTAAGCCACTTAAAATTCCAGCATGGATGGGGGTGAGACACCTTTGGCCTCACCCTAAGCTGGGGAGTTATTGTCAGCTGATAGCTGCCAGGGAGGGAGTCATTTTTCTTTACAAGGACTGCAATTGATAGGTTTCTCCATACC
Organism: Dicrostonyx torquatus; assembly: GCA_028555095.1. Lineage (NCBI taxonomy): Eukaryota > Metazoa > Chordata > Mammalia > Rodentia > Cricetidae > Dicrostonyx > Dicrostonyx torquatus. Next base: position 1,252,607 of record JAQHUG010000130.1, read on the forward strand.
CCAGGGGATGACACCACACCCATATGTATATGGGTAGCACAAGCTCAAGAAGTTATTTTTTAAAAAAATCTGAGTGGGTTATTTAAAAAAGGGAGAGAGAGAGAGAGAGAGAGAGAGAGAGAGAGAGAGAGAGAGAACACTTGGAGTTGGGAGGGAGATGTGTTGAGGGCATTGGGGAAACAGGGAGGAAGTAGGGACTGGATATATTAAGATACTTTGTTGTACACACATACATATGTCTGAAATTATCAAAGAATAAATTTTATAATGTTAAAAAAGCAGACATTGTTGAAAATAGTCTAGATAACCTATATTCTTTTTATATGGTTTCTTATTTATGGCTTCATTGCATATAAAAATATTTTAAAGCACTATCTCTTTTTATATTTTTAAATTAAATTTTGTTTAACTAGAGAAATGTTTCAAATTAATTTTTTTGTGAAGTTCTCTGTCTTTTAGATCCTCTGTGATGTTCATTTTCTAGATCTCGTTCCTCATCAGAAACATGACTGTAAGCTTTCTGCCCAGCTGTGTTGCTGGGGATGCACATTTGCTCGTCTTCTCTTGCTTGGGGTATTCTCCTCGGCTGGCTCCCCTCTTAGTGGCCGGCTCAGCCACTTTAATGCCTTTCCTGACTGAATGCAAAGGACGTTCTTTCTCTGAACTTAAAATTCAAGTTTTCTCGGAAATAAACACATCATTCTCCCATTAATTTATTATCTTACATATGTATGCATATATATATATAAAATTGTTATTTTTCCTTGTATAAATTGAAGTTTTTATTTATTTGTTTGTAGGACTGTAATAAAGTGCCCTTTCACTTCAGAAAAGTTTATTTACATCTTGTTGTTGTTGTTTGATTTTTAAGACAGGGTTTCTCTCTGTAGCCCTGGCTGTTCTGAAACTCACTCTGTAGACCAGAGATCTGCCTGCCTCTGCCTCCCAAGTGCTGGGCATGTGTCATCACTACCTGGCCTTCAGTTATATATATAATGACTGTTCCTTTGCTAAATGTTTCCATTATGTCATGGAATCAGTGAGATCTGTGTGATGGCTTCCTACATTGCCTTCTCTTGCATTATAACCTGTCTGACCTTCCCTGCACCAGGCATTTTAGAATCATTTTTCCAGTTTGTTTCTTACATTGTCAATATGACTTTGCACATGGCCATCTCAACCCTTCCCGCTGGTGTTCAGGTCAGCACCAGCCACGAGACTCAAAACCGAACTTCGAACAAACCTCCTTACTAAAAGGTAAAATGTGTGCTTTTATTCCACTCTTTTCTCTTTCAGTTTATCTGCACCATTAGACTACCTAGCCCGAGACCTGTGCACATTTTTGTACTTCCCATTATTTGTGGGAACTTTTGTCTTCCTGCTCTGATTCTGTGATCCAGTTTGCTTTTGCTCTCTTTGTTTGCTGTTCATATCGGAGTCTGAGCTTTCTTCTCCTTCAGTTTCAAAAACACAGCCGATCTCCTTGAGTCATAAGACCTTTCAGGAGCCAACTTCTTCATTTCTTTTCCTTTGTCACCAAAGTGTACGTGTCCCCACGCAGCCTGTTCTGGGTGCACTCATGACTGAGCGATGAGAGGGATTCCTTGGCGTGGATTTCATTCTCAAATGATCTGTGTACCTTCAGATGATGATTAGACCACACCTCTCGGTCTCAGATGGAGGCTTGGTACTAAGGCCGACACAGGAACCAACAGCCAGATAGCCCAGGGGGAAGCTGGGGTACTGGGCCACCTCTGAGCTTCTCTGTTGTGGATGATTTCCCCAGTCGGTGATGGTGAGATCACCCTACAAGAGACAGCCTTCTGATTCTGGATTTCTCCTGGCTCAAGGCTTCATTGCTTGCTGCCTGAGCTGTGAATGCATTCCTTTGACACACAACCCTACTATCTAAAAAGCCATCCCCATCCTCTGAGATAGCCCCAGGACTAAGTGCTTAGTACTTAGACTTGATTCTCAAACTTGAGCCATGCAAATGCTGATGGCTCAGAATCCCTCTTGCTTCTCAACCTCCCCTGCCCCACCAGCCTCCACTCTTCTAGATGGGGATGACATTCTGTTTATTCTCCTTTTTAAGATATAGAATCAAGAGTTACATTTCTGCTCTTGCCTTTTCTGTGGTTACTTCTCTGCGCTATGAAGCAAAATGGTTTCAGGTTAGGAAGTCCATCCCCTACTCTTATATCCTTGTGGTTCTGAGGTACCATTAGAGGCTGGACTCAAAGCTCAGAGCGAGGCGTTCATGAAACACAACGCCAGAGACTTGGGAATTCACAAAACCCTCAATACAACCCTCTTGAATAACGAACTCCCCCAGGGCATTTAGTATGCAAAGTAGTTTATGGAAGGTAGGCTCATGTCCAGATTGCCAGACACAGCTTTTAAGCACAGAAGTCACACCTGTAACTCTGTAATGGTCCCCAGGAGTGTCACGCCACCGGCCCAATTAGGTGTGAAAGCATGCCAGCCAGCAGCAAACTGCTCCGCCCGCAATCATGTTTATGATTCAAAGTGTGGCCTGATTCACCCTTTGCACTTTCCCTTGTGGCCTTTGCAGCTGGGTTCTGGTTGTTCAGCAGATAATTGCTTCAGCCCAGAAGCTTCAGCAAACCTCTCAGGCCCTTCTCTTCCTGGGGACAGCAAGAGTGCCAACATATTTTTGAGGAGACAAAGAACAATAGTAGCACATGGCTTTGAGTAAGAGTCAACAAAGCAGCTCTCTCCACATCCAAACACAATGCAGTCAAACGACAAAACAAGACAAAGGTCAAGTGTATGCAGACAGTGGGAGGGTCATAGGCTTAATGAACCCAATAAAGGCTTAGTCAGTGTATTGTGCTTTCTCCTTTCTCAAGAGGCAATTATTGTCAACAAAAGTGACTTAGAATAAGAGATGGTTTAGAGTACATGATGTCCATTCCATGTTTGTGTAAGTCAAGGGGGGCATGTGCCGATTTGTGTGTTTGTGGGAAAGTCAAGATTGTTCTAGAACAGATACTTGGTTAGTAGGTGAAGTTGGTAGTTCTTATTCTGCCTAGAGTGGTTTCAGATCTTACTCTTTGGTGTGATATAAACCCTTCCTAGCCAGGAGTTGTGAGGTACAACTTTAATCCCAGCACTTAGCAGGTGGCGGTAGGAGGATCAGGGATCGAGTTCATCCTCAGGTATAGGATATAGCAAGATTGAGAGCTGTCTGGACTGTAAGAGACCCTATCTCAGAGAATCAAACTACGAACCCTAAAATAAAACTAATAATACACCACCATCAACTGATGACATTTTCCCTGGAAGTGTCCCATTGAGCGGCATCTTTATATGGTGAGGAATGGCTGTGGCACGATGACAGATGTGGACATCAACAGTATTGCCATGTGCTTAGGTCTGTTTTCCAGATACAGGTGGCTTCTGTCTTCTGAGACTGTGAGCATTTAGAACAAGGCATGGATGATCCAGAAACAAGTTCTGTGAGCTGCATTCCCATAACTAATCAGTTGGATACTAGTTATGTGATCCAGTGATCCTGTGATCTAGTATTTAGAGGCTGAAGGTAAAGAATGAGAAGTCTTCATTAGAGAGGAAAGGCATAGTTGGATGAGAACTCTTGTCTGAAGGTGCCCTTGTTCCTGACTGCTCCATTCAGCAGCACTCAAGGGGTTGGCTTCTGGCAGGTGAGCTCGGTTGTTGAGGCAGGAGGGCACACTGGCAGGTGTTTGAGATGCTAGGTGGAAGATGGAGAGGCTCCTCTGGCTTGTGCTACACTTTACCCCTGACAATTGTTTTGATAGTGTGCATAAGTATCACATCGCTTCGCTAGGTGACTGCCCATGAAATAATGGATATTCTTAGGAATAGCTTTGCCTGCTGGTTGCCTGTCACTTGGGCTCAAAGGTAAAGTTTTCTTAGTGGTACTACGTAAAAGGTAAAAAAGAAGCATATGCTTTTTATTAATAGTGACTCAGCCAATCCACTGTATCAGGTGTCTGGGATATGTGATGTCAGATAATTTGGGGCACGCTGAATAAGTATCACTGTCATGACCACATTCTAATAAAATAAGGGGTACAACTTTGGAGACATTTTGTTTAGGTCTGTACTTTGAGTATCCTTCTGGCCTCCCTACTGGGCTTTTTACTGAGAGACAGAGTAGGTGCTGTTTTGTTGCTGTTTTCTGAGGATGACCTTGACCTTCTGATTTCCCTGCCTCCCCCTCCCAAGTGCTGAGATATGCCACCTTGCCCAGTACCTGCAGTGCTGGGGGCTTGAACCCAGTGCTCTCTAGGCAAGCACTGCACTGACCAAGCCACATCCTCAGCCCAAGAGATTATACTTTGACAAATCCTATCCTTGGCAAGGTGTCTAGTCAAAAGCTCCAGCAACCGCCTCCCTGAGTTCATCACTTCCCATGGCGTCTACCCTATGCTTACCCATACTCACTGAGCACTTCTGAACTGGGAGCAAATAATCTAATACAAAGGAGAAGGGACTGTAGACTCAGAAGCCTTTAAATCTGGCTACAGCGTGGTGCATGCATCCCTGTGCAAATGTGTAATATGCTCAGCCGTGTCACAAATTAGACTTCCTACAGCTGTGGGAAAGTCATCCTTTCCATGGCTGTGACATGAAAAGTCTACTCCCTAAGGTCTGTTGCATATTCTGGGCTCTGTAGTAATATAAATCGTAAGACAGGAAACATGAACATGTAAACTACATTGTATTGTTGTCATAAAGAATAAGGAACGTGAGTGAGTTAATCGGACACACAGTTCGTGAAACACTTAATTGATAGCGTGCCACCTGGTAATTGGCCTTAGTGGAAGCAGTTTGTATAAGGGAGTCTAGTTTCTGTTACATTTACACAGATAGGGCACATTTATTGCCGTGCTCTGGTTTGTTTGCCGGATCTGCAGTTAGAGTATGTGCATAGTTTTTCTTACTTCCCCCTGATATGGATCATACACGTGTGCATATATTGTAGCTCACATATGATTCAAAAATGGCCCAAGTTCCATGTCTAAGAATTGGGCTTTCCAGTTAGTAACAAATTGGGTGCAAAGGGTTTCATTTTTAGTGTTTTTTTTTTCTCTCTCTTCAGGATGTGTTCTTTTCCTTCAGTGTTGGGGGCCCAACCCTGGGTCTTGCATATGCAAGTGTCTTACCATGCAGTGACACCTTCAGCCTTTGCAGAGGCTCTGGGATCAGCTTTCTCTGGTACCCACTGCTCACTCACTCCCCATGCTCAAATCTCTTTAAAACCTCCCTACTGCCTGTCGAAACTGTGGCCGTTTGCTTATCTATTTGATTTTTAGAGGGGTTGAGGCCTTTTGAGATGGGGTCTCATTCTAGCCCAGGCTGACTTAAAACTCACTATGTGGTCCAGATGAACCCACAGTCATCCTCCTCCCACGTAGACTTTCAAAATATTCAGATTACTGATGTGAGTCACTGCCCCTGCCTCATTTGTATTTGGTTTTTAAAATTCAACCTCTGAATGAAGCCTGGGTCAGCACTAGGTTTTTACAAACAACCCCTCTTATGGTAAGGACTGGGGGAGCCATGTCTTTCTTTCTCTCCCTCCTGCTTATCTCAACACCTTATACAATATTCCTTCCTTCCTTACCTGGCAGGGGAGAGGCCATGATCAAGGAAATGTGTTTCCCACTTCTTTCTGGCAGTCAGCGTTAATTAAGGCTTTGCATACCCTACTGTGTGATCATTGGTCGTTCCTGCTTGAAAATTTGTAACTGGCTCGAAGTGGGTACTGAGATGAATGGATGGCACTGTATTCCATATTGAGCCATCCTCAGGCAAGGGGTGGGGAGGAGAATGGCAGGAGCCTTAGGATTTTAGGTAGGATTAGTGCCCAGAATGTAGTAGAAGGATAACTGCCTAGAGGGGCACATGGTTCTGGGGTGGGCCCAAGACCTCAAGCATTCAAGGACTGCTGGAGTAGAGCTGTTGCTCCTCAGAGAGATTTGATTCTGGGGAGCAGACCCTCAGCAGAAGCACTCAGTGCATCCCCGGGGCAGCTATGATTCCCCGTGTTTGGGCTCTTCTGTGTCCCGAGAGTGGTCCTTAAGATGGTGCGGCTGGCTGGATGTATCATTATCTCGTAGGTAGTGCACCAACCACATCACACCACATCCACATCGCTTTTAATTTGTAAGTGAGTAACGCAGCATGCTCGGGCGGGCGCTGTCTGGAACATGAACCCGGTCGGCGATTTCTAAGTCCTTCCATCCTCCTGGCAGGCTTTAACATGTTCTGAAACAGGCTTTATCAAAGGCGGGAGAGCACGGCTTTCCGTGTTTACCCATTCAGAACGGCCACTGCTCCTGATGCCAGAAGGTAAAGGAAAGTGAAATATTTGATGCTTTGCTTTAAAAATTACAAAGTTTAAAAGTAGGTTGTTTTTTGTTTTGTTTTCTTTTGAGGCAAAACAATGAGTGAGGTGCATTCCTAGGGAAACAATGGGATGTTTCAGGACTGTTAATGGCATGGGAGGTTGGGAGAGATGGAGAGGAATTAGGAGACAAACCTCTGGGGCTTAAGGAGGCCCCTTTGGGGAAAGGGCGGGGGAGCAATCCTAGGTAAACTTCACTTTCCCTGTTAGTCTGCAAAAGACAGAGGGTGCCCACCCATCCACTGGGGCCCAAATAGAGATGTGGGAGGTGTGTTGTTCATTGTCAAAGCTGAGCACACACAAGGCATTTTGCTACGGGGGTGGCAGTGCCTTAACTCCCTTGGCATAGACTAGGGAAAACTGTACAATTTGAGGACCCTGGAATGCAGAAGGATTTGCCACTCGCTGGCTAGATTCCACCTGCAAACACAAAACAAAACAATTTTATACTGGCATATTCCTTGAATTGCAGATAGGTAGGTATTAAGCCAATTCTCTGGCTTCATGCTGTTCTAAGGTTAGAATGGGAATGGGGGGGAGAGGGCAGGGGTGATGGCTATTAGCTATATTGTTGGAAGACTAGGGTTAAACCGGAAACCTCAGGGAATCCTGCCCCATCCTGTGTCCTGCAGCACACATCTTTCTTGACTTCCCAGTCAGTCATTTGCTCCCTGATCCTCCTCCTTAAGGTGGACTATTAACATTCTGCTTACGCAGTAAGGTGGAGGGGTGTTTGGCCCTCTTTCACCTCCCACAGTAATATCACTATCAAGCAAAAGATTTTTTTTTTTGCTTTAATCTTATTTTATCTGGCCTAGATTTTCAGCTTCCAAATTGTATGGAGCTTGTAAAGAAAGGCAAATACTGGGGCCAGTAGACCCCAAGATGGGTCATCTATAAGAATCAAAGGCCATGACTTCAGTCTGCGGGTCTCGCTTCAGCCCTCGGAACGATGGCTGACATTTCACTTTGATTGGCGTGTGCATTCAGGCTCGATGGAAGCCGTTTCCTGATTCATAGCTTAGAGGTGATTAAGCTTGTGAAGTGCTTCAGGGCCATTACTCTCATTCATTTTTTCCAGACAAACATTTGTTGTTGAATGAATGGTGACTTTGATTTAAAAACACCACCCAAGCATAAAACGCTGGCAGCTTGCAGATAGTAATTTTTTGATTTGCGCTCCTAAAGGAACTTCATTAGCAAACTCTCGTGAATCTTGAACCTCTAGGAGAATAATCCCTGCCTTTGTTGGAATTTTAAATTTAGAATAATCAGACAATAGTGAGACACTCTGTTCAAAGCCTTCCTTTTAGGCTACCCATTTATTATACCCACTCTTAAGAGAAGATGGGTTTGACTTGTGGGGAACATTCACTCGGGGGATTTTTAGCATAGCTAATACCAGGGAGAAATTTTCTAAAAGTTGTGTCTGCTGCTCAATATTATCAGACAGGCAACTTTTAATTATCCCTGCTAATGTGACGTAATCAGTGTTGTGTATACTCCAGGATCATTTCCTTTGGCTTTGGGGAGCATTGCATGATGCTTCTCGTTCTTTTGTGTGGTTTTGCTTAGATATTAAATTGCATTGCATTCTTGATGGACACAGTGCACATAGACAGACAGTAGACAGGATAGATAGAGTCAGCTGCCATTCTAAAATGTATTGCCGATGACACACAACATAAGACACCTCAAGGCTACTAATAGTTTATGTATGTACATTGTTAGTATGTGTACATATGCATGTGTGTGTGTGTGTGTGTGTGTGTGCATATGTGTGGAGGACAACTTCAGGTAGCATTCCTCAGGACACCATCCATGTCATTTTTTTGAGACAGTGTCTCTATGTGGCATGGAAAGTTGCTGATCAGTCTAGACTGGCTAACCTTCAACTCCCAGTGTTGGAGTTATAAAAGCGCCATCCCTCTTGGGTCTAAAATCATTTTTCAAGCATACGTTCTGGAGATGGAATGCAGAGCCTCATGCTTTTAAGGTAAACATTTTACAAACTGACTTCTCTTTCCCTCCAGCCAGATTAACCAAGATTGGCAGGAAATAAGAATGATTAATACTACAACTTCATAAGAACGAAGACCAAGTCAGACCATCACATCCAAGATAATCTGTGTATGACATGTTATTCATTTTCAAGGTTATTTTGCTTTTGAGACAGGTCTTAGTACACATCTCCAAGTGCCCTTAAACTCTCAGCTATTCTCCTGCCTCAGCCTTCTGAGTGCTGGGATTACAGGCATGTATTCCCATGCTCCACTAATATTTCCTAAAAGCAAATCTGCTTTTTACCACTCCTGTGACATTTAACAATGAACACTGCCAGTTTAGTGAGTCCCCAAAATGTGCCCCCCTGTGGAAAGTCATGGGGGGAAGAGAAGGGCTGGTATCTGGACATTTATAATATTTCTAAATAATGCCATCTTTCACTGTGATGTTCATTTCTGTTTATTATTAAAACACACCTTCTGTCCTTTATCAATTGAACTTCTGTGTGTGTGTGTGCTCGCACATGTGGGCACATGTGAATATATATGTAGAAGCCAAAGACGAGGCTCCAGTGTTGTTCCTCAGGAGCTGTACAACTTGATTTTTGAGACAAGGTCTCTCTCTCACTGGTGCCTGGGGCTTGCTGATTAGGCCAACCTGGTTGGCAGTGAGCCCTCAGGATCTGCCCTTCCTGCTACCCCAGCTCGTGTGCCACCATGCTCAGCTTCTTATGTGGGTGCTGGAGAGCAAACACGGGCTCTCACAGTTGTCTATCAAGCGCGTTACCCGCCAAGCTAGCTCTCCAGACCCTCAGCTTGTTTCTAACATAACAGGCGGCCCTGGGAGCTTCAAATAGGAGTGTTTCGAGTCTCCTGAGTGTAATAGCATATTTCTGCATCAGCTAACCATGGGGCCTTTCGCTCCTGCCTAGCTTCATCCTCCCCTGTGGGCCCTCCTGCTGAGTGATTGGTGAGATTGCCTGCTGAGAGCCTTGATAGGCCACAATGACTGACTGTTGAAAGCTAGAGAAGTGTGGCCTTGTAAATGTGTCACCGACCTTTGGCTTTGTGTTTGGGTTAGTCTTGTTAGGTGGGTGAACACTTCGGAATCTCTGGCCTCTGGTTGGGCATGGGTGCATGGCAACTCGATCATTGCTGTCTCCTGGACTCATCTGCTCATCAAAGCTTTACCTGCTGCCCGCCCACCATGTGGTAGCTATCCCATGGCACAGCTCTGCCACAGCCATGCTGACACACCTAGATACCTTCTTCTTGTCAGCTGGACAGAGAGCAAGGGGTTGTGTGTGTGGCTGTGGAGTAGAGGCCAGTTTCTCTGCAGGACAACCTTGCAGCTTGCCCCACCTTGTTTGTGAACAGATACTATCTTGGGGCCCCATTTTGCTGCCTTTTCAGGCAGCCATCGGCTTTGTTTAGCCTTCAACTGTTGTCCTATTTAAACCTACTCTGTAACAAGGGAGGGGAAACCAATGTCTCAGTGGCTAGCTGAGAACAGGGCTGGCCATGTGTGCTTGTTTTGTTTTATTATAGTATTTTATTTTGAGACATTCTCTCTTGGCCAGTCTGTGTAGCCAAAGATGATCTTGAACTTCCCGATGGTGGGATTCTTGCCATGTGCTGTCTTATACAGTTTATATGGTACTGGAGATGGAACTTGGGGTTGCCTGAATGCTGTATGAGTCCTCAGAACCATGCATGTACTTTCATTTATATAAATGAACCCAGCTCAATGCTACCCTTCTTGGCAGGCGTCAGTGTCTCATTTTATAGCTAATGAACCTGAGAATCAAACCAGTAAGCAGTTACCTCCCTTAAAAGAACTCGTGTATTTATTCTGAATATTTGGATTTTCCATTCTGAGTAACAGGATGAGGGATATTGCCAGAAAAAGATCAAGAGAGAAAGGAGAAAAAGGAAGGAGAGAAGCAAATAAGGGAGAGGAGAGGAGGAAGGGAGAATCTTGAAAGACAATGACAGTATCTCACTGGAGTTCCAGGTAGCCTGAGCCATTGGAAGGCTGTGGTCTCGTAAATAGGCCACCGTGGCCCCCAGTTCCTCTGACCAGTGATGAGCTCCAGGGCATGCATAAACAGTTCTTCCTAGCTCAACTGTTTCTATGCAACTCTAGGCTGCTCAGTTCTGCTTCCAGCACAGCTCAGGACTCAGCAGCTTCTGTCTGCCATCCCTGGCCAGAGATGTGCACCTCCCCACTTAATCAAACAACTCTCATATGGCCTTCTTCTCTACTACCTTGGATTTCACAGTGCTACTGTTAGCATTCGGGGACATGCTTCCTTCCCCTTGTGTTGAAATGGCTGTGTGCAGCTTGTTGGGGACTTACAGTGTTCTCCAAGGTAGTAGGCATTCTTTGAGCACATAAGATAATGTCTTTCTGGATGGGCATTGGTGCCACAATGACGCCTGGGAAAAGGGGTGATCTGCGCATACTTAGCAAGTCTTAGGACAACATGATGGATGTGTAAGTATGTCTTTCTCCTTGGACACCACATAGCTGACAATCTTTCTTGCAAGGCCTAAGAGAATTCCCTTCCTTCCTCTTGGTGGTGCTTGTAAGCTCCAGTTTGCTCCCCTTGACTCTAGCAGAGATGAACACAAGCTGCTGCCAGAGTGGTTGCTCTCTTCTTCTGTAGGCAAGACTGGGGTAGGAGGTGGGGTGTCACAGAGCAAAGGATTTATCACCTAGCCCCTGCAGATGAGTGAAGGCAAGGTAGCCATTCAGGGAGAGGGCAGTCTGATGTCACTGAGATTTGACTGGGTGGCCCAGCTTGTTCAGACAACTCCCTTGCAAGAGCTTTTTGGTGAGCCGAGCAAGCCTGTGGAAAACCAAGCCCTTACTGAAGAATGCTTAGACCTGTATTGTCTTTACAAAGTGATCTCTTGTTACAAAGGTTGCTGGTGGATTTGATGCAGTCTCCAAATGGTGCTTTGGGTAGGAAATGGGTTCCCTCCTCATTTACCTTGAGATTAGATGAGGAGGGAGGAGGACTCATTAAGCACATCAATAAGCTCCCAAAATTCTCCCCAAAAGACAGTCTAGTCACTGTATAAAAAGTCAAACATACTTTAACATCACATTAGACATCAAAGGCACTTGTCAATAAATGTTTGTATGCGCAGAAAGTAGGTTTACTTAAATAGGATCTTTACACACCACTGTCACAAGGCTCCTTTTCAGTATGGTAATTTTAATGTTGTTGACCATGAAAGCTAGTTCATCACCTAAAGTCACAGACCCTCTTTCCTCAACATGGCTGCGTACACTAGTACCAGACACTAGATCTCAGATAAAGTGGCTTTCATTTCCTCTTCTTCCTCCTCTTCCTCTTCCTCTTCCTCTTCTTCTTCTTCTTGCTTTATTTCTTTTAAGACAGGATATCATGTATTCCAGGCTGGCCTCTAACTCACTATATAGTCATGGATGATCTTTTCTCATCCTCCTGCCTCCACCTCCCAGGTGCTGGGAAACTAGGCACGTGCATCCCTGTTGCTGGTTTGAGTGGTGCTGGAGATTAAACCCAGAGCTTTGTATAAGTTAGGCGAGCATTCTGCCAAATGAATTACATCCTGTGCCTCAGGGTGGCTTTAAAAAAAATCACAGTTTTAATGAAAAAATAAACAAGGCAATTAAAGCATTCCCTCACCAGGAAGGAAGGGCTCACCAGATAATGCCTTCCTGGCCACCAGCTCACTAGCCTATGAAGTGTGAACAAAATAAAGGCTTGTGGTCCAGCAAAATGGCTCAGCAGGTGAGATGTCTTTTGCCAAGCCTGGCTACCGAAGTTCGGTTCCAGAAACCCATGTGGTAGAAGGAGAGAACCAACTGCTGCAAACTCTCCTCTGAACTCCGCTTATAGGCACACAAGCTAAAGCAATTAATTAATTAATTAGTTTATTCATTAATTTTAAGCAACAATAAAAATAAGGCTTTTTCTTAACACGATACAGCATGAGAGCCTACTGGTGGGGAATCCCAAGCAGGCAACATAAAAGCATTTGATAATATAACTTCTTTCCTTATTTTCTCTCAACACTCAGTTTTCCAGAAACAGCCGTTACTGCAAAATTCTTAACTACCCATTTCTCCCCTTGCCACATACCCTTCAGGCATTTCCCTGCCAGATTGGGGCATCCAGTCAAAAGAGACCAGGGTGGAGAAAGGGACTCAAACCCCAGGGAAGGCCATTTACCGTATGTCGGTGTGGATGGAGAGCGGGAAGGAACGGACGTTCAGTGATGGAAGAGATACTGGTCAGTGCTGACCAAGCTTCCTGGCCGGGGCCCTGATGGGAGTCGAACACTTCTGTTAAGAGAGGTTTGGTGACTCGTGACCATCAGTCCATCTTGTCTCCCTAAGCTTTTTACCCACCGCTTCCATACTCAGACCCAGCCAGGTCCACAACATACCTGGGGGAGCCTGTAAGTAGCTTATCTGGGATTGCTCTTTAAAGCTGTATCAGAGCTTTAGGAGCCTTATATTCTGGCCTTGGTCTTATGCAGAGAGATTTCCTCACAAAGCCTATGCCCAGCAAAATGTACTTACAGGGTCTTTAATTTTTGCTTTTCTAAAATAAAGGCTGAAGTGTTGTTCTCATCTAGTTTGGCTTCTTTCTAGCAATGGGAACATAATGGAGTGCTTCAAGTTTTCATCTTTCTGGTATATTTACATTTTATTTAGTTTCCCATTCTCAGTGGGCAATGTTTGCCCTAGAACCTTATTCATCTTAGTAATTTTTTTATTTTTATTCATTTTATTTCTTTATTTTTTGGGATTTTGTTTGGGGAACATTAAAATAGCATCACATATACCCAGGGTTGACCTGGAACTTGTGACGTAGCTTAAAAGATGTCATTAAAATTCTGATCTCTCTGCCTCTGCCTTCTGTGTGCTGGGGTTCCACTGCCGCACCACCCTTCTGGGCTTATTAGAATATTCATTGGCACCACCTGAAGAATTGAATGGCTGAGAAATAAAGCTACATGCTACCTTCAAAATTTTCCCGCTCACTTCAATCCAAGTCATTAGTTAATGTCACTTTCCAAAGTGGTAAAATAAACCTACACCAGCAAGTCACTCATATGTTACTGGTGAATGAAATGTAAACTCACTAATGTGATGGGGGGGAGGAGAGTATGTATTTAAAACTTCCCTTCTGCAAAACAAATACACCAGCTTCAGATGGCACCCATCTTCTTGGTTCTAAAATGACTGGTCAGTTTGGAAACATATGGGGCTTACTGCCGGCAGGAATGTAGATTGATAGATTCATTTTGGAAACCAGTCTGATGTTATTGTGCAAAAGTGTATATTCATATATTCCCGGGCTGAACCCCAGGAAATGTCTGCTTATGCGTATTGCCTCTAATAGACACAGCATGTTTCTAGCAAGCGAAAAAAATGGAAGCTGGAAAAACGTGGAAGTCCATCAATAGAAGGGAAATATATATATATATATATTATATATATATATACACACATACATATATTTTCACACTGCAAAACTGTTAAAAGAAAAACTGACTTGAGTTAAATTTAACAAAGTTTACTTAAGCAAGAAAAAAAGGTTCTAGAACTGGGCAGCATTCCAGAACAAAGAGGGTTTGGAATGCTCCACCCCACCACACTTACAGGTTATATTTATAGCCCAAGAAAAGGAAGTGACATGCAGACAGGGCTTGCTTGGCCACAGTTGTCATTGGACTTCAGTCGACATGGTCTGATCAGTTGACAGCTTATGATTGGCTAAAACCTTGACACTTGTGATTGGCTGAGAATTAGTTGCTTGGTTCTATTCCTATACTGTATGCTGAGATGATATTATAACTTGTTTATACGCCAAGTTAGGACATAGTTGTACCATGTGCAAAGGCTGTGTTGGGCCAGATTTTACCACCCGGGTACAAAGCCAATTTTAAGCCAAACTGATTCAGTTTAGCAACACAGTGGAATGTCATATCGGAGAAACAACTCAAGTCACCTAAAACAAACTCAGTCAATCTTAGCAAAATCACTGTGGGGCTCTAGTTCCCAGAGACTGTGTGCAGCATGACAGAATTATTTAATGCGTTTTGCAATCTGAGAGTGCCCCTTTGTTGGTGGAGTTCTTGCCTGGCAGGCACAAGGCCCTGGGTTCAATCCCCAGCATGAGATAATCCAGATGTTCTGGGGTGCTCCAGTCCTCTCGGCACTCAGGATTTAGAGGCAGGAGCAAGACAGTGACAAGGATGGGGATGTTCATGCAGTAAGCTAGGGCTCAGTCTGGGCTATATGAGAACCTTCTTTAATAAAAAAAAGCCTTTGAAACCATGCATTTTAGGGAACAATGAATAAAAAGCAAAGAGCAACAGTTTTCTTTGGGAGAGAGGCAATAGGATACTTCAGGGAAGAAGCAATACGTGAGATATTCCCACCATCAGGGTGGTCAGGGACCTGGCAGTCTTGGGGGCTGGGCTTCAAGTTGATATGTGCTTCAAATTTTGTGTAGTGCAAATATTTTTAAAGCTATAGCGTAGGTCAGCGTTCTCCCTTTTTCCTCCCACTTACTGCCCATTACATGTGATAATCCCTTTCCTTTTGCATGTGTGTATGTGCATGCATGTGTGTGCATGTGTACATGTTTGGGTACATATGTGTGCATGTGTCTGTGAAGGACAGAGATTCACCCCCAGGGTTGTTCTTCAGAAGTTATCTACCTTGTTATTTGAAAAAGTCACCATTAGTGCAGCACTAGCCAAATAGGGTAGGCTGGTTGGCTACCAAGCCCCAAGGAGCTGCTGGCCTCTGCCTCTCCAGTACTGGAATTATAATCATGCACCATACATGTCTTCTTTAAAAAGTGTGGTTTCTGAGGGTACCTTAAGTCCTCCTGCAATTGTGCAGCAATCGAGCTTGCCCTTATCATCTCTGTTCAGACGTCTCTGTGTCTGGAGATCGCAACGAAGTGGTTGAAGGCTGTGGCTCCTCGGTAATGTCCCCAGGTTCACTGCTGGGAAGAGGTCACCAGAAGAGGCTGACATCAGGAGCTCGGTAGAGTGGGCTGCATAGGACAGCAGTGTTGCCTTCATTCCTGCTGAAAAGCCTAGAAAATCTTGCAATGTAGATAAAAGAAAATCCCCCAGAGCAGGTTCTGTGACCTCTCAGAAGATCTGTATTTAGTGTCCCAACAGTGATTAAGGCATCTGCAGTGGGTCATTTGCCAAAGACATGATTATGAAAAGCTTTTTCCTTGGCAGCCCACTGTTCTTTTTTTGAGCAACATGTGGCCTTTGGAGCCAGTGAGGCAGGAGTTGGCCTCTGTGCAATGATGTCACAGGTACCCCGGCAGTAGTCACAGCCTCCACACTTCAGTCTTGGAAAGTTCAAGGTGGGTATGTGAGAACTCAGGGCGTGTAGGAAGGAAAGTTACAATAAAGAGGAGATGGGAGCCAGAGTGGAGGATGCTGCCTGAAGGGAGGGCCAGCTTGGATTGGCTTCCCACACTCACCCTGCATGCCAGCTCACAGGGTATGCAGTGTCCTCTTCTGGCTTCTGCAGGCACCAGGCACACACACACACACACACACACACACACACACACACACACACACACACTGCACATACATACATGCAGGCAAAACACTCAGACACAAAATAAAAATCAATAAATCTTTAAAGAAAAAGAAAGAATTTTGATCAGAAAGCTTCAATTCAGCCTGGTCCTGATGGCTCCTGAGAACAGTCTTGAATTTTCCTGAAATATCGGAGTCAAGACTTATTTGTTTATCTAATCCTTTTTATTAAAAAAATCCTTTCTATTTTAAAAATTATAGTGGTGTGTGTGTGTGTGTGTGTGTGTGTGTGTGTGTGTGTGTGAGAGAGAGAGAGAGAGAGAGAGAGAGAGAGAGAGAGAGAGAGAGAGAGAGTTATCTATCTTTTTGGTGACTTCAGATTGTGTTAATTAGGGCCATAAAACTGCTTAACCACTAGTCTTGTTTTTCTGTTCTCAGGTTCAGGCCTCTTACACTGAATTTCTCTACTGCCACCCTTGCTACGCAAGCAAACTCTTCAAGGAAAGATCTGCTGGGAAGAGAGCGGCTGCCTGTGGCTGTGCACTGTGATGAAAGCAAATGGTACAGGTGAGCGAAGCTAAAGCCTGTGGCCTTGAAGTCCCAAGATGCTAGTTGAGTGTACATCAGTAGCTCTTCATGAACATCCATATATGCACACACACACACAAGTACACACAAACACAGGCGCACACACATATACTTGTACACACACAGGAATAATATATCTACCTATCTATGAATTATTCTTCTATTTATTTTTCTGGAGTCTTTTTATGAAAGCCAAGTGTTGCTTTTATGCATATATATGTAAAAGTATGGTATCTAGGCATGTGTGTAGGTATTCTCACATGTAAGTGCAGTGCACATGTTTGTGTGCATGTAGAGCTCAGGACTTGATGTTAGAAGTCTCCCGCAATCACTCTCCACCTTATGTATTGATGCACTGTCTCTCAACTGAATCCAGAACCAATATGACTAGCGCAGCCGGCCAGCTTGCTCAGGGCAACCTCTGTCTCTCGCTTCCCTTGGAATCACAAGTGGGTTACCATGGCCACCTGCCTTTTGTGTGGGTCAGGGAATCTGAACTCCGATTCTTTATCCTTGCACAAAAAGTGCTTTAGCTACTGAGCCATCTGCTCTGTCAAGTCCCTTTTGTTTTTCTTTCTTTTTTTAGAAGAAAAAGATAATCTTTACATATTTTGAGGTGACTGATAAAATATGTGGCAAGACAATGATAAGTAAGGGTTAACTCTGATGGTGACATTCAGCTGTAGAGACAACTGAATATAATATGCGTCATCCAATATTTGTTCCTCGTGACAGTCAACATCATTCAATGGCAATATCGTTTTACAATGTAACTTTCCCTGGTTATATAGTTTTCCAGCAAGCAGAAACAGTGATATTTCATTGACTTGATTCTCTTCAGCTGGAATTGAATATATTTATTTAACTTTCATGCGATCAGGAAGCTCTTGTAATGCAGCAGTTCCCAATGTTAATGGCTTCCTCTGGATAATTGCCTATTGGTGAACTACAGAATAGAAGAGCTTCCAGGTTTGAAGAGTTTCAGTAAATGTTTCTAAACTACTTTCCAGTCACATTAGTAGGTTCTACTTCCAGAAGAGACATACAAGAGGATCTCTGCCCTCAAAATCCTGGATGCCAAGAGCTCTGGAAGCAGAAAGGGTGCTTGCCAATTGATGATGAAAAATGACCAGTGTGTGTCCATGTGTGGTGTGTGAGGGGACACGTGTGCCCGCAGAGGAGGGGGGCGGAATTCACTTGCAGATCATGTTGCTTTCTAGAACTCGCATTCTGCAGACAGAAGCACACTCAAAACTTGCCAGCTTTGGACATTTGAGAAATAATACTAAATCAAGGAGAACTGTAAGAGCCCTGGGGAACTGTGAGATCTTTCTTTCCAGCCAAGTATTTTTAGACAATTGTGAAATCACGGAATAGCCAGCATTTTCCAGAGAAAAGTGAAGTTTTTCAATGCTTACAAACTATGCGGAGATAGTTCATAAACAGCCTCAGGCCAAGCAATCTGAAGATGGACTTCTTATTACTAGGAATGTGTATATGGCTATGACTATCTTGCATGTGTATGTATGCGGTGCCCAGTATCAGGAAGTTGGTTGCCTTATAGGACACAGAGGCTTCTGATCCCGAGGTCCACTACTGGGGTTCAGAGGACAGCCCTGCTCTTTTCTCAAGGATGCTGTTTTAAGTTCGCATTTGTAAAATGTAGAGAAAATCGTGTCCATTGCATGAGGTGATGCTCATGTGACCGTATGTATGTGACAAGCTTATTCTCTTTAAAGTCTCGTGTTGAGGGAAGGTGCGTTGATTCTAGAAAATGATTGACTGTGGGTCAAGTCTGCTGGCGCACCCTATGATTCCAGCATGCAGTGGTAAGACGACCAGGAATTCAAGGTCAGGTTGCATCACATGAGACCATATCTCAAGGAAGCAGAAACAACAACAGCTCCCCCTGCAGAAAACGAGGGCCGTAGAGGTTGTCTCAGCAGTTAAGAGACATGGGGACCAGTGTTCAGATCTCAACATTTGTATAATAAACCAGGCATTCCAGAAAATGCGTATATTGTCAGTCCCGAGGAATTGAGACAGGATTCCAGCCTAGCTGAGAAGATGCAAAGTCCAGGTTTAGGGAGAGACCCTGCCTGAAAGGAACGGATGGAGGTTGACAGAAGACTCCTACACCCTCTGCTGGCAACTGTGGGTACATACCCACATTTACCTGCACACACATGTGTACTTACACAGAAACACATACAAACAAATAAGTCCTCTAACAGAGAAAATGATGGTGACAGGTGATAGAGGTAAACAAACATAACATATGGTGCTGACCACCGTGGAACACTGCTTTATGAAATTATTCTTCCTCTTCTTCCTCTGGTTCATCGTTTGACAGCTGAAGGGACTCCATGGGGTTTATTAGCATGCACCAAGTCACTACTGTCCAAGAGTGACTCCACTGAATATCTTCAAGGCAAAGACCTATCTTCTGCAGGGATTAAAACAACTACCCCACCTACTGGCTAGGACACCCAAGTATCAGTCATGTCAGGTTGCCTTGGGCTAGTCTTGTGTAACGGATTCTCATTCCTACCCAGGCTGTCTTGCCATGGTATAGAGAGCGTCTCAGTCTAAGAAGGCTTTGGGTCTTTTGTGAGCTGTACAGGCAGAGTCCCTAACCTTCTGGAGCCACAGGCAAACTGATTCATTTGGCTCTTGTCCTTCTCCTCTCACTAACCAAGCCTCATCTCATGAACTCAGTGAGTGAAACGGTGGGGGAGGAGTTTTCTCTCCCTTAGTTCTTGTCAATATGTGCGCCGGCCTATGGATGCAAAAGGAAAAGCTAGATAAGGTGGAAAGGTGGTTCAACAGCTGAGCACTGGCTGTTCCTCAGCAGACCTGAGTTCAATTCCCAGCACCCTCATGGTGGCTCACGATAGAATATAACTCCAATCCCAGGAGATCTGGCATCCTCTTCTGGCCTCCTCAGACACTGCACATACTTGGTACACAGTGATACACATCTGGGAAAAACACCTATACACATAATATGAAAATATATAAAACCTAAAGAAAACAAAGGAAAGCTGGGTTCTGAGCCACTCCACCTGTTAGCCACTGAAAAGTGGAAGGAAAGAGGACCAAAAGTGATTTTTCATCAAATGAGACAAATACAGAGCCGCTTGGATGGCTTCAGCTGCTACCTTTCACTGGGTCTTCTACAGCTGGCTTGTGTGTGTTGGTATTGTATTCATCAGGGCCTTAATTTCCAGTCTCATTCTGCCAGCTTTGTACTTAGCAGAAAGGAACGTCTGAATTCCTAATTAAGGCGTTTTTCTTTTGCTGAAGACTGCCTTTTTAATGTCATAAGTGAATCTCTCATAGGTAATGGTGAGAATGCATATGGAAAAAGCATGTATTTTAGGCAAATATGTATATTGGTTAAAAGGAATTAAAGCCTTGTTCATGGGAGTGAGGACCAAAAAATAATATGTGTTGACAAATACACATTCTATAAAATGTTTGCTGTATTCTGCCAGACTCAGATGAGGCACCTCATGCGCATAGGTAGAAAGGCTGCGTGTAGCTGACGCACGGATGGCAATGACACCACCACACGGAACTCACGGTGTTTGGATAGCACTTTGTCTCCTCGGTGACACAATCAATGGAGACCAATGGAGGGAGGAAGAAAGGAGCCGTTAGCTGTGACTCCTGGGCTGCTGTGAAGAAATGCAGGCATCGTAGTTGCCAGAATAAATGCCTCCAGAGAGACAGGGGAGCAGGGAATGTTATTTTAATCATTCTAATGGGGTGGTAACTCGGAGCTGACATTCTGCAGCTGTCCTCTGGTCCTTAGGTATAGTTGTGCAAACCATTTTCTCCCCATGGCCATGTGGAAGAATATCTTTACATTCATCAGAGTGTGGCTGAAAAGTTGATTCTCAGTTTCCCATGGAACTGAGGTTACCCTAGGGTGTGGCTAGTCCAGAATGAAGACATGACTTTTGGATTGTGAGAAATAAAGACTGTGACTTCCTACTGGAAGTCATCCTCCTCCAATCACTCACCACACATTCATCTATTTGGCAAATGATTTGTGCATATGATGTTAGACATTGTAGACATGGAAGGGACCAAGGGCTGGCCCTCATGGAGCTTTCAAAACTAATGTTGATACTATCAAAAGCACACCGAGTGGCTGGAGTGAACAGGGACATGAGCAGGTCTGTTGAAAAGAGGGATCTAGAATGAGAAGGTGGAGAAATGGAAGAAAGACCTGTGGGTGAAGAAGGCATGAAGCAGAAAGGACCAGAGACTGTATGGGGACTGGAGATGGAGTGAGTGCCTTTGGCTACAACTCCAGACTGGAAAGTGATGAGGATAGGGACAGGGACAGAAGCATATTGAGAGACTTCCTTCCAGGGGACCCGTGTCTGGGTCATAAGTGATGTGCATTTACCCATCTCTCAATGGAAGTGACTTAAACATGCATGTCACTGAGAAACTGGGCAGTGGATCTTCTCATTCCTCTGAGTGTATACACATTAAAGCATAGATGCTGTCTTGGTGCATGCTAATACCCTGGTCCTTCCTCATCCTCGCAGGAGATTCTTAAAGGCACACATCTGAACATGCAAATTGTTCTGAAGCTAATGAAAACTACATTTTTTTCTACATAAGCACACACACACGATGAAAGTTATCTTATAAATCATGCACAATAATACTGTAAATTTAAATTTTGACAATTTCTTTTAATGAACATGGGTGCTGTGGGGCCCTGAGTAAGTAAAATAGGATTCTTTAACATAAGCAATGGTAAAACCATGGCAGTGGTGCTGAAAACCAAAATGGCTGCTGAGTTACTAACAAGAGGGTAGCAAATACCACATGTACACACAAGACAAAGGGATGCTTCATGACACAGCTAGGAAAGAGTGAGACAGCATGAAATTTCAGGATGCTTTTCAGAATTTGTCAATTGTATGTTTCCAGAATTTTTTTTAAATTTTTCTTTAATAATGAAGAATTAAGATGATTGCTTCACGAGGATGCATCTATCTTATTCTTTTATGATCTATAGCTGTGCGTGTATGTGTGTGTGTGTGTGTGTGTGTGTGGTGTTTGTGCATGTTTGTGTATATCTACATGAGAAACACACACACAATGTGTGTCTGTGTATGTTTAGCGGCTAGAGGTTGATGGAGATTATCCTGTTTCATCACTATCTCAAGTCACTGTCTTGGAGACATCATCTTCCACTGAATGTGGAGTTCATCAGCTCAGTCAGGCAAGCTTGCCAATGAACTGTCTGGCCATGGTTCTGTCTGCCTTCACCCCCTCAGCACTGGGACAGCAGATGCACACCACTACACCTGGATTCCATGTGGGGACTGGGGATCCAAACCCAGGTCCTCGTGATTCCTCAGTCAGTGATGTACCGAATGAACCATTTCTCTAGCCCTAGCTCTTTTCTACTTTATCCACTCCCTTAAAAAGTGGTGTTAATCCTATGATTCGTTCCACCACACACACAAACACACGCACACATATGTATGGCTAATTAATGAAGTTTCTAGATCAAAACAAGATGTCATGTATTGGTAATTTTAGTGATCAATGTCCTCCTTCTCAGGATATAGTTTACGGGCTTGGGGTTCTTTTCCCCGACTTGCCTACATCCCTAAAGAACGCTTGTAACAGTCTCTTATACAATTACATCCACTCAAGGATTCCTCTCCTTTAGCTTTTAATGGACATTTAATAGATCCTTCATTTTTGGTTTAAAATTGATTTTCATTGATGGGTACCTTTTCGCTATCTTTCATCCCAAACCTCTGGCCTCTAACGAGGTGCAAGCATCCAGCATAAACCATAATCTGCTATGTTTGGCCTCTCTTCGAGAAGCCCAGTCTAGCTGTCGATTCCACTGCTGAACCCATGCATCACACGTGTGTATGGGGGAAGGGGGCGTGCACACATATAGACACACACACACACACACACACACACACACACAATGCATTCTGGGACACAGGCCCATTTTCTACTTAGATCTATAATGCAAATGCCCATACATTTCTTTGACAAAAGAGACCGTTTTTGATGTTTATTAAATATTTAAAAGAGAGATATCCCTCAGTGTTATCCCTCATCATAAACATGTTCTCCTCCTTTTGACTCAATTCCTTTCAGTCTGGAGGTAGTATCCATAATTCATACGTTGTTGGGGAGAAGGCAGCATTTTGAGACACTTAATGATGTTTTTCCTAGCAAAAGGGAAAACACGTACGGTCAGAGACTGAGGAGTACATGGTGTTTTGTGTGTCTGCACAGCTTTTTAAGGCTGGTTTTGAGCACATTAGACTTTCTAAAATGATTCCCAGCCTTCTGTATGAAGCATTTTCTCCTTTATAAGTTTTATAAATAATGCATCGTATGGTGTTAGAGACATTCACACAGTTGTGATAGTGTGGACGAAATACAGCAGGGTATTCTGGTACCTGCTAGAGGAAACCCATTAAGAAAGGACTTAATTCCAAAGCTCACCAATGTGTGTTTCCACACAGGAACCCTAATGCTCTAGACATTTCACCCACCTGTGATGCTGCTGGTGTTGAGAAGCAGCCTCTTCTGAGTGGAACCAAGCAGTGCAAGTAGAGGCATGAGCAACATGGTGCCCTTTTCTGGTCCTTTCCAACTTAATGTTTACTCTTTTTCTTAGATGTCATAGAGGGAAATGAAACCTTTAAATATATTTTCTAAGTCACAGAAAGGGAAAAATTCCAGCTTTTGATACGCTCATAGAGATGGAAAGGAACATGCTGATTATTTAACCACTGTCATCTGAACTCAGTATCATTTACCCCTTTCGTTTATATCCGTGTCCTGTAGGAAGTGTTTATATGTTGAAATTTTTATGCGATTTGAAAAGAATGTAAAGAGCATCTTGGCACCCAGTGTGGTGGACTGTCAGCATTTGGGAGGATGGAGCATGAGGATTATTAACAATTTCGGGTAAGCCTGAACTACATAGAGAACCTGGACGGTCCTGGGCTAGACTGTGAGACTGTCTCAATTAAAAACAATACAAAAGCAAAAGTGGAATTAAAAAAAATGAGTGTGTGTATGCGTAAAGTATGGTTTGGAATTAGCAAACTCTGTAGCATAAATGTGTCCTCGCCTTAGGTTTAGTGAGAAGTACATTGTTGCTATTTATTGTGTATTGTTGCTATTTATTTAGGTTTTCAATAAATAGTTTGTTGAAACTGGGGGTGTGGTTCCTGTGACTTGGCAGTTATAGTCTGGCCCTTTATCTTCTCAGAAATATCCTTTATTGTCTATCATCCCTTTCCCTTCTCTTCACAATGAAGAAAACAGGCCACTGCATACTTGGCAGTCTTAAGATTGACAGTCTTAACTAGCCCGACACATGGCTAATGCTCCTTAAACACCGGTTGCTAGTACTTTTGCTACGCCCTTTATCTTTTTACTTCACACTTCTTTTTCTTGGTGGTAATTGGGTCTAAAACAAGTAAGTGTAGCAGAATGAAGCACAGCTGTCCTTGCTGGTATCCCATGCTTTAGAAGCTGGGGCTAAATTTGGCCTCATTGACAGAGATGTGATCATGCCCTGTGTCTGCAAGTGGAATGCCCTTGGACTTGAGAACCAGGAGAGCTTTTAAAAAGTACTCAATGATGCCTGTACGCTCCCATCCGGAACATGAGTGGGTTGCTCTCTGAGGCTTCCTCCATGTCTAAAAAAGCGTCACCTTCAATCTTTGGTGCTCTGCGACTTTGAAGTCGCTGTAGAAAGTATCTATGAAAAGCCACAGTCTCTGTCTATCCAATCCTGGTACATATTAGTGGTTTCTTTGGTTTGTGTCCTCCTTTGTGCTCAGGTGGAGCGAATGACCTCCCTACTACTCCAGGGATGATGGTAAAACACCATCAAAGAACAGGAAATGGAAAGTCCGTTCAGGCATGGAGACAAGCCCATTCCAGATGTTTAGCTCCTTCAGCAGGTCTCCAGATAGAGCAGAGGGACCATCACTTTGCTTGACGTTGCAATGAAGCCGTCTCTGGAGTGAAATTTGGCAGCTGTGTCATAGCCAAACTACAGGGCTGATATGACAGTTTGGAGAAAAGGAGTGAGACAGAAATAGCAGATTTCAAAATAATCCAATTAAAACAGCAGGCAGAGCACAGTTGGGCAACAAGAAGGCAAGAGGATTGGCCCCAGAGCCTGCCTCTGCACTGTTGATGTAGTGCAGACTTGAATACCACCCCCTCACACACACACACACACACACACACACACACACACACACACACACACGCATGCCAACCTAGGTTATGGCTAGAAAAATAGCCCAGAGAGCCCCAACACATCCTGAGTTTGTCTGATGTCTTGTTGAGCTCCCACCTTGGGTTCTCTTTCTCTTTTCCCAGAGGTCTAATTATCAGGCTGAGTTGAGGCACTCGTAGATTTTATTTTTTCAAGTGTGTGTGTGCATGTGTGAATTTGTGAGGCCATATATACATTTGTGCTTCTAAGTGTGAGCACATGTATGCCACTAAGTGTGGATGGCAGTCAGAGGCCAAGTCTAGGTACTGTTTTTTACCGTCCATCTCTTTGGACACAGGGTGTCTTGCTGTTTGCCATTGATGCCTACACCAGGAAAGATGGCCCTGGGCTGTGATGCAGATTCTGTTCCAGCTTCCCATTCCACCCTAGGAATGCCGCAATTACAAATGTGTACCCCACGAGGCATTCTGTGGGTTCTGGGGATCTGAACTCAGGTTCTCACACTCGGGAGACAAATCACCTCTCCAGTCCTAGATCTGTTGTTTTAAAGCCCCTCCCCCTTTGGCCCCAGTGCAGGACATCATAGTGACACATCTGTAGATTGCAATGCTTGAAATGGAAGGTAGCATGTCGGGGCCAGCTCTGCAGGGATGAAAACCTTTTTCTTAATTAAAGGACCTTGATGGTAACAATGACAGGGAAGACAATTCCAGAAAATACCCTGTGACTGGAGGTGCTGCTCAGTGACGCTGTACTTGCTTAACATATAAGAGGCCCTGTGTCCAGTCGCCAACTCCCCAGCCCTGCAGGCAGGTGCCTGTGGTTGTGTGAAAAGTTAGAACCTGTTAGAGTTTCTGGGATAGATGTGCTGCTTGGGACAAGTGCCGGAACAGGAGCATAGACACTGTGGACTAAAGGGGCAAGTACTGAGAATTGAGCACAGGGGGGATGGGCATGAGGGTCGAGGGAGAGAGAGGGAGAGGGTGTGAGAAATGACCAGACCATCAGAAGACAAACTAACATTTTCTTAAAGGGAGATTCCAGCCAGAGTGTTTGCAAATGCTAGGAGAGCATCCTGGTTGTGTAAGTTAACTGGAAAGGGGAACAGTAGAAATTTAGGGTCCATTTGATTTAGAAGCATACCTTTAGGTAATGAGCAAGGTTCACATAAAATTATGAATATGGTTCTGTGATAAAATGGAGGCAAAGCGGATCAAGAAAAATGGAAGAAATACATGCATTGGGAAACAAATGAAATTGGGCATCAGAAATTCTGGTTTCAAATTTCAGACCTAGGGACTGGGGCTTAGCTCAGTGAACAAATGTTTGTCTTTTGTGCATTAGGCCCTTAGGTTTAATCCCTAGCATTTCCAAAATAGACACAACAATAATAATTTTAGTTCTGTAATTTGTTCACCCTCTGATCTTAGGGTAGTCAATTAAAATCTGAGGATTTTTGTTTGTTTGTTTCTCCCGGTGACCTTAAAATAGATTTAATTATCATATTTATCTCAGGGTTGTCGAGATGATTAAGCAACGTAATGTGTTCAGATATGCTTTTGTGAATTGAAGAGGCCCGTGTTTATGCTAGTTTTAACAATCATGCTGTACTTGTATGATGTGGGGCAAGACTTATGGACAGTAATCACACACAGGACTAATGGAGAGAGCCATCTATGCAGACGGAAAAACACCCATCATATAAAAAATTATAAACTATGCACAAATCACTTCTCTTTCAATTCCTCATTTTTCTGGCCCAGAAATTGTGTTTGTGGAGCTTTTCTGAAGGCTCAGGTAAGCTGCACAGATGGTCATCCACCCTCCACTGAACTTTAGGCAACATGACTTGCTAGCGAGTCCTTCCCCGGGAGCACACCGCCATGAATAGACTGAAGAGAAAGAAGGGAGTCTGCTTCATTCAGTAGCTCTAACTTAGGAAGATACAGGCAGGGGAAGGGCCAAGAATCAGAGTGTCCCCAGAAAGGCTCTAAACCCTGTAGGAAGGCAGAGAGTAAAGTTGGAGCACCATCCTCCAGTGTGAGCTGGGTCCACGTGTCCCCGTCATACCTCGGCCCATTTGTCGTGTTAGCCTCTGTCTCCTGATCACAGACTCTACTAAGTATCTACCTGGGTTTCATTTTTCCTGAGCTTTTTCTCTTAATCTCTTGGTAAATTTCAGGAAATGAAGTCAGCTGGATTATATGCTGCTTGTGCAGATTTGCATGCACGGGTGGGCGGAACAAACTCTATTTATAAATGGGTGCTAATATGGAGACAGAGCAGTGTGCACAGGCGCAGTCTTGGGGATGCAGTCATGAATACGTGTGTATGCGTGTGAGCACCCACAGACATGCTGTCTTCTCATTAACATGGAGGAGACAGGCTGACATTAATTAGGAGGTGTGATCGGAACAGTGACATTGCCTGTGATGGCAAGGATGATGTGGCACCATGCAGGAGAGGAAACTTGTGTCTGCATTCTTGGTAGCAGTAGTAGGAGTTAAGCATGAACACACTCAAATGCCCGGATGTAGGTCCTCCAGTCTGTAGGAAGGCTCCAGATTTCCGATATGTTCCTGCTTGCTTGCAGTTCGGGGGTGAAGAGCATTGCAGGGTGTAATTTGTGGCAGAAAATGTGCCCTGTTGTTTGCTTATTATTCCCAGGGACGTCTGTAGGGCTGAGCTATCACACTCGGAAGCAAACAGCTGTGTTTGGAGATTACAGTAGAAATAGTACAGGAAAATTGAATTAGGAGAGACACCCAGAGAGTCCATCTCTGATGGATGGTGCTTCTTACCTGATCTCCATTATTCCCTGTGAAAAAATAAAAACTAGGAAATTGAATGGAAGAAAATGGATTAAGACAAATGGCTACTCAGATTTTTTTTTAACCTTAGCTATTTCCCATTTTCTTAGTACTATGTAAAGAATCTGTGTTTATCACATTAAATCCTCTTAACGTGTGTCCTCGCCATTTGATGTCATGACTTAATTCTTTAAGATGCATCAGTGGCATAGCATTCGTCTCTAAATGGCTGCTAATTTATCTCTAAGTGTTTTACACACTCCGTTATTTTATAGAGCAAGCAATAGAATAACAAGAACAGAAGATCATTTGGTCTCAAGAAAACCTTTCCCATGCACTTGCCGCTTTCTCCAGGTGGAGGTGACTGTGTTCCCATTTGGACCATCACTATCCATTCCAAATACTTGTAGCATATAGTTGTGTGTGTACTTGTGAGTGTCTGCTAAGCAGGCTGCAAACCACACAAGGAAGGAATTACCTCATATGTGGTTTTTTGACTCTAACACTGAGGGCAAGAATCACAAAAAGGATTTGTTAATGGTATAAATGATTGGGTGAGTTCATCATTGTCATAGACACAAGGGACCGTATAGAAAGACACATAAACATGGTCATCTCTGCTGTAAAAGGGCCAATAATCTAGCTGGGGCTCAGAATAACCTGTCATAAAATACATATTAAATTATAGCACAGAGAGAAAAAATAAATGTCCCTAACCCCATATGCTACAAATTTTCTAAGCATAATTAAAAGTGGGGAAAATAGAGCAACTGTTCCTTACAAAAGAATTCCAGTTCTTAAAAGGGAATGAAGGAGCGGGAAAAGCATCACTCGGAATCTGCCATGGTTGTAATTCTCACAAGGAAGCTGTGGTGAGGGGCGAATTTGATGAGTACATGTGTATTAGATGGGTAAGAAGCACACTGGAAGAGTTTCAAGGGCAAAGTCAGTACCATGAGAAATGTGTCCCTTCCCTGTGATGTAGCCTGACTGTCAGTGCCTTTACTGGGTCCTCCAGGATAAGGCACAGCACTAGAGAAACACACATGCATACACACACACACACATACACACACACACACACACACACACACACACATGCCCACACACTGAACTGTTGTCGTGAAGGATAGAGAAGGGCCTATGTATGCTCTCTATCGTATACTCCCTAGTAATGTGGAATCAAGAGAAAAGACCAGACAGGGCTGAGGATGTGTTTCAGTTGAGAAAAAGTTTTTCTTGCATAAACACTGGATTAAGTTCAATTCTCAGCACTGTATAAACTGGACACGGTAGCACCTACCTATAATTTCAATAACTGGTAGATAGGCTCAGGAGAATCAGCAATCCAAGGTCACTCTCAGCTACACAGAGAGTTCAAGACTAACTTGGGATATATGTGACCCTATTTGGGGGTGGGGAGATGTAGACAGAGCCAATGGAAGGAAAATAACTGACAATTCATGCTCTAAATTACAGTGTTTAAAAATAGTGAAGTGGGGCTAGAGATATGGCTCAGAAGTTAATAACCCTGGCTATTCCTCATGAGGACCCCAGTGTGATTCCTAGCATCTACATGGTAGCTCTCAACCGTAACCCCAGTTCCAGAG
The DNA here is from genome assembly GCA_028555095.1 of Dicrostonyx torquatus. Lineage (NCBI taxonomy): Eukaryota > Metazoa > Chordata > Mammalia > Rodentia > Cricetidae > Dicrostonyx > Dicrostonyx torquatus. Next base: position 1,281,889 of record JAQHUG010000130.1, read on the forward strand.
GATCCAACACCCTCTTCTTGGGCTCGGTCGTATTGTACATGTGTAGTGCACATACATACAGGCAAAGCACTCACAGTGTTGGTAAAGGAAGAATTTAAAAGCTGTTCCTACTGGGTGGAAGACAAAGGCTCATGATAATGCAGTGCCATCCCAGGAACCTGTGGATAGATCTTTAAAGAGAGAAAGCCATCTTGTGGAAGAGCTGAGAAGTCCCAGTGACTGCTCCAGTACAGTTGGCTAGTGTAGAACTGACTAGAGATAATGTTCCAGTTTTGATCCCTTTTCTGTGATGTTATGTTAGCATACAGGGTATTTGAGAGGAGTGGGTGAAGGGGCTCTACCAATTGTTCATCTTGGTGTAACCCTCCACTGTCTGTCTTGAGGAATAGAGTTGAAGAACCAAAACAATTTCCTAAGAAATAATGAGAGACCAGTCTGTAACAAAAGCTGACAGAGAAGTGGTGGGGGTGGGAACAACTTCAGGTATAGCTGATGAGAAGAAGAATGTGAAGAAGTAGGAAGCAGAAGTGATGGAAGCTACCTGGACCACATGGAAACTGTATTAATTAAAATATTTCTTGACCTATTAGCTCAGGCTTCTGATTAAGTAACTCTTACATCTTAAATTAAAACATTTCTATTAATTTATGTATCGCCACTAGGTTGTATGCCACTGGTGCCGACATGTTACTCCTTTGGCAGCTATATGGTGCCTTGCTTACTCCTTCTTTTTTCCTCTATCTCTGCTTGGAATTCCTGCCTTACTCTATTCTGTGCTGCCGTAGGCCCAAAGAAGATTCTTCATTAACCAATGGTAATAAAACACATTCCCAGCATACAGAGGGGAATCCTACATCAGAAGGGGAAAATGACCTAAATTGCATAAAGATTGTGAGTGATTGTGTTTTGCTGAAGGTTCACAGCTCTGGGAAGGCAGAAGCTCATTAACACCTGGCAGAAGTAAGAGGAAGAGGGATCAGCAGTTAAGAGGACTTCTTCCTTTAGAGAACCTGGGTTCAATTCTCAGAACCCACATGGTGGTTCATAACTCTCCATAACTCCAGCTTCAGGGGATCCAATGCCTTCTTCTGACCTCTCTGGGAAACAAGCATGCATGTGGTATACATGCAGACAAAATACTCACATACAACATAAAAGTGAATAAGTATAATAATTTTTAAATTACCTCGTAGAAGAGTTCAACATTAATGGATAGGTAGTGGCAGAGTTATGGATTGTTATTTAAGGAAGTGATTTGTAGTGAGGTGGTACTGACTCATGTCTTTGTTTTATAGTGTGGTTGACTCCAAGTAAACCTGATGGTCAGGTGGAAACTGTGTGAGACCTTTAATCCACATTATCTATGGATCTTCATCATGTTATTAACATGGCATACTGTACCATATGGGTTGCAACAAAAAGAATGAACTGTTTCCTGTTGAGAATAAAGTGTATAGTGTATAGTGCCACTAGCACTCTGTGGAGTTGGATAGAGCTGGAATGGGTGAGTGTCTCTAATGTGGGATGTCCTTCTGTATATGGGTTGCTTTTATTGGCTGATGAATAACACTGTTTGGGCCAATGGCTTAGCAGAGCCAAGCCAGGCAGGAAATCTGAACAGATATATAGAGATAGAGAGTAGGCAGAGTCAGAGGGCTGCCATGTAGCTGCCAAAAGAGAAAGATGCTTATGGTAGGCCACAGCCTTGTGTTGATACATAGATTGGTAGAAATCGGTTAATTTAAGATATAAGAGCTAGCTATAAATACACCTGACACATCAGCCAAACAACATTGTAATTAATATAGCTTCTGTGTGATTATCTTATCAGGGTAGTTGGAAAACGAATGAGCAGCCTTCATCTATATGTATTAGTTAGGATTTCTATTGCTGTGAAGAGACACCATGACCACAGCAATTCTTTTAAAGGAAAACATTTAATTGTGGTGGCTTGCTTACAGTTCATAGATTTAGTCGATTTTTGTCATGGCAGGAAGCAAGGCAGCATGCAGGCAGACTTGGTGCTAGAGAAGGAGCCAAGAATTCTTACATCTTGCCTCACAGGCAACAGGAAGTGGTCTGAGACACTGGGTGTGACTTGAGCATATATAAGACCTCAAAGCCCACCTCCACAATGACATACTTCTTCCAACATGGCCAGACCTACTCCAACAAAGCCACTGCCTTTGGGGGCCATTTTCTTTCAAACTATCCCAGTGATTTAGGAGTTAAAGAGACCTCATGAAAGCCTGTTGTTCATCTGGAGAGAGGGACCAAGACAGAAAGAAGAGGCAATACACTACAAACCTTTTGAAAGAAGTAGACACATAGAACTTTTTGACTGGTGGATTTGAAGAAAGAAGAGAGAGGTATCAAAGATAATTCCTGGGTCTTCAAAATGGTGTCCACGATTAAGCTAACTTGCTCAGCATATATGTGAGTGCCAATACCAATGAGCAATGTAAGTGATGAAAGACATCTAGTAAAAAATGGGTCAGAAAGCTCATGGTTTAGGCTGGATGGGCAGGGAGGTAGATCCACAGGGTCCTTGCCTCCCAAATAAAAGGCAAGAGAGGAGAGTTGCTGTATTGTACTCAACAGCCATGAGCTGTATTAGACTGTCCTTCAAGTTGACACTTCTTCCCCCCAGTGGAAATGTCAAGCCTACTCTTGGATTTTCCACACACTTGCAGTCACCTTTCCACTTGGAAATGTCCCAGTTGTATTCCTCTAACACAGAGATGTAAGTTCAGGACCCTAGACAAACCAAATATGAAAGTTAAAGTGCCATAGCCATAGCTTTTGAAATTGAAGAAATAAAATATATATGAGATTACATGGACTTAAGTCTGAAGCTCTTACTCTTTGGGCATTGTGGTGCTTCTTCAGCTTGTTTATTCATATAATGTTTCCCTAGAAGTAAACTCCTGATTAACGCTGTCCAGGGTGAGGTTAGCTGTGTTATCTTTTGATCACTTGGGCACGTCCCTCATTCTGTGTTATTAAGGAAGGTTCCCCTTGTTTTTGTCAATTGTAATAGAAGTTTCTACTGCTAGCTCAAGGATGGCAATCTTATTGTTATTTTTAATCTCTGTGACAAGCTAGAACCACTGCAGCTGAAGTTATTAAACACAATAAGAGTTCATTTGGAGGACTAATGGCTGGGCACTGTGGATGGCATCAGGTCATGAGTGGCATCGGGGTGTGTTGACCTTGTGAACACCTTGATTCTGGATTACAGTGACTGAGTTTGCATTTTGTGGGTCTTGGAAAGTCGCTGATACGCTCTGCTCTGTTCCCAACAGCAGATTGTGTAGTAACAATTGAATTCTTTTTGCCTTGCTTGATTTCAATTAGTCATTATGCTTAAATAAACATTTTATTGACGATAGACAACCGAACAGAACATTAACCTCTTCTATAGTTAACTCTATCTGGAAATTGATTGATAGTCTTAAAAATATGAAGTCTGAAAGGGGAACTGGAGAGATGGCTCAGCTGTTAAAAGTATATACTGCTCTTGCAGAAGACTTGAGTTCAGGTTTTTAACACTCAAATCCAACAGCCCACACTCCAGCTCCAGGGCATCTAATGCCCTCTTCTGACCTTCTTGGGCACCTACCCTCACATGCACTTATCTCTCCACAACTACACACACACACACACACACACACACACACACACACACACACACACACACCTTAGAAAAACAAAAATAATTTTTAAAATGAAACCGTGCACACTTTTAATCTCAGCACTTGGGAGGGAGAGGCAGGTGGACCTCTGTGAGTTTGAGGCCCCGGGTGTGGTGGTGCATGCCTTTAATCCCATCATTTGAGAGGCAGAGGCAGGTAGATATTTGTGAGTTCAGACCAGCAGGGTCTACAGAGTGAGTTAGAGGGCAACCAAGGCTACACAGAGAAACCCTCTCAAAAGAAAAAAAAAAAGAAAAGAAAAATAAAGAAAAAGAAATTGTGCAGTTTCTCCCATGCAAGTGCTAACCTGACCTTACCGTACTTAGCTTCCTGGATCAGGTTCACTCAGGGTGTCAAGACCATTGACAGAGCTAGAGCAAATCCTGACACCATCTGGGATTTGAACATTGAGTCCAACCTTTGCAACATGCAGATTTCAACATCAAACACCCTTTTAGTGATGAGATGTTACCGTGAACTGCAAATTGGCTGTGGTGTATTTAAAACATGGCCAAGCTGGCATTGTGCGATACAATGTGAATTGATGTTTTGTGAACAATGTAAAAAGGATTCGCATCTTTTGTGGACTGGACACTGACAATTGCAAAACAAGCCTGTGAAGTGGCCTCTAGGCTTCCTGTGGAGGCAGATGCATGGAAACAGGCAGAATAAAGACCCTTTATGTGCTTTTAAACTAACGGATTGAGTTCAGTATTTTTTCATGGGGAACATATTTTCAAACTGTAATGGCAGTCAGTGGCTCCCTGTAAAATTTCTATAGAAAAGACTTTGTCTGCTGGCTCTTTACACAGTTCCCTGAAGGCTGTCAGTTTCTCTCTTGTCTCAGAGAGCCTTATAAACACAGTACATTCATCATCCTGGATATCTTGTTCGCTTTGCAGATACCTTGGGAGAGGAGGGGAGGCTGAAGTGGAAGACATGTGCTACAAGCTGGGAAAACAGTTTGGAGTTATTGCCATAGACCTTGCTAGTGAGGCCGGAGAAGCTTAACAGTGTAGCTCCATCCAGCTTCTAAGGATCAGGAAGCCTCTGATCCCATCCTTGACAAAGAGATGGCACCCAGGCCACCAAATGGGGGCATGCTATTAAGGTGAATCTATCCTCTTGGGTGTTCCTAGAGATTAACAATGATGGGACTGGAGAGATGGCTCAGTGGTTAGGAGCACTGGCTGCTCCTTCAGAGGTCCCGAGTTCAATTCCCAGCAACCATATGGTGGCTCACAACCATCAGTAATGGGATCAGATACCCTCTTCTGGAATAAGAGCAGACATACCAAAAAACAAATAAGCAAACAAAAGAACAAACCAAAACTAAACCAAACTAAAATAAACCCAAACAAAACAATGAAATAAGGGCAGAGAACACCAGAAAACTGCAGTGGGAGGAGCAGGAAAATACCAGAAGCTGCTTTGAATCACACTAAATCCACTTAAAATTGCAGTTCAATTCTGCGTTTTCGCTGTGCTTTCTGACAGTTCAGTGCTGATATAAGCAGGGTATTTATGGACCGAAGCCTGGGGGGACAATTTCCATATTCCCTTCTTTGCTCTCTTCTTTCCTTCTTGGGTCTCTCTCCTCCTCTTGAAAGTAAAGGAACCCAGGTGTGTCTTCAGTCCAAGCACAGAGGCAGAATGTCTGCAGGTTTGAGGCCGGCCTTGTTGTTACAGAGTTTCAGACCAGTGAGGGATAGATTGCTAGACACTGTCTCTAAATAAGTAAGTCAACAACATAAATGAATGAAACAAGCAAGCTACTTTCATTCAAGTTCATGTATTGTCACATCTGTGTATTTAGTCACACACACACACACACGAGATATGGCCTCGCTTTCTTCTGGAGACCACATATTTCTGTGTCTTGAATCTACTTGAGGAATCTGAAAATAAAAGGGAAATGGTTTTTTCAGAAAGGGGAAAAAATGACCGGTAGCGACAATGAAAAGTTTCTCTTTGCCTTCAGAGTTCTGAGATGCCAAGAACTCTACTGACTTCAGATGCCACAGGGAGGTTAATGATTTAATACAAGTAGTTTTCTAGTTTCCCACCTAGTTAAAAAGTTTAGGAGGGCTTGCTATTCTTACATACAGCAGTCATCGTGAGGGAAGGGGTGCATGTAGAAAACTAGCAGCATTTCACACCCCCAATCCTCACTCATAGGAGGGAAGGAAGGAGGATCACCTTAGCTACTCTAGGTTTTGATCAGCTGGACCTGTATGAGCATGCGACTTTGAAGACAGGAGGATAACTAGGCCTGGGGAACTATGGCTTAAAAACTGGCTTGCCACTCGATCACAAGACACTGAGTTTAGATCCCTAGCATTCAGCTAGTGTGGTCCTACACACTTGTAATCCTAAGTCAAAATAGGAGGATCAATGGGCCTCACTGGCCAGTTTGGCTAGTTGAATCAGTGAGTTCCCGGTTCAGTGAGAGACTGTGTCTCAGAAAATAAAGTGATGAGCCTAGGCAATGGTGGTACATGCCTTTAATCCCAGCACTTGGAAGACAGAGCAGGCAGATCTCTGTGAGTTCAAGACCAGTTTTATCTACAAAGTGAGTTCTGGGACAGTGAGGACTACATAGAGAAACCCTGTCTCAAAACAGATAGATAGGTAGATAGGTAGATAGATAGATAGATAGATAGATAGATAGATAGATAGATAGATAGGTCATTGAAGAAGACGTGGTATTTGCCTCTGGTCTTTATATGAATGCAAACATGTGTGAGCATGTACCAACATACAAGTGCACACACATGAACATATTCATGAGCACATGCCACATATATAATAACAAAATGCAGAAGAATAAAATGTCAGCCATGTAGGGCTGTCATGCCAAGTAGCTCAACACAGAAGATAATTTCCTGAAGTGACGGGCAGAACAGAACTGTTGAAGCAACAAGCATCCTAGGTCTTGATGACAGGACAAGAGAGGGTTCTTTTTGGTCATGTTACATTTAACTGGGGGTATTCTCCAGCCGGGGTGAGGTACATTTATAAGATGGCCATTTCCAGACTCGGGTCTTTCATCTTGTGACTCTGTTCAATCATTTCTTATGTGCTGGGAGACCTCAAGCATCATTTGAATCTGGAGGAAGGGAGAATGAATAGTCTTGTAGGAGATTTGTTAATGGATTTGGCAGAAGTTGGCCACACGGATGTAGCTAGCCACAGGAGTCTGGGAAATGTCCGCAGTATATCAAAGAACCTGGGCAAGTTGTACTGTTGAACAGCTCACCAGCATCTGTCAAGACCAAATAACTTCCTGACCCAGCATCCTTCACACCCACTGGCCGGTTATTTTTTCAGATCATCACAGCTCTGGTCCAGGCACACCAGCAGCCCACAGAGTCCATATTGTGAGGCTTCCTCTTCCTTCAAGCCATCTATATGAACTACCCTTCCTCAGTGTTCTTTGAGGAGGGAAGGGCAAGTAGTCATGGTGGCTGCACATACAGAGGTAAGGAACTTTCCAAATGCTGCCACTAACGGATGCCCCACTGTGACCACCCTGGCTTTAGAGGGAAGCCCTATCTGTTATCCAGGCCTCCTACTGGTCAAAAATTCCCTGTTTCTCTTCCTCTTCTACGTTTTGTCTTCTTTTCTTCCTCCTCTTGTTCCTCATTTTCTCTTCCTCCTCATCCTCTTCTTCTTCACCCTCTTTCTCTTCTTCCTCCCTCTGTTAAGAGCTGGGTCCTTTTCTTAAGTCACCTTCACTATTTTCCAATGGAATTCCTTCCATTTTCTTAGTCCTAATCATCTGTGGTGTCTCATCATTTGCATCCTGTTCTTTAAGATTGGGCTTATCTCCAGTTTACTCTCTCAAGTCTCATCTGTCTGCCACCAAAACTGCGGTAAGTCTTCACTAGCCTTTGATTTGTTAGGCAACTGAACACAGGAAATAGACCTGGAGGAGAAAGATTGAAGGTTCGCTGTATAAGATTATTGTCATGCTTTTCTTTTATGTGTCTAGGAGGAAGCATTTAGATTGTGTAAGAAGCAGAGACAGACTAGTGGTTATCTAACAAAGGGCTTATTGCTCAAGCTTCCTGATCAGCAAAGGAGCAGTGCACACAGGTGCAGTGTGAACAGGAGCAGTGAGCACAGAAGCAGTGTGCATAGGAGTGAGGTGTACAGGAGCAGTGTGCACAAGCAGTGTGCACAGGAGCAATGAGCACAGAAGCAGTGTGCATAGGAGTGAGGTGTACAGGAGCAGTGTGCACAGGCAGTGCACACAGGTGCAATGTACACAGGAGCAGTGTACATAGAAGTGATGTGTACAAGAACAGTGTGTACAGGCAGTGCACACAGGTGCAGTGAGCACAAGAACAGTGAGCACAGAAGCAGTGTGCATAGGAGTGATGTGTACAGGAACAGTGTGCACAGGCAGTGCACACAGGTGCAGTGAGCACAGAAGCAGTGTACATAGAAGTGATGTGTACAAGAACAGTGTGCACAGGCAGTGCACACAGGTGCAGTGTGCACAGGAGCAGTGAGCGAAGAAGCAGTGTGCATAGGAGTGATGTGTGCAGGAGCAGTGTGCACAGGAGTGGTGTGCACAGGAGTGGTGTGTACAGAAGCAGCATGCACAGGAGCAGCATGCACAAGAGTAGTGTGCACAGAAGCAGTGCACACAGGAGCAATGTGCTTTAGAATTGTTGGTACAGGAGAACACTTGCATATGCACTAAGTATCTCTTGATTACCTTCCTATAAAAGTAAATACCAGTTACAGCATGGTTTCCTTGCAAAATGAGTTTGGTGCTCCAAGTAACTGATTTACAAATGAACTTTCTGTACATGACTCATTCATAAATTGAGGCCAGCCTGTCCCAGGCATGTTATTCAGAGATAGCATTTATCTGTGCTTTATCAATATGGGCTTGTCAACCTGACTTATATGTACTTTTCTCTGCCCTCATTTTGATGATAGCCTTGCCTTTAAAATTTAATAGTCTTTTTTCTGTTTGGAGAAACATTCCCTTTTGGAGGGCCTTCAAATGCTCTCATGTATTGGAATAGTGATTTCATTTTATCTTGCAGTTTATCTTTAGTAGGACTTACACAGCTAAGAGCAGCTTTTATACACAGGCAAATGAGAAGCTGTAGAAAAATGGCTCTATTGAAAAAAAGGAAGAGGAAAAAGGGCATATTTCTTGTATTGCTGGATATCTTACAAGGTGGTTGATTACTGTATTGACTTATAAAAGGTTAAAGAGCTCTGAAGTTTATATTCTTTATGTGTGTATGTGCATGCATGTGTGTTCTACATATAGAAGAGGAACAGCTCAAACCATCAAAGCAACACAGCTAGTTGACATAAAAGTTCTGAGCATTTTATAGTGTGTTGGCACAGAGACACAAGTCATGGATCGTTTTCCTTGGTTTTTACATATCTCATGAGTCTGTTGGTGCCAACTTCCATCTTACACACTTGTTTACTTCTGATCCATGTACATGTATAATCTGCGTGGAGAAGTTGTCTTGCCTGCATCAGGGTGTAAATTAGAACAGTGTCGAGCCTCGGTTCGGGAGTTGTTCCCTTTAGGAAACTTCCTCTCCATGAACAAATCAAAACTTCCCATTGTTAGCAGAACGGCCGACAGAGTACGATCACAGATGTTGCTGATGTGGTTCTGGGAAAAGGTAGAAATAGAACGCCGGCAATGATATAAGCTTAACGGGGAGCAAGGCTTTCAGGGAGAGGCGCTTCCATATTGTAAAGAGGACTTTGTTTCCTCCCTCCTCCTGCACCCCTACAGTGGGAAGGAACATTTTTTTGGCCTGTTATTCTGACTTGCATTGGCAGATTCAGACTATAAAGCTGCTGTGGTTAAAATCTAGTGAATAGCAGTTGTATTTAATGGCATTTCCCTTCTGTGTTTAAAACAATACTGCAAGTCTGTGCAAGAAGCATCTAATTTGATGTGTTTTGTTGTATCTTTTGATGGTTCATTGTTACTGTCAGAACCTTGAGCATAATTTCAGTGTCAACAGCCTGCTTCCATCCTCAGTCAGCGATCATCTTCTCAGCTCTGTCTTCATAGATTCCAAGTCACCTTTGTCTTTAATGTTCATTAGTTGGCAAATGCCTCTGCAAAGGGTTTTGCAGAAATTGAATTGCAAAGGTGTGGCTTAATACAAAGAAGCATACATATACATGAACAGGGACCGAAGCGACTTTATGAGCTGAAGAGCCCCACTGTCTCAAAGCGAGGTAGTGTAATGAAATACTCTTATGTTATCCTGAGCACTGGATGCTAAAAGATAAACAAGACAGCCTATATATACTCCTAACTACACAGACTATAATGTTTTCAGAGCTGCTGAAAGTAACCTCAGTCTATTGGTGTGATCCAAAATTGTAAAACGCCAACAAAATTCATCAGTTAAAGGGGAACTCTGGGAGAATGAGAGATGGCTTAGTGGGTGCAAATGTTTTCTGCATAAGCATAAGGACCTGAGTTCAAATCCCAATCACCACACTACATAGGAATAGTGTGGGCCATAATATCAATTGGTTTCCTAGGCTTCATTGTATGAGCTCACCATATATTTACAGTAGGCCTAGACGTAGACACATGAGCTTACTTCACATCAGCCACAATAATCATTGCTATTCCAACTGGAGTTAAAGTATTCAGCTGACTCGCAACCCTACACGGAGGGAATATTAAATGATCCCCTGCAATATTATGAGCTCTAGGGTTTATTTTCCTATTTACAGTAGGAGGCAGGATGCCATCATGGTTATTGTAATTACTGTGGGTTGGGCTGAGACAGGAGGATTGCTGGGGCTTGGTGGCTAATAACCTAGCTTCAAGTTAGTGAACTTGTCTCAAGGAGAAAAGATGATGGGGCAGGGCACTCCTTTCCTCCTCTGGACTTCATGCTCATGCCTGGTGCACATAACTGCACTGATGTGCGTGCTTGGCCCTCATACATCACCTAAAAGAGGCACCACTTCAAGATAACACAGACAGAACCAGACATTGTATTGTATATTTAACAAGAAAACCATGAAATATTAAGAATAATATGTAAATCATTAAGCCATTTGGATTAATATCTTAAAACAAATTTAAGTATACAACTTTCCAGGCCATTTTTTAAATTTTTTTTAAATTTTAGGTGTGTATGGGTGTTTCCCCTGAATTTATGTCTATGTACCACATACATTCCTGATGACTATGGAGCCCAGAAGAGGGAGTCAGATCCCCTGGGGCAGGAGTTACAGACAGTCGTGAGCTACCACGTGGGTGCTGGGAATCAAACCCAGATCATCTTCAAGAGTAGCTAGTACTCTTAACTGCTGAGCTAACTCTCCAGTCCCAAGGCCTTCATCACCATCACCATCATCTTCATCATCATCATCACTATTTTAACATCTAGAGATACGTGGAATCCTTGATTTCCTTGGTCTTGGAAACTCCCATCTCTTTTTCTGAAGTCCCCTCACACACACACACACACACACACACACACACACACACACACACACACAGTCTCCAATTCCAGGGCTGTCAGTTGCTGTGGTGCTCCGGTTCACTTGCAGATGACACCCATCAAATGGAGTCGACACCTCTTGATGGAAATTGGGCCCAGTGGGTTCTTTTATGGCCTGTGAATGTGCTTTGCCTCTGTTGGAGTTTCTGTTTTATCGCTGACACTCTGCTGACCACCAGCACAAGCTGCTGTAAAACATGATGCTTTATTGTCTGTTTGGGGTCTCCAGTGTTGAGCACTTTATGAAGCAGCTTTAACGTTCAAAGAACCGTTATGAGCCCTGAGTCATAAAATGCTTTACCTGGAAATTCTTGAAGGAATGTTTTCAAATTTAATTTCCGGAAGCTTCCAATAACAACTGCAAGCCTTTTTTATTGTCCTTTCTATTCCTTGTGGTCAAAAGCCACCAGTTCATGTAGGAATTATTAATCTGGTGATGTTTATGATTATAATTATTTTTCAAGTAATGAATTGGTAGGCTTTTCTTTTAAGTCAGCATTCCCATAAAGACACTGCTAGCTTTAATGAGGAAGTTCGATTTCCTGGAACTCAGCTGATAATAGCATGTTAGAGGTGCTTTGTATGCAATTATTGGCATGTTTCTCAGAGAAGTCAAACCCCTGGTGGAACATAAGGAATGGCTCTTCAATATTCTCCTTGTAATTTGTTCCCTAAAGACAACAACTTCACCTATTAGGTTAGGTTTTGTCTCCACTCATCCTGTCCTCGTGGTGTAGCCAAGTGAGCGATCAGTGCTTTAGAAAGGCCCCTCAATAGTCTCAACTTTAGGTTTTGTAAGAAAGACTCATCTGCTTTAGGCTGTTTGCTTACCATTGTCCACTAGAGGTTGATTTAATGGCCAGGCTCATGGGGGGGAAAGAGGGTGTAGTAATGAGGTTGGTAGAAGCAAAAGAAAGGAGAAGACAAACTCCTCCCACTTCCCTGTCTACCTGAGAATGTCCACAATGAAAGCTAAGCCATGGCTTTGGGTGTGCATGAGTGCTGGAGTCCCACATTGTACATCTCGTCTCCCAGGGAAGAGGCAATGTTCTTCCCTCAGTAGATGGCAATGGGAAGAGGTGGGATCAGTCAGGCTCATTAACAAAGGTAAAAAGAAAAACCATGTGCAATGCAGTATAACTCCTGATGTAAATTTTAGAACCTTTCATCACCCCTAAAGGGAAATTCTATACCCATTAACTGTCCCTTCTCATTTTCTCCCAGTCTACCACTTTCTGTTCCTGGCAGCCATGAATCTGTTTTTGCTATATATATATATTTGCTTATTGCAGTCATTTCACTCAAATAGAGTCCTGTGCTCTGTGGACTCCTGTGACTGCCTTCTTTATCCTCAGCAAAATGATCTCAAGGTGAATGAATCTACTTGCGGTGTATGTCACTCCTTCCTTCTCGGTTGCAGTCAGATACTAGGTGATGGGCATTAGATTGTCTCTACTTCTTAACGTTTCTGTGGAAGCATTCATGGATTGGTTTCTCTAGTTTTAGATTTATTATTACTTTTATGAAAATGAGTGTTTGCCCATGTATGCATGTGTATGTGTGTGTGCATGCGTGTGTGTGTGCCCAATTCCCTCAGGGGCCAGAAGAGGACCTTGCATCTCCTGGAACTGATGGTATAGATGATAAGCCACCATGTGAGTACAGGCAATGGAACCCGGGTCCTCTACAAGAGCCACAACTGCTCTTAACCACTGTGCCATCTCTCCAGTCCTCATGGGACTAATCTAGACGTGTTTCCACCTGTCCTCATGGGACTAATCTAGACGTGTTTCCAGTTCTCCATGTGACCTACTTTGAAGCAGTTATAAATTAAGATAGTAAGTGCTCCCCCCTCCAATTTTACACATTTATTTGCTTCACAGCTGCTGCTTCTTGCTTTTCCCATATTCCCCAAAATAATTTCCTGGGGCTGTAGAAGAGTAACAGCCTCCCCTACCTTTTGCTAAGCACCAGATGCTCTGCTGAGCATCGAGCGGCTAAGTTCCTGTGTCTCAGCCCACCCACGCTCTTCAGATGAGCCTGAGGTCTAGAAAGGCTATGGAAAGCCTGGAGTCACTGTAGGAAAAAGGTGGACTAGCTGAATGGGGCCAGCATCCATTGGCTCAGCAAGGCCCGAACTCTCTGTGGCTTCTCAAGGAATCACATGACCCCGGACCACATGCCTGCCCAACTCTCAGAGACTCCTCTTCCATCTATGAAAATGATCTGAATTTGATGGAACGTGAGGAATGCAATTCGGAATATCTGTATCCTGCTCTCGGGCCCAGGGCGGGCACCTGCGGTTCCCCTTCCTGAGGGGATAAGGATGAAGTAGAGCGGTCCCTCTAATGTGAGTAAGGGAGGTCACCTGGTGGGGATAGGGTCTTCCTGCTGATCCAGATCCCACGGGAGTCAAGCATCTCTGCTCTCTTCTAGTAATTCAGAGACATGCAGTCCTTTCTCGCAGCTGTTCATCACTCCTATCTGTTCTTCTCTTATTGACATCAGTGACATTTGCTGTGGACTCAAGTCCCCGGGAACTCTGATAAAAAACTCTTCCCAGTGGGGTGTCCATTGCTTCCACACCACAGTCTTCAATGTCTATTTGTTCCCTCCCCGTTCACCTTTCTCGGGGTGCAAGACCATCTCCCTTCCTCAGAGTCATTGGCTGTCTGGAGTCCACCTTCTCTGCCCCTGTATCTTCTCTATGATGTTTCTCTCTTCCTCTTGACTTTCAGTATCTTATCTTTTCACCTCGATTTTCTCTTCAACCACTCACTGGTCCCCTCCTGAGACACAGTGGACAGCTACCCTTAAATGCCTCATCACTAAACCATGTCCCTTTCTCTATTCTTTCCTTAATTTTCAGTTGTTCTGAAATCATGTGCTCTCTCTCCCATAGCCACACACTAGTGTTATCACTGAGGTGTAGGTCACCAAACCCTTCAGATCATCTTAAACATTTCCAAGTGTGACCACTGTCACTTGAGAGAGTGGCTCTGAGTATATGTAGATAAATAAAAGATGTTTAAAAATCAAAACCTTATTATAATAAATCATAAGATTTTATTTTAGAACAATACATTGGTGCACATGCAATTTTGTCATTCATTAAAAATAAAAACAAATTTGTGTGCAAATGAGATAAATGTGTTTTATCATTTTCACATAAAGAATGAAATACTGGATGCATATTTGAAGTTTTGAAGTGCAGAGTATTCAAGGGTTTTAGAGTTGATCTCCATTGTAAGTTTATAAATTAATGCTTAGAGTACAGCTTAGCATAAATACACACTAAAAAAATGACAGAAGTACATGTAGAGCCATTTTAGAAATTGCTAGATGTTCTGAAGAATGATTTTCTTATGAAACTCAAGTCAGCAACTCAAACCACAGTTTTTTTAAAATCAAATATTATATGGTACAACCCAAAGATGAACTAATTTCATACTTGCATGCTGAGGCATGGCAGTTGGAAATAATGAGATGTCTTTGTTTTCCATAAGGAGACTGCTACGTTTATATAAGAGCAGCGTTTTGTATGGGTAGTAAAAACTTAGCAATCCGTAAGTGCAATGGTCTCCAACCTAAACGGAGGTATCTCAGGCATTGTGTGTTGGTGTTTTGTGGCCTGAAGGTCTGTGCAGTGCAAATTATGCATATTGTGTTCAGGACCAAGGCTGCAGTGAAGTCCTGGGATGCAACCCTGGTGATGACCAGAAGAAACTCCTTGGGTTTATGAAGCCTTTGTCTTTGACCTGTTGCTCTGTCATTGTGTGTTCAGAAACCCTTACTCCTGCCAAATTTCCCCCACCCCTACATTCACATGCACCACCCCACGTGGATCTCAACACAGCTTTAGGAGCTGGGATGTTTTTCTCCTAAACTCTGGTATATACATCTTCTCCCCACTTTCCACATTTGCTCTTGCCTGGGCCGAACCAGCAGCCGCCAGTCGGCTCTCACCCTGCTCTCTGGGCTGGGCTTCTGGTGACGCTTTCTTGAAAGCATCTTTGCCTGCCTTTATGCTCAAGTCTCTCTGCCCCTTCCCTCCTTCCCTCTCAAGTCTTCTCCTGTTCCTGTCCCTCTTGCCCTGGAAAGCATGCTCTGTCTGTGTACTCTCTTCTTGGCAGTTTCTGGATCCAGAGGTTGTGTTGGCAGTTGACTCCTGGCTCCTTCCCTAGCCTTGCTCAGGGCAGCCTGCGCTCCAGCAACATGTGGACCCCCTCGGACCACAGGCTCTCCCAGCCTTCTGCTGAGCTTTGCGCCTTTCATTCCCTTTGCCTCAGAGATTCCTGCTTCCCCTGTCTGCATTTCTGATGTGAGTAGATTCTTCTAGAGCTGCATCAAACTCTCCTTTCCTCCCGTGGGATGGTGTGTAATTACCCATTGTCTCGGCTTTCCAGTGTTGTAATGAGAACTGCAGAGATGGCCAATGAATAAAGTGAAAAGGCTTTCCACTTTTTTATTTTTAATTTAAAATATAATTATGTCTTTTCCCCCTCCCATTCTTCCTTCCAACCCCTCACGTGTCCTCAACCCTCAACCACCACTCCCTCTCAAATTTGTGTCCCCTCTTTCTTTAATATATTATATGTATGATATCCATTACAGAATCAGACCTTGTCTCAAGGACAAAAGTGAGGCCCTGGAGGAAAAGCTTTAAACATTTTTAAATATGCCTATATTAAAAACAGCAAACCATTCACTTTGCTTATTCCACTGTCTTTCATGTGCTCTTGTTTTCTTTCTTTATGAAACACTTTTGCTTTGAATCAATAAAAATGCAAAAGCACATGAGAGTTTTGCGGAAAAAGAAATGTCCCTGTTATTTCTTTTCTTACTTAAAAGGCAAGCACTATTATTTTCTTGCAGGCATGTTGGATGATATTTTATAACTATGTAATCAATAATCCTGGGTTTGGGGCTGGTGAGATATGTCTCAGAGGGTAAAGGCACTTACTGCTAAACCTGATGATCCAAGTTCAATCCCTGGGACCCATATGTAGGAAAGAAGCAACTCTAGCAACAGAGAAAAAGAGAGAGAGAGAAACCATAACAGTGGTTTTTATTTCTTACTTTTTAAAAAACTGTAACTTTTTACATCCCTTACCCAGGGTTCTTTTTCCCCATCACTGCGCGGGTCTCCAACCTGCTTAGTCAGAACAAAGACAGCGGCAGCTTTACTCTTTTTAAGGTCTAAATGATATTTTCATATAGGCTTTGTCATAACGTATTCATTCCCACATTTGTGCATTTGTTTGAAGTCATTTGCTGCAGCGAAGAAAGCTGCAAGCAAATAACTTTTTAAGCAATAGCTCTCGGAGTGTCTGCAAGCCCCTCTGGAGGAGGAGTTACTCCAGCGATATAATTGGATCAAAAAGATACACAGTTTCAATCTTGGCCAGCCTTGCCAAATCGACCTCCAGTTTGGCAGGCCTGGTAGTCAGCCTCCTGCTAAGTCTGCTTGAGTTTGTCTGTCCTAAGCTCTGTGTTCTTTGCCAGTTTGAGAGGTAAAAATCACTCACTTCTTGTCATTTTACTACAGGCTCCTCTGAGTAGAGTAAATGCTGGGTGCATTTCCATGTGTTCGAGAGGTATTTTGGTTTCTTCTGAGAAATGCGCATGTGGATTCTTGGCCCATTCCTCTGCTGGCTGTTGGATTCCTACTGCCTGCGGATCTTGAACAGCACCTAACAACTCGAAAATTAGAATGTTTGTCTTTGAGTGTGTGTGTGTGTGTTCACTTGACTTTTCATGTTTCTTTCATGCAGGGTTTACTTTAACAATTATGTTGTCAGATTTTTTTTGGCTCTGTGAATTTTGACATATTTAGGTCCTCTCCGCTGGATAATTATATTTTTAAAATTGTCTCATCTTATTAGTACTTTTGAAATAATAGCTTTGTTGGGATATAACTTACTCCTTAGTCTGACTTAGTGGTTTCTCTTTTTTACTTGTAGTCATACAACCATTACCGCAATCTAATGGCAGAACATTTTCATTGTCCCCCACAGAAACCTTGCACCCATTAAGCAGTCACTCCCCATTTCCTCCTCCTCCAGGCCGTCGAATTTCCTCATCTGCTCTCCATCTCTGTGGCTGTGTCTGCTCTGGATGATTCAGACACAGGGAACCACCATAGAGTGTGTCACCTCCCTCATGTGACTGGCTTTTCCTACTTTGCATGACACATTCAAGGCTCTTCCTCAAATTTTTATGCTGTCAGGTTTTCATTTGAAATTTTTCTTCCTTGTACTCCAGTGCTTATTTTGATGTAGGATATGAACTAGAGACCTAACTGTGTGTGTGCATTTCCCAGACAGCCATCCTTTGTCAGTTGGAAGTCCATCTCTGCTTGAGAAAATGTAATGCCAACTTCATTATGCACTGGGTGCCAGTCTGTTGGGGGGATTTGCTTGGATATGTTGATTCTGCCAGCCCCTGTGGCACCTGTGCGTTCTATTTTACTTTGAGGAACATGGAATCTTTCAGTGCCTAGTAAGCTAGTCTTTCTTTTCACATCATCTTTATGACCATTCTTTGTCTTTTACAAACTTCAGGATTAGCTGCCTGAGAGGTATTTAAACATTGTATCCAGTTTATACAGTAATTGAGGAAGATTGTCCCCTGTGTAGCTGTTTCTCTCTTAGCTGTCTATCACCAATGTGTAAAGTTTCTCCTTTATATGGATTCTCACTTATTTCTCTTTAGTTGTATCTCCAGGTGTTCTGTATTTTAAATGTTGTTAGAAATGGATTATGTCATCTTACTGACTACCATTTAGAAACGTTATTGATTCTCTCCTGTTACCTTTGTTCAGTTCCCCTGTGGAATTCTCAGGCAAAAGTGTTCATCTGACTTGCTCAGATTTTAACCATTTAGTATTTACAGATAATTGATAATTTTGCTGCCTCTTCCCCAGATTATTTTCATATTCCTTCTTTCTTTATCTTATGTAGTTAAAGAGGCCAACTCCATCAGAACAGTATTAAATGTCAGTATTTGGGGCGTGCGTGCTTGTTTTGCTCCTGACTTTAATGGAGTCTTTGCATATCCCTGCATTAGGAACCAGACCAGCCTGTGGGGACCAATCCGTTTCCTGTCCGTGTGGCTTTTGTGCAGCCTCTACTGAATAGAGGGCATTTTGGAAATGCTGGATCTGGTAGAATTATTGGTAGAATTATTGGCAAATAGGTAAAACATGCCATGCTGGTTCCCCTGTGGTGAGAAAATAGCAGTCCAGACTTTCTTACTCTTGTAGTCAGGAGTGTATGGCTGCGACACTCATGCTGTCAAGGAAAAGCCCGTGGTTGTATTTTAGTCACATGCCAGTTTTCTTTTGCCCGTCAAGTGAAATGACTGGAAAATAATAGGAATAGGTAGTGCCAACGCATTCAGCAAAACTTTTGCAAAGGGAAAACAGGAAAAAGGGAGGGACAATGAGGGAAAATAGCGTGGTATTAAAAAATGTACACCACTTTCCTTTCTAACATACAAAGTCAAGCAATGTGACAAACCTAAACGGTTCTAGAATATTGTCACAAACATAGCACAACACACTCACTGTCAGTGACTGCGACAAAGAGCCTCAGAAGAGGGTAAGGAGAAAATAATGTGCTTGCTTACCATTTGGAAGCACAGGAAACTAATAAAGAGTTCCAAATATTGAGAAATCACTGGAGAGGAAAGAATTCTTATTGAAATGTGTTTACATGTTGATTCTGTTTGATGTTGCCATTAAAAAAATGTTTTGATCTCTCGTAAAGAAAGCTACACTGAAGAGGTATTTTATGTGCGAAGCTGAACCTGGCATTAGCCTAGTAATAATTACTAGGACAGCCTGTCCCTTGCATTAGCAAAACTGGAGAATAAAAGGAGAGACAGCTTCAACGGAGGCTTTGATGCTTGTTGGAAATGTCTAACATAAAGATCCGCTGTGTTGTAGTTAAAAACAAAAGGCATTTAGACTGAGTCTGTGAATTAGAGACATTGATAAAAGGTGTCTGGTGACGACTAATAACCACCTAAATGACAGACCTAAAATGAGGAGGAATCCCCGGAAAGCAACAGACCGCAAATGTGTCACGGGCCTCCCACACCTGTGCCCTCACCACCTGGTCTCATATTAAAACCTTCTGGCACGTTATTTTCCACACTTCAGGGGCTGCTGGGCTCTAGGCAGGTACACAGGGAGACTCTTCCCAAAGGCTGGGTTTAGTAGACATCAGAAGGTGCACTGAGGAGTGTGGTAACTAATCTTCATTGTCAATTTGATTAGATGAGAATTGCCATGGGAACGTGCCTGGGTGTGCCCATGACCATGATTTCAGAAGGGTTTCACCGAAGAGGGAGAACCCAGCCTGCAAGTGGGTGGCACCATCAATGCAGCGGATTCCTGGTGTGAATGGAAAAGGGAGAGGAAGTCAAATGAACATCAGCATTCATCCCTCCTTGCTGACGGTGACTGCACTGTTACCAACTGTCCCACACTCCTGCCACTGTGCCTGCCAGCACAAGGGGCAACACTTCCAAACTAGGAGCCGTTATAAGCCTTTCTTTCTTGTGCTGCTTTTGTGAAGTATTTTATCCTACTGATTAGAAAAGTAGCACAGAGGCCCTGCCGCTTGTTGGCTGTGTGACCTTGACCAACAGACAGAAGTTCCAGAACCCACTTCCTCAACTAAAAGCACTATCTATGAGCTAAGATTGTCATGTGTGCTTATTAGAGAGATTGCAGGCCAAGTACCTGGCCTGGGACCTTGTAGAGGCCAAGGAAGGATTCATAGATGGGCAAGAAGTGAGGACAGGGAGTAGGAGGAAGAATTCCATGGGTCTTGTACTTCAGTGATGTGCAAATGAGAAGAACATCTTGTCAGGACCAAAGATGAAGGAGTGGCCATAGGAAATGGGTGGGATGATTGGTCATGAAGAATAAGTAACCACCATATGTTGGAGAAGAGCGTCCAAGCAGAAAGAGTGCCAATTTTAGAGGCTGGAGCCTGAAGGAGTTTTCAAACCCCAGGGTATTACGTACTTTTCTCAGTGCTTTGACAGAATACGTGGCAGAAGAAACCTAAGCGGGGGCAGGAGGGCAGGAGGGCGGGCTCACTTTAGCTCCCAGTTTGAGGATACAGTCCATCATGGCGGAGAAGGCATGGTGACAGGTGCGGGAAGCATCTGGTCACCTAGTGTTAACCGTCAGGAACCAGAAAGAGGTGAATGCTGGTGCACAATCCACTTGCCCCTTTCCATTCAGTATGGGATGCCAGCCTGTGGGATGGTACTACCCACATTCAGAGTGGTCTTCCTTCCTAGGTAAAACCTCTTGGAGACGGATGCCCTCACAGGCTTACACAGAGGTTTATCGCCGAGGCAATTCTAAATCCTGCCAAATTGGCAGTGAAGATTAAGTAGCCCAGGGTGGAAGTGATTCAATAGGGCTGATGCTGAGCTGTAAGGTAGAAAGAGTTTTAGCATGTAATACAGGACAGCTCAGCCTGCACATCATGGAGTAGGCCTTATATTCCTGTTTAGGTTGCGCTTGAATGGTGGAAAACATTTAAACTCTATAAGAACAAAAGAACACTTGTGTTCACATTTTGTATATGTAGCGACGGTGCCAGTGGGGGGTGTATTTAGAGGCTTGTGGGTGGAAATGAGCTTTAAGCAAAGGTAATGATGCCTTCTAGATTCCCCCTAAGTATAGCATATTCTCAGAAAAATCAACAAAACCTTGATGGACTTGAACAAAAGCTGTGCTTCCGCCATCACTCCCTTCTGTGCTTCCCTCGTCTGTGCCATTAATTGGTCCCTCATGTGTTGAGCTGGTTACCCCTGGCCTTTTACTAAATTACATTAAGTGAGCGGAGGCATGGCATAAGCGTACTGTAATCTATGTATCATTTGCTGTGCAAGGCTCTTTATCTTCAAAAATCTCTTGGAGATTTGAGCCCTGCATATCTGCAAAATCCAGCTCCACAGCCTGCCTTGGTTTGTGCCGGTGGCGTCTTCCGGGTAGAAATCATGGGGAATCACTCTTCCCAGGCTCAGATGTTTGAGGCCCTACCTACATTTTGGAAATTTTCTTGCTAATGGCTCTTTTAAGCCTCCTGGTCTGAAAGCTCCACAACCTTTTAATTCTGACTGTCTCCAAGCAGAGAAAGAATCATTTTGATGTGTACCTAACTAGAATGACCAGAATCAGTAGCTGTGGCCATAGGCTGTCAAGGGCCAAGAGAAATCCTTCAAGTCTGAGAAAGTCTCAGATGGAATGAGAAACCACTGTATCCATCATGGATAAGAGAATAATGAGCAGTAACTTAGAACCAAGAATCCATATTTTCAGCCTATTCGGAGGTTATTTTTGAGAGCCCACTGTGTGGCAAGCAGAGTACTACATACTACAGGAAACAGGATGAAAATGGTCCTGATCCACATTTGCTGCCTATAAGAATTTTTTATTTATTTTTCCTAACTATACATATAGATAGATTAGATATATGTATATGTGTATGTATATAAATACATGTATTATGTATGTATGTGTGTATGGGGGTACCACCTTGTGTGTGTGTGGAGATCAAGGACAACTTGTAGGTGTTGGGTTCTCTCCTTCTAGCATGCAAGTCTTGGGGATGAAGCACAGGTCATCAGGCTTGGCAGGAAATGCCTTTATCTGCTGAGCCATTTGGCTGGCTCCATGTACTTCATTTTAGTTACTGTAGTAGACAGCACAGCTATCCAGTTGCAATGCATTAAGCTATATCATGCAGGATGGAAGTGCAGAATGATGGGAATGTCTAGAGAGACACCAGAGCCTCACTTTCGAGGTGAGGCAGGGCTACTATGACCCTGCAGTTTCCTGAACAAGACCAGGAGCAACTAATGCATGTCAGACAGTTTGGGTGATGGTGGTAAAATAATACCATAAAAGAGATAATGCTTTAAGCCAAAGGGAAAATTGATTATTGTACATCTTTACTAAGTCATCAAAATAGCCTTTGAATCATTTCTACTTTGGAATAAATACCTAGATGTCAGTAATCATTTCAATCTAAAATGCTGTGAGTGGGCATCCTTGCATCTGGATGACAATGCACTAAGAGAAAACAAGCTATACAACATCTCAAAACAGATTTGAAGTCCTGGTGTTTGCTCAGTTAGCTACACAGGCAACACTCAGCCTCCCAAGATTTTTGGCTCATTGGGATTCTAGTGGCTTAACATTCTGTCATCTGGAGTGCATGGAACAGCCACATCGTTAGGAGAGCCCAGGCTAAGTTGCCCTTTCCTAGAATTCAATGTGAGGGCCAGTGGAAGTTGAACACGTGTAGAGCCAGTTGGGAGAAGCCGCAGCAGAAGCGGCATAGTGCTGGCTCTGATGGAAGGGTCCCTCTGATAGAGTCACCTAGCACAGAGCTAGACATGTGGGGTTGCCAGTCATTGGATGTAGAATACCCCAGGTAAGTCCACTGCTCTGCTCAAGCCTTTAGCAACATTTTACAGCAACAACTTAGAAGCCATTCAATAGCCTCTGCATCTGACCCCTGCTTGCTTTCCCGCTTCATCTCCCGTAGCCACTCTGCTCTCTAAACCATCTGGGAACAAGTATGTTTCTTATGTCTTCTCTCAAGCTGATATTCCTCCAGCTTCAGATTCCACTGCCGTCTGGAAACTTCTTTCTGAACTCAGGTTGTGGAATGCCAGGGCTTATAACGAAGTAGAAAACTATATTAGTTGCCTTCACTGGTTGCAAGTCGTGTGGGTATTTCCTAGAACAGCTTCTTTTCGGTTCTCAGGGACATTGGAGGCCACTTTGACATCTTGTGACATCTTGGCTGCCTCCCCCCACTCCATGCTGGGCTGGGCTCTACAGCAAGATGAAGATGTGTGTTGCTTTCTTTTTCTGTAGTTAAATATGAGGGAACTTACTCAGTATTCTCCTTCTCCTTCACTTACTTTGCTTTCTTTCTAGTTTTATTTATCTCCAAGGACACGACGTTGGGCCATCCTCTCGGAAAAGCAACGCCAATTTCAGATTAAGCTAGGGTGGTTCTTTCTCCAAACCCACTGTCAACTCAGCCCTTTATTTGAGAAAGTTAAGAGGACTTCCTTTCTAATTTATCATTCAGAAAAGGGGGCTGGGAAAAACTCACCCTATTTTTACAAGGATAAATCAAACAAAGACTTAAGACATTTTGAAAAATAAGTTTAAGCGTAAAATATAAACATAAGATTTATTATTACTACCATGTTTGATTATTGTTAAGAAAAAAAATACTTCCAGTCCTTCTTGTTGACCTAACAGAATGGATCCTACTAGGCAAGCACTCTTCCACTGAGCTACCTCTCCAGTTCAGTTTGTCTCTGTTGTAGCTTTTTTCCCCCTCCACTTCTCCTAAAATGGAGACCTTGAGTAAGGTTTGCCTCCAAAGACTGAGGCAGGAGGGTCATGAGTTCCAGGCTAGCCTGGGCTACATAATGATGCTCTGTTACAAAACAACAATGTGAAGAGCTGGATATCCAAAGAGCTACTCTATATTCTGTCTGGAGTTAGCAGCTGTGTGGCCATTTCTGACTTAGCCATTTTGAGCTTCTGCATCCTCTCCACTGAAAAAGAACAGCCACATTGCTGTCTTTTGGGTTAGTCAAGTACTTATACTCTGCAGTTAGGATTCTTGAAGAGATTTAAACTACCGGTGAAGCTGAAGAGGTAGAGCTCAGTGGGTAGAGCGCTGACTTTGCACACTCAAAGCCGTAGGTTTGATTTCCGGCACCTCATAAGCCACCTCATGGTGGCTATGCCATCATCTAGCACACAGGAGGTGGAGGCAGGGGGACTGGAGTTTAGGGTTACTCTCAGCTACATAAAGAGTCCAAGGCTACCCTGGGCTACAAGAGACTCTGTCTATTAAAAAAAATACAAACAAAACTACAAATGTTCGTGCTTGTGATAAATATCATGGTTTTGTTTCCAGTGGGCTAATAACTGTGTCAGACAGAGACAGAGGTAAAAATGTATTTTGAATCTTTTTTCTAAAGGAGCTTTTAAATTTTTTCCCTTGCCCTAAATGCTTGAGATACTAAGGAAAGAGGAGCCCAAATGAACTGAATCTTTGATGAAGATGTACAACCAGCAGGTGACTGTTCAGAAGGGACCATGTTGACATATAGGTTATATGTTAGTTACATGGCCAAAATTGAGAAAGGATGTAGGAGGGACCCACTATCAAAGAATCTGATAAATCCAGATGACCGTATACTAGGGTGTGTCCCTCTGTGTGCCATGCCTGTTCTTAAGTTCAACCACTGAGGTCTGGTGAACGATTTGGACACTGATGGCATGGTCTGTGAGACAACATTCACCTCCAGAGGAGCTGGCTTCACTTCCCTTACTCTCCTTTCCTGAATTAAGTCTGAATGAACTGGTGTCCCTTACTAAACTATACCCCCCAAAGATGCTAGATTACCAATCTCCAGCATCCCTAGTCTCCCTAGCATTCTAATGCTCCCCCAAAATGCTAGATTATCAGTCTCCAGCATCCTTCATATCCCTAGCAGCATAATGTTCCCCAAAGATGCTAGTTTACCAATCTCTAGCATCCATAGTATCTCTAGTAACATGCCTGAGGTCTCATTTGGAAGTAGAGTGTTAGCATCTGACCAAGTAAAATTGAGGCCCCTGTAGTATGAGTGGTGTCCTGATTAAAATGAGAAATTTGGACCCAGAGAAAGCCACTCAGGAACAATGCTGCATGAAGGAAGGCATCAGGATGTCCTGGGTCTCAGAACATTGGATATGGCCAGAAAAGCACAGGAGTTAGGGAGAGACAGGGAACCAAGTCTTCCTCCCAGTCAATGCTCCCCACTCCCAGTCAATGCTCCCCACTCCCAGTCAATGCTCCCCACTCCCAGTCAGTGCTCCCCACTCCCAGTCAGTGCTCCCCCTCCCAGTCAGTGCCCCCCAGTCAGTGCTCCCCACTCCCAGTCAGGAGTCCTCCCCACCCCCTGAGAGGGCATAGTAAACAGACTTGCTGACACCTCATTATGACTTCCATTTCCCAAGACAGCTAGACAATAAATTTCCATCGTTGAAACCACCTAGTTTGTGGCCTTGCATTACGACTCCCAGGAAATTGACACATATTGGCTGGCTATTTTCTGTACTTCACTTTGCCCCTCTAATCTGTGGCCTGGGACTTGGGCTTTACAGGAGGAGCCCGTATGTGGTATGCAGTTGTTGGCAGTGTTCACTACCAGCGATGATACTTCCTGTGGTTTGGCTTTGGAAAGCAAATGCATTAAAGACTAATCTCAAGCCTTGGGGTTTATTTTGAACGGGGCTTCTTCATGTTATAATTACCTCATTCCATCCGTTCCCCTAAGACTACCCCTTCATGTGTTTGAGGAGTAAAGGAAGACAGTTGAGCAGCACACTTTTTTTAAAAAAAATCACTTATGCAAAACCCTTCATTTTCTGGTTCTCTCTGCAGGCTTGTACGCTTCTTGAGAGGATTTGGGGATCTATTGTAAGCCTGCTTCTGTTGGGGGCTTGGCAAGCCTGTAAGGAGAGAGGGCATGTTGTTTCTGCCTTTTTTTAAGTTTGCATGTTCTTTCTTTGAAGAAAAAACATTTGAGGTTTTTTTTTTTTTTTTTTTTTTTTTAGAAACTTCCAGTTCAGCATGTTGAAATAGTCGGTTCTAATTTATATGTAAAAAATAAACTTGTCATGCAAAGTCATCACAGAAAAGTTATATAATTAGCATGCCCCTAACTCATTAACACAGGAGATCCCACCTCACAGAAAGTGTCTCATTTCCTCCATTTTATGGCTCCTGAGAACTTTTTTGTAAAGTCCACAAAAACACATTTGAAAATCTGCTGGGAAGTTGAAAGTCAACTATTTTTACAACTCTGTCACAAGAATTGTGTATTAGACTGGGAATTTCATGTCCTTGCTTAAGTCTAGAGACAGTGAAGCCTCAAGAGGGAAAAAAGGCAAGATCAAAACCCAGGATTTCCAACCACTGTTCTCCACTGTGTTCAACCACTGTGATAATACTGACGACCATGGGTCAATTCCAAAGACCGGGGAAAGGGACAAAAGAGACAAGACGGGTGGCTGAAAAAGAATATGGTGGGCTTGGAAGGGAACACACGGGTCTTTGAGAAGACCTGGATCTCAACCAGGCTTCAGCCTAGTGTGGAAGCACAGCCTAGGGTCACCTGAGTTAGCCCTCAGGATACGGAGCAACATACTGAAGTGCTGTGAATTCCGTGACGGGCCTGGAACTCACTCGGAGGCTTACAATCACTCATGAGTCAGCGCTTCACTGATGCTTTGGTAAGGCATGTTTGGCCTTCCTTTGTGAAGCTTTGTTCGCCTTTGAAATTTCACAGGAACAAATGCTGGGTTTCTCAAAGGCACCTCTGATTCTTCCTGTCCCCTCGGCCTCTTGACTCTCCTGTGCAGCCCACACCTTTCTTCCCAACAGCAGCTGACTCGCCTGAAGGAAAGTGAGCCCTTCCCTTCGGGGCTAAGCCTAATTAATAGATGCTGAGAGGTCCCCCAATACCATCTCTCATCTTTATTTTGTAGCAGATGATAGGATGGATGACTTCACTTTTATAGCAAATTCAGAAGCTTCCCCTTGGTCCTCACCAGTCTGAATTGCACAAAAGAACACGAAGATGAGCGCACTTTAAAATAAACCTCAGTTAATTATACATACAACCGCATTCACTAAATGGGAATATTTTCAGGGTGTCTTTGCTACCCAGTGCCACCTGCTCACAATTTAAATGTGCATGAATTTAGTTCCATTAAACAAAACACAGCGACTCCTCCTGCAGCACCAAGCCCTTTAGCCCTATTTTGGAGTTGGGAAACTAAGCCGCCGTGTTCCCTTGTCAGCTCTGGGCCTGTGTCAACCACACCACAAGATTGTTTGCTTGCATAGTTTGCAGTCTTGCTTTAAAAACTAGCAGGCAGATAGGTTTGGGACAAAGTGGTTTGTGCTTTTGAAAGGTCTTTAAGGACCTGTGGCATCTGAACTCAGAGTTCCAGCAATTAACAGTCCCCGTGAATTGAGGAATACACACATTGGATTCTTCAATTTATTAGGGAATTTTTGTTTTGTTTGTTTCCACTTTGCTAGGAACATGGTAAGGTCAATTAGGAAGAATCCATTCATCTGTTATTGATTTCTGATGTCTGAAAGTCTAGACAGGGTGTTTCTTTGAGGATATGAAAGTTAGAGCTACATTCAAATCAAACTCAGTTGTCAAGCTCTTTCTCTGCCTGGCCTCCTTTGCTGTCTCAGGAATAGAACTTGAGAGCTGGGTGTGGTGGCTCACACAAGTAATCCCACCACTCAAGAGGCTGAGGTTGGCTTTTGAGGCCATCTTGAACATCATAATGAGTTTAAGGCTAACCTGGGCTACACAGCCAAACCCTGTCTAAAACTCAGAAACCACACATCTGATGTGTTCACTGACCATGTTCTCAGAGAAAGTATCCCCCTTCTTCAATTCCTTTTTCCCTTGGTGTCTGGACCAGGAGACCTTAGCATTATATTATGCAATCAGGAAGTCCAGCTGTGCCCATCTGTCAAGAAAGTAGGAAACTGCCTATCTGTCCTTGAGTCTGAGTTTTTCCTGATCCTGCCACCCCTTTCCCCAGCACCCCCACCCAGCTCCCACACCCTTGCCCTGCATTCCTTTCCGTTTTGTCCATTCAAAAACTCCTTCCTCCCTTAGAAAAGCTAAAAATACAAGCAATGCTTTCCAAGGAGCTTCCCTTATTAGGATCGCATAGTTAAGCGGCGGGTGAAAGGAAGCCTTCATTATCCTGACTACTCAGAGTGGGCTCTTTCCGAGTTTCCCATTCTCTCTTCTGAGATGGTCACCCTCACCCAAGCCCCATTAGCCTTCCCATGGTATCAAAAGGTGCCAAAATGCTTGGGAGAATCTGATGTGTATGTGTTATGGGTACTCCTTGGCACCCCAGAGCTGTGTGTGTAAGTTCAGAGTTATTAAGGTACCTGGATCTTCCCACCATTATTAGTGGGGATGTGTCAGATAATTGTGGCTATACTCTAGACATGAAGCCTCCAGGATCACAGACTCACTCGTAGGTTGCCAGGCATGTGCTGACCTGCAGACAGAGGCCTGCCCAGGGAAGGAGGAACCCAGAGTTGAAGTTCTCCGAGCAGAGGTCCTGTTGTGTGTGTTCCTGAGCCACAACTTGGCTTGCTGGCCTAGACAGCTGGCTCTGGTTACTGTGGGAACAATGTGAGGAAGGCCATTGTCAGATTCCTCAGAGCTCAAAGATACAGTCTTCCTAAGACATTAGGTCCCTGCTGGCAAAGGGAAAACGAGGAACTGAGGAACGTGGAACACAGGATCTGGAAAAGGCAAAAGTTCTGAGCAAGCCTTTGACTCCTGATTCCTCCGTTTGGAAGCAAGGTCCAAAGCTGCTCTGTGATCCTCTCAGCATGGCATGCTAAAATTCAAAGCCCTTAATACCCTATATGCCCCTAATCATTTTAAGTATGCCAGACTTGATAGTGAATAAGAACATTGTTGGTCTGATTGTCCTATCCCCATTCTCACCTCTGCCTGAACAAGGTCCCTACTATTTACTTCTCTGGTTGCTATGATAAAATACCTGATTTAAAAAAAAAGCTACTAAGAGAAGGAAGAGTTTCAGAAGGGATATAGCATCATGGCAGAGAATGCATGGTAGTCGGAACATAGCAGCTGTCGGATTGTGTCTGCAACCAAGAAGCAGAGGGCAGACCAGGGCAGGATAGCACTGTAGAATCTCCAGGTCTCCTCCCTCTCAGGGATTCATTTCTTTCAGTGAGGACCATTCTCCTGGAGCCCCACAGCCTCCCAAAGCAGTGGCCGGCTTCACATGAGCATCCAAACTCGTGAGCCCAAGGGGCATTTCACATTCAGTCTACAATGGGGCTCATTCAATAATTCAGGCTGGCTTCAAGCTTTAGATCCTCCTGCCTCAGCCTCCTCAGTGCTGGGACTGCAGGCATGAGCCACCATACCCAGGAAAATAGAATTTCCTTATGATTTTACGTGCCACAAGCTAGTCCTCTGGCTCTGCATACAAGGTCTTCAGTCATCTTGTGGGAAGTTATTGGTTTCTAGCTCTAAGTCCAGAGTTAAAGCAACCAGCTTTAACTCAAGGACCAAGCTCTAAAAACAATAGGCAGTAATGCTTGAAAACATAGACATTCTAGAACGTTCTGACTGCGCTGAAAGTTGTAGGGTTTGAGAAACTTGTTGAGGACCAGAGAAATGGTTCAGCTGGTAAAGGCACTTGCTGCCAAGCCTGATGACCTGAGTTCACATTTGAAAACATACATGATGGAAGGAGACAACTGACTGGTGCAAGTTGTCCTCTGATCTCCACATGCCTGTTGTAGCATGCCCACTCCCCACAAAAAAAATGAAAGTAAAAGAAAAGATTTAAGATAAAATAGGGGCTGGAGAAATGGCTCCATGTAACATGAGGGCCTGCTTGTTAGGGTTTCTGTCCTGCCCAGTTCCCACAGCCAGTAAGCCCCAAAGAAATTACACAGAGGTCTATATAAGTTATAAACTTATTTATTTAATGATTGACCCATTAGCTCAGGCTTCTTATTAACTCTTACAACTTATATTAACCCATTATTCTTATCTATGTTAGTCACATGGCTCAGTACCTTTTTATGTGGGGCAGGTCACATCCTGCTTCTTCAGTGTCTGGACAAGACTGGGGAGGAATGGGCTTCCTCCTTCCCAGAATTCTTCTGTTCTCATTGCCTTGCCTCTACTTCCTGTCTGGTTATCCCGCCTATACTTCCTGCCTGGCTACTGGCCAATCAGCATTTATTTAAAACATAATTGACAGAATACAGAATTGTCCCACACCAGTTCCACAGTTTAGAACACTTGCTTTGTTTTTGTTTTGGTTTTTTACTTCTTTGGTTTTACAAGACAGGGTTTCTCTGTGGCTTTAGAGCCTATTCTGGAACTAGCTCTTGTAGACAAGGTTGGTCTTGAACTCACAGAGATCTTCCTGCCTCTGTCTCCCGAGTGCTGAAATTGAAGGCATGCACCACCACCGCCAGACTAAGAGCACTTGTTCTTGCCAAAGACCCAGGTTCAGCTTCCATTACTTACATGGTGGCTCACAAGTTTCCATAAGTCTAGTTCCAAGAGATGTGATGATCACGTGTGACTTCCTTAGACTACATGTATGTGAGACACAAATCTTCACAGGCAAATACTCATGAACATCTGAGAACTCACAGCTGAAATAGTGGTGAGTAGGACACATAAAAATCAATGCCTAGCTAAAACTTGCCACAAGGCTCTGGGTCAAGCCTCACTTAGAAGATTTATACATAGGTAATAATTAATCATTCTTTTTCTCCTGGCATGCTTTCCTGTGAAGTCTCACGGGACCTTGTTTTAGGATATGACATTGGAATTTGGGGCTTTCATTGAAACTTTTCACTATTTTAAACATGCTGGGTGGGCTTGTCCTACTCCAAACGAAAAAGAAATGAAGCATTGCTTCTGCCTATGAACATGGGTTACAGTTACTGCTCTTTTTCTGTATGTGGGAAAACATATGTAAGGTATCAGGAAACAGGCACTGAGCTCTAGCTGTCCTCCTGCCCTCCTCTCCCCCACAGAATGACATGGTGGCCTGGGGACTTTCCATGTGCCCTGCTTGTCCCATATTTCTAACTCCCTGTCTTTCTGTTCCCAAGTCCTCTGTGAGTGTGGTTGGTGGGTTCAAATGCTTTATTCCTAGGAAGAGTGTGTACAGCTCCTGGTGTCGCCTCCGAAGTGTGCGGCTTGGCATTGTTGGTGTCTTTCTCTGCATGAAGTGTGAATGTGTGAATGCATGTCTCTGTGTGTATATGTGTACATGCATGTGTGTACATGTGTGTACATGTGTGTTTGTATGTGCATGTGTATACGTGTGTGTGAATATGTGAATGCATGTGTTTATTTGTATGTCTAAGTGTATGTACATGTGTGTATTGTGTTCCTGTGTGTATGTGTGTATGTTTGTGTATATGTATTTTTATGTGTGTACATGTGCATGCATGTTTGTATGTATGTATGTACATATGTATGTATGTGTATTTTACCTATGTGTGCATGTGTGTGTGTGTTTGTGTGTGTGCCCATAAATGGAACAGTGTTAGGACACCCACTGGTGTTGTTTTCAGGGTATCACTCATCTTAATTTTTAATGATCTCTCACTGGCCTGAAACCCTGAGTGGCTAGGCTGGTGGGACAGGGAGCCCCAGGGATTCTCCTGCCATGCCTCCCCAATGCTGGCATTATAAGCACATACCAGTGCACCTAGCTGTTTTTGAAACATTCAGTCTAGGAGACTGAATTCAGGACCTCACACTTGCAGGGTACTCCCTTTACCAACCGAGCTGTCATAGGCTGTATCTATCTGCTGGCAGTACACACAGACCCACCAATGACTACCGAATGGTTCTAAGCATTGAGTACTCCTTGGTGTCCCCCCTTGAGAAAGCCTGTTTACTCTGAGTCCTGAGATGAGCTCAGTGAGGTGTGTAAGTTAAGGCTGTCAAGACAGAGGGACTGGATGGAAGACAAGCTGAAAATGCAGCCCTGCTCTTAATGCCGTCACTTCTCCTTCCCCTTGCTGAAGCTGAGCTCTCTCTGCTATTTGAAGAGAGCAATTTAGATTTATATTAAGGAGCGCATAAATAGGTTTCTGTGATGGAATCTCATCTGGAGTGAAAGTGGCTAGCGTATGCTAATGAGCACGCATAGGGCCTCCCTTCCAGAAGCAGCTCCCACTCCCCTAGCCCCTCCTCACCCACTAGACACCTGAAAGCAACTCAGAACGCAGGCTGTGGGGAAAAGTTAGCCCTCTCTTCCCATCTCTCAATATTACACCTCTTCTTGCAGAGTCTTAAAGCTCTTGACAAGCCTTCAAGTGATTCCAGGTGATGGATTTCCCCCTAGAGACCCTTAAGAGCTGGTTTTACATAGAAGCACATATGACTTCAGTTTCAATCAGAGTATTTGACTGTCTCACATCATTTGACATCACCAGAACCTTCTTTGGTTCCCCCTGTGGTTCACACCCTCATTCTTCTTCTTGGAGTTTTGGATGCTCACTGGTAAGATGTCACAAACCTTTAGTGTCAGCCATGTCATTGTGCAACTATATGGTCAAGGGACTTTTTCTGGGTGACACAATTTCCTTTAAGTGAAGAGGTTGACTGAAGACTCTTGGGGCTGAGTCCCCACCCCTGGACATTCTGTAGCTTCCATGGCTTTGTGCCTGCTAGGATTTTGCAGCTTCAGGTACCATCTGCCTTGCAGACTTGTCCTCTCTTCCTGGTCTTCCTTTCATCCCTGGAAAGGAGCTCAGATTCACTTCAAGGTGCCCAGTCCCGGTTAAGAAGCAGGCAAAACCTCTGATCCCACCTTGACCTCTGTCTCAGCTGCTGCTGAGAATTTAAGTCACCAAAGGTTGCGGGTTTCTGGAGGTCACTAGGAAAATTCCTCAGGGCTGGAAAGAAGCAGGTGCAGAACATATCCTAGAAAGAAACCAATGCTGGAGCAGGGAGGCTGGAAGTGGTCTGTTCGTGACTACAGTGCTGTTGTCTATCTACCTGCTGGTGCACATCAGTGGGTCACGAAGGCAGTAGCACGTTGTCCCTCCCTTCCCAGAGGAGGTAGGTTCAAGGCCACTCTGCTATTTCTCATTGCTGCAGCATCCTAGTATGCTGTCATCAGTCTCCAATGACTTTGTGTGATCCTTTCCCTCCCCCCATAAGCCTTTGGTCTTCTGGCCCCCTCAGACTCTCTAGGAGGACAACTTTTTAGTGCTGTTGTACGTCACAGTTATATAAAGGGTTTTTTTTTAAAAAAAAAAAAAAGAATGCCATGGGTTTTGCAGTTTTGAAAACCACAGGCACGTAATGTGAGAGCTTTTATGGAAAGCAGGATGACCTTGAATGAGTCACGTGATTTCCTGAACCCTCATCTCCTTCTGGGGCTCCCAGTCTGTCTTATGAGATGATTTAGGGATGAATTAGAGGCAGCCCCTCATCCCTTCAATCCCTTCACTCCTTCAGCACACACACAAGTATGCCGAGGGTTGCTGGTTGCAAGAGGCCTTCGGACAGTTTACCCATGCAAGCACACACGGACCTCTGCAGAAGCCTCCACTGGGAGAGAGGTTACATGCACAGAGTGGTTATCTCAAGCTGCTGGACAAAGTTAGAGACGGAAATGCACAGCTTGGAAAGCTACGAGTATCACTGTCAAGGTTGCAGGGTGGTCGCAGCTGCTGATAACTAGACAATTCAATAATTGTGTGTCGACTCTTGAGTGTGAAAGCAACTACAGCCCCTCCTCCATGCGCACCTCCTTCAGGTGTAGCTTACTTAACCCTCTGTGCCTTGGTGTTGCTGTCTGTTCGATGGACATTAAAAATGGAGTCTGTTTCCCTAGAGTGTTGGGAAGGTTAAGCCAATTCACATTTATTCATAGAATAGAGTCTGCCATATGGGAGCATTCTACAATATGCGATGTTGTTGCTGACCCTTTCCAGAACTGCATTATAATGGAGGTCACCACTGGAGGGCAAGTTTTAAAACGGGGCTGTTTCTTAGTGATCAGCGTGGCAGTCACTTGTGTTTATACTTAATATATATATATATATATATATATATATATATATATATATATATATTTCTTTTGCTGAGACAGAGTCTCATTCTCCTAGCTGGCCTCAAATTCAAATAGGTAGCCGGAGGTTCCCTTGAGCTTCTGATTCTCCTGTCTTCGTCTCCCATGTGCTAGGATTGCTGGTGTACCCCACCACACCTGGCTTGTGGGGTGCTGAGGCTCAAAGCCCCAGACACTCGAGTGGAAGAGTGAGGGCAGCTTCAGGGGAAGACAAGAGAGCCCCCTCCCACCACACTCCCCTCACGTGGACGATTTCGTTCTCACCCACTTTCCTGAGTGGGATTGGCACCCCTCACGCAGAACAAAGGGATTAGCTTTGCAGACAGCGCCCTTCTGTCTTCGTGTGTCATCTGCCTCGAAGGGTGTAATTTGTTTCTGCTCTGCGCAGGAGACTCCCTGGAGAAGGCTCTGTGGTGTGCGGTGCTCCTGTATTGATCGGTGACACCACTGTGCTATAGTGAGTGGATGAGGTCATTCTTATCAGGTTACTCTCGTCGCTGACCTTGAGGCCTCCCAGGTGACAAAAGCATATAACTGGATCCCTGGTTACAGAATGCCCTTGTTTAGAGGTAAATCAGTGTGAGGGTGACTGATAGTTTTGAAGAAATGACTGCAATCACATCACATGCCCCCCCCCACCGCAGGTGGGAGGTGGTTTGTATTAATAAGTTCAGAGAACCCCTAGGTCTTGGTGGCACTATTTGGGGCTGATTTTTCAGAAGTCCCTTGGTCTGTGTCCTGTCTTATCTTTTCTCATTAGATTCCAATTTTCCTCTAAATTGCCATGACTATAATATTGTCAATATGAAGTTCAGAGTGAAATACTTGGCTCTTGGAACTAGTGGCCTCTTTCCAGTATGTCTATCTGCTTCCTTTGTCTTCCCTCCCTCCCTCGCTCCCTTCCCTTCTTCCTTCACTTTTCTTCCCTCCCTCCCTGTTTACTTCCCTCCCTCTTCACTTTCTGCCTCCCTCTTTCCTTCTCTCCTTCCCTCCTTCTTCCCATCCTTCCTTTTCCTGGGCAGAGCTAAAGAGGTAGAAAGGTGGCCGGGCGGTGGTGGCGCACGCCTTTAATCCCAGCACTCGGG
This sequence comes from Dicrostonyx torquatus, assembly GCA_028555095.1. Classification (NCBI taxonomy): domain Eukaryota; kingdom Metazoa; phylum Chordata; class Mammalia; order Rodentia; family Cricetidae; genus Dicrostonyx; species Dicrostonyx torquatus. Next base: position 1,316,960 of record JAQHUG010000130.1, read on the forward strand.
AGGCAGAGGCAGGCAGATCTCTGTGAGTTTGAGACCAGCCTGGTCTACAAGAGCTAGTTCCAGCACAGGCTCCAAGGCCACAGAGAAACCCTGTCTCAAAAAAAAAAGAGGTAGAGAGGTAACCAAGGAGATAAAAATGTGCCTATGAAACCTCTTGTTCAGAAGGAACCTTGGGAAGCACAGTGCATCAACCCAGCAGCTCTAAGAGGAGCCCCTGGACTCTCTGATAGCATTTCTGCTCTCCTGGCTGGACCTCATCCATGCTGAAAGAGGCAGAAAGCTTCAGGGGACAGACTTCTACTGGGTTGTAGGTAAAAGGTGGCATAGTAGATAGAAGAGGCTGGATTAAAATCACAAGTATGATTTTTGACTGTGTTGTAATTGACTCCGGTTGTGAAATCATTCTAATATACAATTCCTTGTGTACTGGAGTCCTTCTCTTTAAGGCAAGATGAGTTGACTTTCACCCTGATGGCATCACATTGGCAGAATCCAACACTTGCATCCTCTGGCAGTTGGCAAGCACAATGCATTGCTGGGTTGAATAGCAAGAGAACACTCAGGACAACTTTAGCATTTGGGGTGCTAATGAACTTGTCAAGCATCTAAACCCAACGGTGCACCCTTACAAGACCTGAATAGATTTGATCTTTGTTTTGTGGTTAAGGGGGTTAAACCCAGCACTTTCAACATGCTGAGCAAGTGTTCTACCAATGAGCTGTACCTCCAGCCCTAAGCGTTGACTTTTATAAGAAGACAGTAACAACGTGATACTGGGATCAAAAGAAAGCATGCTTTTCCTGTATTGTCTAATTAGCTCCCAGCTCAAGAAAAATCTTAACACTAAAGCTAGAAAGGACCAACCAGTCATGATGGCAAATTCCTGAGACCTTAGCACTCAGCAGCAAGGGCAGGAGGATCAGGGTCTGGTTTACATAGCCAATTCTAGGCAAATCAAGACTGTTTAGTGAGACCCTGGCAAAAAAAAATGCACGAGTAATTATGTACAAAAGTAGCCTGGCGTTGCAGCTCAGGTTGTAAGCTCAGCATTCAGGAGACTGAAGTTAAAGCCTTGTTGCAAGGGTGAGTCAGCCTGGGCTAGGTAGTAAGTTCTAGGCAAGCCAGGACTATAGAATGGAACACTATATCATAAGTGATAATCAGCAAACATAAGCCATGCTTCTGTAAGCAACACCAGTGATATTCATAGGGCCACCAAAGTCAATCAATCAATAAATAAGGAAATCAAAATGTTAAAATAGACTTAAAAGTAGGAGAGAAGCTTAAAAAGAGGAGAGGGACTGGTGAGTGGGGAAGGGGGGCAAGAGAGAATAAAGAAGGAGATGAAAACAATCAAAATATATTATCTACATGCCTGAAAATGTCATATTGAAACCCATTATTTATTTATAATTAGTATGTGCTTGCCGGGACCATGATGATCAGGAGAATTTTGCAGCCTGACTGCCTGGCAGCCAGGGTGCTTCTTTATTTTTACAGAATTTAGTAAGTAGGAATCCATTCATGTTGTTCTAAAACATAAATCATATCATTTTTGTTTTTAGACATGGGTTTCCCTTCCTTCTGCTCATCTTTTAGTCATCAGCAATAAACTATGACAGAACAGAGTTATCATTTTTAACCATTTTCCCTCAAGTTTTGACATCATTGGTAAACAGAGTTATCCTTTTTACTCATTAACCCCATAGCCCAATTTCTAAGAATCTAGAGGCATATGATAAGCTGTTCTCAGGCTGGTTGCTTTTGTGGCTACAAGGACATTTGACCAAAACAATCTTCAGGCCATCCCGGGCATGCTGCCATGTCCCAAGCAGTGTATTTTTAACTCTTAATCATTAGAATGCCCGAGAAATAGCCTCAGGACCAAACTGCTGCAGTTATTATTTGAATATAGTATAATGTAATGTTTATATTTTATATCTTTGTAGAATACTTTTATCATCTTTCTACATCATTCTTTGCCCATCATAAGTCTCTGTGTAGGACAGAGGTAACCAGCTAGTCTAACTTTGTTGCTGTATACACCACGTAATCACCTCGGTGTACAGTGGGAAGAGGCTGGTAGTCTGATCTGTGGCCAACTCCTCCAGCCCACCGATTCTTGTTGACCTTTTTAAATTTATCTTGCTTTGATTATCTTGCCCCTGAGTAAGTACAGGGACAGATGTTTCAAAATATGTCTCATGACCTCATAAAGAGACCTCAGGCTTCTTTATGTGTGTCGCAGCCTCCAAAGCATAAGGAAGGCCTTCAAGGAGATAAGGATATCACCCTAAAGCAGGGGCAAGAGCATGTTCAGGACTGTGTTGGGGAAGTTTGGAAATCGCATTCCTGGGAGAAGGCATAAATGATTCACAAGAAGTTTTCTGTCAATCCAATATTCCAAAATTGTATAAACATTAAAAGTCTCCCAAGTATGCAACAAGTGGAGATGAAACCCCAAGGTGACGTGGCAGCCACCATGTGGCTCAGCTTTGCTGGATCTTTGCCAAAGAGCTGTGCTGGCTTTATGACTACTGCCATCCCCATCAGCTATGGCTGTGCCGTGTGCTAATTAAAACATTTGTAAAAAGAAATTAACTGATTAATGACAGAAAAGGTTCTCAGAAAGCTAAGACAAGATAAGAATCTAAGGCAGAATAAGTACCCGAAGGTGTGGGATGGCACAGGGAATGAGTGGAGCTCTAGCTGAGACATCTACTGACCAGGGAGGTACTGAGACCTTGTTGAATGTGGTGAGCACAAGTGCTGAAATCTATTCATACAACAAAGATAACGGGGCGGGAGGGGCGGTGTCTGAATGCCCTACCAAGCTCTACAGAGGCCAGGGCTTGGGCTCTGTTGGCTTCTGCTAATTAACCAACATTGGACAAATGTCTGTCACTTAATAACCTGATGACATCTCCCTCTCCCTTGCTAAAAGAAGTTATTTGTAAGAGAGGTTAAAGAGAAATCAAGAGTGTCATTTATGTTAAAGAAATATATAGCAAGATTGTATGTACACATATTTTTGTATACATGCATACGTTCTTGGTGGTGCTGCATGCCCACAATCATAGAATTAGGGAGGTGGGGGCAGGAAGATCAAGAGTTCAAGGTCAGTCTCTGTTACCACAGTGAGTTAGAGACGAGCCTTTCTCAGTCCCCTCTCCTTAAAACATGTGTCATCAATCAATACATCTTAATTCCCCCAGCCTAACATTCATAATACCCAACTTCCAAAACTTTTTGAGCACTGATGTGATATCAGGAATAACGAATCACACACTTGACCTCCAGTGATAGTGTAATAATCAAGATTTCTGTCTCAGAGCTGGCTACATGGATGGACTTTTTAGTTAATGTTCCTTTAAAAAAAAACTCCCCAAATACCATTTCCAGCTTGAGTTTTAAATGGCAGTATTGGAAATACAGTATTGGTAGCAAAGAAGCCCATGAACATGGAGTCCTTTGGTCAGTAGGACAGCAATTGTATTTTGGTGTGTGTGTGCACGCTCGTGCGTGCACACATGGAAGTGTTTATGTGTATCTGTGTGTCCATGTCTGTGTGTGTGTGTATGTGTGTGTGACTGTGGGAGAGAGAAACAGACAGACAGACGCAGAGACAGAGACAGTTCCCTAAAAACACATCTCCACTGCCACAGCACTCATTTGCAATCATCTTTTCCAGTTGAGACAAATTTCATAATTTGGAAGTCGCCTTGTGAGATGCCAGCCACTGTCGTACTCGAAGTTGTCTTTGGATGCGCATACCTCTTTATGTACGGTGCTGTGGAGATGCTTTCCTTCCTGCAGATTGTCCGGCATGTAGGACAAAGGCTGCACTGGGTGCCTAGGAAATAGGAATCAAGAAACAAAGACTTTAAGCCTTAAAGTAGCAGAGCTGGGTCATAATTTAAGGGAAGTCTCACAAAATTGACAGGAGCTATCAAAGTCCTTATAGAAACTTGCATGTCCTAAAGCTTAGGGAATCTGTAAAAACAGATTTCAGTCTCTCCATGATTTAAATTTGTTTGCCTGTATGCATGACTTTATTAGATGAGAAATACATAAGTAGTGTTTATTTACCCTGAGGTAAGAATTGAAAGAATTGAATGAACCAAAATTCATCCATTATACCAGGTGGCCACCACCATGGCCAGTATTCCCGAACTGCCACTGCTCTTCTGTATTCTTCGTGTTTGGGTTATCAGCATTGCGCTTAGGTCAGATGAAAGTGTGCTCATCCGCCTCGCTTTGATAACTGGAGTAAAATGCTGATGGGGATCATTTGGACCGCCTCTCCGCTGTTGATTGCATGCTTGTGGCTCATAATCAGAGTGATGCACAGTAATTGTTAGACTCCCTTGCCAGGGCTCCATTTTGTGTCGATGCAACTGTCAGCACTTTTGGCCCCGTTGTTCTGCCTGGAGAGCGCTTGCTTAGCACCCACTGGGCTGCTAAGGCAAGGCTCTTTGCTGAGTACCATGGGTAAGTTCTCCTGCCGCTGTTGTTTGCTTACCCTCAAAATAATTACCTGAAGAAAGACTGTCTGCTGACTTAGTGACAGCTGGCTCTTACTTTTTTGTGTCTGTCAGAATGCTAGTGTGTGGTGGAGACTTGGCTATTTTAAAAAAGAGAGAGATAGAGACAGAGAGAGAGAGAGAGAGAGAGAGAGAGAGACATAATGCAGAGAGCTAAGAGCTGAACGTTCCCCTTTGGTCATGAAATTGACAAACTTAACTTTGTTGTGTGTTCTTGAGCCTTGCTTTGCTTGTCTATGCAATGGGCTAATAGAATTTACTAGTTGGAAGACTTGGTTTGGGCTAGAACGGAGATTTAAACTTTTGTCAGCAGAAACCAGTTGCTCATTAAATGGTAATAGCCAACAGTAGGAACCTAATGCTTTCTCAGAGGATATAAGAACATATGTCAACTTTCTGTCGCTATATCATACATCCAAGATAAGCAACTTACAAAAAGAGAAGGTTTAGGTTGGCTTGTAGTTTGGGGGGTATCAACCCATGGTCAATTACCCCTTTTGGGGGGTCCTTTGGTAACTCAAAACACCTTGGTGTGAGAACATGGCTGAGCTGATCTGTTCACCTTGTAGCCAAGGAGTGAAGGAAAAAGGAGGGTTCTGGAGTCCTCTTCTAGGGTATGTGCCAGTAAGGTTTTTTCCGAGTTCTTGGCTCTTAAGACTTTATAACTTCGCAGTAGCATCACTCTGGAAACTGACCCTTCAACATGAGGGCCTTTCAACATTTAAAGTCCAGAGTATAGTACATGCAAGATGGTGCTTCCAAAGGTCAGCAGCCTCGATGCTCGCTCCAGCTGTGGAGCACACCACACCAGCAGTTTCCTGATGGTCAGAGACATGGGTTAGCATCTTAGGCTCGACATCAGCTTTACTTGGCTGGGTCTGCAGAGATAAGATGTGCACCTTTCAAAGCATTTGAAGGGCACTTTGGAGGCAACCCTAAGTCTATGTAACACTCAACTTTGAATGCACAAAAGGGCCACACTATACAATACATAGTGGGTCCCGACCACCTGCTACCCTGTCCCTGAGAAAGAAAATTGAGCAAAGCAAAATTTCATCCCTATTAGAAGTCCACTACTAGAGACATCTTCCCAGCTCCTGGATTGCACCCATTGAAGACAATGTGTGGCAAGCAATTCAGATATTTTCCATGACACAGCAAGTCCTAGTGAGTGTTGTCAGAAAGAGGCTCTTGGGGGTTCCATATTTGAGCTCTTGTCTTTTGAATTCTTTTTCCACATGGCCAAAGTAGTGGAGTGGAGGTCTCTCAGAGAGAAGGATCTGCCTCCATGAGTTTTTGCTCAGATTGTATAAGCTGAAACCAACCGTTGAGGGAAGATCTTATATTACTCACTTTTCTCTTTGCCAAGACCAAATACCTGACAAGAAGCAACTTAAAGGAGAAAGGCTTATATTGGCTCACAGTTTGAGAGTATAGCCATTGTAGAAAAGGCAAGGTGCATACCGGAAGGAGGGGTTTTGGTTGTGGCTGCAGGAGTATAAGGCTGCTTGTTGATATCTGGATGGATAAGAAAGCAGAGGGGAGAAATTGGGAGCTCGGTTGTCTTTCTCGTTTTTCACCCTTTCACTCAATCCAGGACCCAGCTCATAGGATGGTGCCACCCACATGCAGGGTATATCTTCTCCCCCAAGTTGATGCTTCCTGGAAAGTTGTTCACAGGAACACCATGACACTTCTTAGACCTGTCCAGTAGGCAGTATGAATGATCCATCATCCATCTCATCATCACACAAGGAGACTCAGGCCATTGGCTCCCGCTTGTCATCTCCTGTGGACTCTGGTTTCACAAATAAAACTTTATTTCTCACTCGTGTGCTTCTCCATATTATTTCAGTGTTTCAGTGTATGCATCCTTCTCCCTGCTAGGACCTCATCCCCACTTCTTGCCTGCTGGTAGTTCCAGTGTCAGGAATACTTTAAAAAGACTGACTGCATTTGTAACTGGAGGAGGAAATGTCTCCATACCCTCAGACATCTGTAGGCTTATACTCACTCCCCTAGCCTCTCTCAAAATTGTCCCTTGTCTGAAATGTAACTGATCATGATTAGAGTTATGACACATCTTTGATAACAGGAGGCGATCAAGTAGTCTGCAATGCATGTAACCGCCTCATATATGTTTTATCCAATCAACTATTCTTTTTGAGAAAGAAATTATACCCAAGACACTGGCATTGTACAAATAGCCCCACGTTTGATACCTTCTTGTGGCTTGTTCCAATGTGGTTTTCGTGGATTTTGAACTTCAAATAATGTGGATTAATTTCTAGGGTCACTCAGAACTCTGCGGTATTCAGTTCACTTCTCTCTGTATCATAAATCCACTCCACCATGACTGGGCGAGAAACAGGGACATTTGTTTAGTGTTAGACTTACGATATCCTACTTTAGTAAGCACGCCCACTGCCTGTCATCTCTAGTCCCCTATCAGCATCTTCTTGCTGCTCACTGGAAATTGTGAGCTATGATTTCATTTCCCATGGTATATGTGCCAGTTTGTATTCTTCTGAGCTCACCCACTCAAACCCAAACAAATTTTTTGATGTTAAAATCTACTATATTTAAACAATCTGCCATTTTCAATCTTGAAAACAGAGGAGAGAAAGAAGATATGTGCTGCAATGGTGTGCAGTCATTTCTCATAAATATGTGTTTATTTATCATTGGTGGATTCTGTAAGTTCAACAAATAAATATTTATTGCATCATTCTTCCAAAGCAATACTCTTACAGGTCTTTCAAACTTTTTGATATAAGGTTAAGTAGTTCACATGGTGGAGTGCTAGTCTAGCATCCATGAGCCTCTGGGGTTGATCCTGCACTGAAGAAGCTGAGTGTGGTAGCCCATAATCCTAGCGCTGGAGGTAGAGGCAGAAGGAACTCTAATTCTAGGTCATCCTCATCTACATACCAAGTTCAAAGCTAGCCTGGGCTACCTGATACCCTGTTTCAAAAACAAATTAGATGTAGATTAATTTATTGGCAATAAAAGAGGGTTTTAGTATATCAGCTATAAACCATCAGTTGGCAAAATGATATGAATACCTTAAAAACATGTTAAACTAAATTATATATGTACACATGGGTTTGTTTCTTTTTCAAATGCATGTATGTATTTGTGGGCATAGGGAATTAGGTAGCATGTAAGTGAAAATATTATTACTGTTTAATGGGAATTTTTCCAATTTCTGTTACTTGCCCTGCCCCATCTATATCATGCAATTGTTTAATAGTAGATAGTTTTATTTTGTTCTTATTTGTCTCATTAGATTGGAGGTAGGTGGGGAGGTCAACGCAGTGTAGCTACTTACATTCAGACAAATTCTAAAAGTCCCTCTCTAGCTCTCCTCCTGTTGCAGATATGTGAATGTGTTGAGCTAAAGGATAATCACGGCCGTTCTTCTCATTGCCTCCCCTGCATGCCTAATGCTGCAGCAGGACCCACAAAGAGGCATGCAGCAGCTGGTAGCATCATTGGCATTAGGCAAATGAGGAAAACTCAGAGGGCTCCCGTGGCTGGAATCACTCAGCTAGGGGTGGTAGAGCTGAGAAGCACACTTGGGCTGACTCTGAACTTTATTTTGGAGGTCCTTAGCTTTCTTCCTGTAGACGTCTTTGTCTGGCTTGAGAAAAAAAAGTTCCTTGTGTGTGAGTGCTGTTTTTAAAGATCTCGTCAGAGGCGTTGCTCGTGTGTGCCGGAGTCCACTGTTTGTACTGTCTCTGGCCATCTTTTCAGCCAGCCAGAGTCATATCTCAGATGGCCTAGCCTAGGACCATCTGACAGCACCATGCAGTGGGTGTCACCTGAACATGACAACATCTCTCAGGCATGCTGAGGCAGGCCTTTCCAAGTCTGAGACCCCTTTAGGCTGGTGGGTACCTTCAGTATAAATTCTCCACATGGCCCCATGGCCTCTTGTCCTTTCTCACCATCTGCTGACTCTTGAGAAAAGAACAGGAAGAGGTTAGGATGAACTCCAGATACTTGGGGATGGTATGGAACCTGCTGGGATAGCTGACTCAATCCCCTCTAGTCCCACAGATGTTGGTTCAGCGTCTCTGGAGACTTTGCCAAACAACCTTGAGCTGGAATGGAGCTGCAAGTCTTCTGCTCACACTCCCCATCTGTCTCCATCATTCAGCCTTTCTCTGGCCAAACACTTGCATCATCTTGGTTCTTTCCCACAGCTGGTTGGACCAGTCAGCACTTGTGACGCTGTGGTCTCTGCCTGACATTACTCAGTGGGCTTAAGGGGCCTACATCACGTCTTGCCAAGTGTGTGTTCCCATGCAAATCTAGTTACAGATGGCTGTGGGTCAAGGCTTAAGGGTATGGCATTTGGGAGAAAAAGACAAAATGCAGTGAATGAGGAAGGTGGGACATTTTAAAACACCCACCTCAAAATATTTCTGATACACTGCAATGTACGCACCTTATCCTAATGGTCATATAACTCATGCTAAATAAACCACATATACCATGACTTTCTGTATATTGATTATTTAAAAAACATCATTAGCTTCATATCACCATGTGTATCTACTGATCACGAGTTTCCTTACCCTCCCTGCTCACTGACCTGTTGTTGCCCCTCCGCCCTGAGTTGTTTTTAAATCCTCTTTTTCCTTTTCTCTCTTTCAGTTTTCCAAAGAAATTAAACCAAAACTTTCTTCTTGAGAAGAAACCAACCTGCTGTTGGCAGAGGGTGAGTGAGCCTTTAAATGTACCATCTATTTTTGTTCATGTCAAAATGGTGTTTGATACTGTGAGGTTCCAAGATCAAGCGTTTGATAACAGGCAGGCTGGGGAAGTCTTCTCAAGCCTGGAGTCAAGATGCTCTTTCTTTCTTCTAATTCGTTTGCCCAGGTCCCTCCTAGAAAATAAGGTTTTTGTCAGAGCTTTTGCTCGGCTGCTTCCTGCTGTCCCCGAGTCCCCTCTCATGAGCTGCCCTCAAGGCTGTTGAATCACTTGTACATTTCGCAGAGAGGTCAGCGTCGAAAGTGTCTTTCCTAAGGCAACTGGCCCATAGAGATAAGGCCTTGGGCAAGGGGAGACTGTCTGTCTGGTTCACATGGCTGTGTCTCGTGAGTGCCATGAGAAAGAACAATCGGCTATGAGTGGTCCATGGGACCTCCCAGGCTATCTGGGGAAGTCCCTGTGTGCAGATGAGATAGCCGGGATCCGGTGGGCTCCGAGAGACCTATGACATCATAGACAGTACCAGAGCCAACAGCGTGAGAATGGTGTTTGACTTTTAGATGGCGATCCCGAGGAGAGATGATTGTTTTTAACACACAGCTTATTTCCAAGAGGATAGATTTATTTATATAATTTAATTTAAATAAAGCACTAATACAGTCAGAATGACCTGCTGTCCTAAAGCATATACTGAAGTAGTGCTGTTTGGCTTCGTAGTTGTCATGCAACCAAGCAGGTGCCTTCAGAAACCATTGGATGTGGTCCTCATTGGCACTGCCATATTTGCTTGACTCGGCCTAGGAATATGTAAACAAATGTCTGCTTGCCTTCGAGAGGGCAGCAATGGCATACCCAAGAAATGAATCCACACAAAGGCAGCTAAGTGGACCAATGACTTTGTTGGGTTAAGCAAAGGTAAGAAAATGGGTAGAAAGAGGAACATAGGTGATTCTGGGAGCAGTGCCACTCCAGTGTGGGTGACAACACAAAAGCTTCATCCACGGAGCTCCCTGCCCAGCTGCCTGACGGTCTTTCCCACCCAGCAGTTCTTTGCTCTTTATCTTTATCTGGATCCTGTAAGTTTAGTGAGCTTCCTGTATCACTGACTCTCCCTCCACTTTGAGGGCACCATTTCAACTCAGATGAAATAGCTGCATAAGTGCATGTGTCCCTTCGTGCCCTTTCCAAACCACCACTTTTGTAGTGCCGTGTTGTCACGTGCTGAGACTGGTCAGCACCTCTGTTTTGCAGCTAGGAGCCAGCATGAGGCAGCTGGTTACATCATATTTACAGTCCGTAAGTAGAGAGAGATGAATACCATTGCTTAGCTCAGTCTCCTTTATATTCAGGCTGGGAACCCAGCATATAAAATAGTGCTCCCCATATTCCAAGTGGGTCTTCTCTCCTCAGTTAAATCTTTCTGGAAATGTTCTCCTAGATATATTCAGAGGTGTGTCTCCTAGTTGATTCTAAATCTTGTCAAGTTGACAATCAATACATATTCACAGAAAATGCATATATACGTATGCAGCATGTGTGTGTATGTACATATGTACATATGTATGTATGTATGGTGGACACAAAGGTGTGTTGTTCTCTGCAAGATCCAAAGATCTTTGTAGAATTAGACTGCTGATTAGACTAAACTTAAAAGACAACTAAGAGGAGAAATGGTGACTCTGTATCTACACTGTATTATTCTTTGGGTAAAGAATGAAATTGTAGACAAGGATCTAAGGCCAAAGACCAAACAAACAACTGGAAGAAGAAGGAGCCCTGTAGAAGCAGGACCCCTGGAGCTTATGCAGTACTCACACAATGACTTGACCTATGCTGGAGTCATCAGTACTTTTATCTTGACATTCAGGAGGGATTAGTATGTAAAATATCATAAGCAATGTGTTCTTGGCCAATTAGAGGCAAAGTAAATTCAAACTGAAGCCATGAGGGTTTTGTGGGGATTGGGGGAATTTTTAACCTAAGAAGAAGCATGAGGCTGCGGTGTAGCTCAGTACTGGAGTGTGTACCAGGCATAAGACCTCGGGATCCACCCAACACCAAACACAACAGTAACAATTCTCCGGACAATACTTAATTCATTTGGGGTACACAACATTTGGAACCTCTCTTCCTCATTGCCCAAGGTGATTTTGTTTGTTTCCTTGCTTACTTTATTTTGTTTTATCAGGGCTTTTTTTTTCTAAAATAAAACTACCTTTTGAATGGAAAAAAAACAAACAAAAGCGAAGTAACAACCCAAAGCAAATCAGGGACTGTTCCCACTTGTACTTCCACCTGTAAAACATGAGTGGCTGAGTTCTCTGTCTCACTGTGCAGAGGGCTGGAGTTCTGGAACGATGCTGCACTCAATTTATAATGGCACTTAACATAGATGATGTCCCTTTAAGGGAAATCCACTGGAGTGCTCTTACCAGCACTGAGATCTTATTTGCTAAAGGCCAAATGGCAGTGGCATGTATTGGTTCCATAGCAACATATCTGTGCAGCCAGAAAAAAAAATATAATGCTCGCAGCAGCCAGTGTGTCCCAGGCAGAGCCACGATTGCCCCAATGCCTCCTTCATTTCCCTGCCTATCTCCCTCTGCCTCTTCCCTTCCTGGGGCCTTTGATAGTGTGGGGAATCTGCACTTTGTCATCCTTGTTATCTAGCTCTGTTGTTAACACTTGCATGTATCCTTATCCAGCCTGGAACTGGGTGAAGAGGAAGGCAGTGCCCATGATCTCACGCTTCAGCAGAGCTGAGCACCTCCCAACCTTAATACTTGAGAGCATGTAATTTGTGCATTGCCTTGTCTCTAAGGCAGCATAGCTCTGTCATAAGGACATGGCAAGGCCCGAGATTCCTGTATGTGATAGTCGGCTCCTCCTGGCTGGAAGGTGGGCACTGACAGAGAGCCATGTGTGATCCAGAGATCTCATGTCATATGCTGTGGACCTGTGTAACAGGAACAGTGGGGCTATACAAAGAAATATGGTACCTATTCCTCTCCTTCCAGAAGGTTCTGCTAGGGGCACAGATCCTGACTGCAGTTCCATCACTACTCGGATCTTGGGGCTTTTGAATGTCTCTGATAGTCTTCATCTTTCACATCTGTTGCAAACACGCTGGTTTAGGCTGATGCTTCTCCTGCTAACCTCTGGAAGCAGCAGGGTCTCATACTGCAGCCCAAGCTGGCTTGAGGATTACTGTGTAGCCCTAGTTTCTTTTCCCATCGCCATTATAGACTACTCTGAAAAAAGGAACCTAAGGAAGGAAGGCTTTATTTGAGCTCACAGTTCAAAACATAGTCCCTCCTGCAAGGAAGGCAAGGGCTTGTGTGCCTGCACCAGCTGGTCCCATTCCATCTGCAACCAGAGAGGACAGTGCACACATGCACACATTCTGATGGTCCTCTGGCCTCCTTCGCATCATACAGTGCTCCTCAACCTGTGGGTTGATCACTTTGGGAGGTCAAACGACCCTTTCACAGGGGTTATATGTCAGATGTTTACAATAAGAGTCATAACAGTAGCAAAATTATTGCTCTGAAGTAGCAATGAAAATAGCCGTGGTCGGGGTCAGCAGATCATGAGGAATATATTAAAGGGTCACAGCATTAAGAAGGATGAGAACCACTGACTCTATACAACCCAGAATCTCCTGCCCCAGGACTAGTCCTATCTATAGTCAAGATGCGTCTTCCCACATCAATTAATCAAGACAAAGCCTCACATGAATACCCAAAGGTCTACCAGGTGTTTCTATATTCTACCTAGTTAGCAATGAACACCATTGCAGTAGCACAGACTGACTTCAATCCTGAGGATGTCCTGTGTCAGCCTCCCAAGGGCTAGGGTCACAGCTATCACACCTAACCTCTGGACGCATCTTCAAAGATCTCTGCCATCCACTTGCCACCCACCCTGTGTTTCTTCTTTTGATTACTATCTCTTTGCAGGATGTCTGGGCATCTTTCTAGACTTAAAGGAAACCTTTTAATCTTAAAATCAGTATATCTCTTTCTCTCCCATACCAATGGGCTTTCTTTCTAAGTTTCTCTAATGTAAAGAGCCTGGTTGGTACTACCCATCCCAGACCTTTTGTTCATGATGATGTCATAGTCTCATCCTGTCTCCCAAAGATTGTGATGGATGTATGTAACTATATCCATGTATTTATATACACTTTTAAAGAAAATATCCATTTAAGAGATTCTTGGCATATATTTTTAAATGTGGTGATAAAGTCACAAATTGGAAGCATCTAAAGACTTCCCTCTCCCCCTCTTGCCATTGTGGAGACTGACCACAAAGCCTGTGCTGTGTCTCACACTGACACAAAGGTAAGCTTCTCTCTTCCACCCCACCCCCAAGACTCAGTGTCACAGCATTTGCCTTTGGGGCCACATTTCTCAGTCTAGCAGTTGTCATTGGAGCCATTAAATCAGAGATTTGAAGGGGCTTCATTAAAGTGACAGGCTTGATAGATTAGGATAGCGATTCCTAATTTAGTTTTGAGGCCTGTTGGGAAAGGAGAAGGTTTTCATGTGGAAACTTTTATCTTAAAAGAGTTAAAGGAGTTTTCTTTCCAAGCTCTGAGTCAATGGAAATAAGACAGGGGGAAGCCAGGAATTTTATGCTGCTAATAACAGTTATTAGCCAAAGAGACTTACCACCTTCCTAGTGCCCTGTCCTTACTGTGGCCCTTCGTATTCATAACTGGAACCATTTTGAGTCTGCAGAGCCCTGTCTGTGGGAAGAATAAAGAGACCAAAGTTTGCACTTGTTACCCCCTACCCAGTGGTATCTGCTTTCCATCCAGAGGAGGCTGGGGCCACATTTGGTTCCAGCCTCAGCCAGATAGCTCACTCCCCACCCTTAGAGAAGAAAGAGGCAGAGCGAAGGGCCAGGGAAATGTGTAAGATGGATGGGGTGTGGCACTTCAGCTCTGTGCACCTCTACTTCCTAATCCATCAAGGCAGACCAGCTCGCCCCCCCTGCCTGTGAGAGCCTGCCACCTTCACCCAGTCTCAGAGTTCCTGTGTTTGCTGTGTTTGTTCAGGGGGCCGCTTAGTCTCCTCTGCTCAGCGACCACAAACACCTTGTCAGTCTCATCTACCGCATCTCAGTATTTGAAACCAATGCAAGTATCCAACAGTCTGTTGGTCCGTGCAATGCTCACCCCTGAATTTGGGGAGAAATGAAGGGAAAGGAGAAAAGAGAGTTGGAGGGCGAAGGGATGAACTCTGAATGTCACAGCCAAGGTCACAGCCTTCACGACACCTTAGACTAGTTGAAGAGGCAAGGCATGATTACAGGTAACATTAAAGGCATGAAAAGGAATAAAAGGCAGTCGATTGCAGAAGTGTCACTGGGTGTTATTCGCAGATTCATTGCCAAACATATGATAATAGAGCAAATGGAAGCTATTGTATTAGTCAGGTAAGGATACAGTTTGTGTCAAACAGTCAATCCTAAGCTCCTGGTGGCTTTACAATACAAAGGTTCATTCCTCACTCATATCATGTCACTTAAGTGGTGTCTCTCCTGGATGATTGTCCTCTGGGTTCGCTCCATAATTTTTCTTCTGACCATCTACAGGCCTTCCACCAAGAAGGGATGAAAACTGGAGACTTGCTTACACAATTCAGAGGCTGAGCATGGAAGGTTTGCTCATCACCTGCTGTGTTCTGAGCATTGGATCTCTATTTTGAGATATCTCACTGTGTCCCAGGCCTGTCCTCTGGCACACAGTAGGTACTCAAGAAATATGTGTAGGGTGACAGAATGGAAAAACATAGGAGCGAACTGACACTCGTTTCTGGAAGAATCATAGCAGTTGTGGGCTTGGTAAAATGAGGCCTGGCTCAAAGATACTTAGTAAAATTACAAATACTAATAAAAACTACATGGCTAATGTTGGTTAATTGGCTATGGTGACTAGTTGATCATAAGGACATGGGCAAATTAAACCCAAGTTAATTGGAAGCTGAACTCAAGATAAAGGACAAGTCCTAAACACTCCCTACTTGGTCACATCAATGTCTAGATAGTTCAAGGCTCAAATCCTTGTGTTATGTGCTTCCAGCTTCTCTTTAGAAGGAGCCTTGTGCCTTCTGAATGGGGCAGAAATCATCCTCATTTCAGAAAGTTAATCCAGTGAGGTTAAGTTGTCCAGAATGTTGTCATGGTTCCATTCACACTGCACCACCTCTGCCACCATCAGGTCATCTGACACATGTGCATGCACCCTGAGGACCTTCAGTTCTTTTGGGGAGACCGTATGGGAGAGCCCACACTTGGGCAGGGCAATGCTTGAGTCAACATGGAAAGCAAAGAGTTGCTGGAGAAAAAGAAAAACACTGCATTGCACACAATGGACCTGGAGGCTCTGCTTCCCTTCCTGTTGCCTGCCTCCTTACATGCCTTCATCTGGCCCCATGTAATATCCGTCATTAAAACAACATCAGTGAATGGGTTTAGGAGTTGGATCAGTGGTTACAGTGCTTGATGTACCAACACAAGGACCAGAAAGCAGAATCCCAGAACCCGTGTGACTGTCACGTGGGTATGCATGGCAGTCCACCTATAATTTTAGTGCTCAGAATGCTGAACAAGCTGGCAGGATATACTAGCTTCATTATGAGCTCAGTAAAGAAAGCCGTAAGTGATCAAGGAGAACCCCTAATATCAGCCTCCACATACACGCACACAAGTACACCCATGCGCATATATGTGTACATGCTATCACAGGCACACAAATACATGAGAAAAAAAGTGATAAACTAGAAAACTATTCCTTCAAATAGTATAAGCTGCTCTATCAATTTAATCAAACACAATAAGTGCATGCAGGAGCATTAGAGGTCGTTAGTCAGAGGTGCAAGTAAAATGACCTACGACTTGTGATGGGTATGTGAAGTGGGTGGGGGGTAGTGGGTAGTCTTAGGACCTGAATGTGTTTTTGTCCACATCTTGAGAGTAAGAAAACTCTTTTGCTCACTTTCGCTCTGTGGGAAGTGGTGATTGAGAGGTGTTGTGCCTACTCTGTCTCCCATTATTTGACAGGATAGGAGGGCAGTGCAATCAGGGGTGTCCTGACATTTTAGCAGGTTGGTGATATGATCAGCTGTGTATCAGGGAGCCCAGGACTTTGAAAATGGTGACAAAACAAGAGACAGGGCCCCACTGAGAAGGCCACCATCATCCTGACAGGATGAACCATTGAGAACTGCTGTGGAGAAAGAAGGACGCTCAGAGGTGGGGAGTGACAAGGGAATGCTGGAAATGGGGGAGAACTAAGCTTTGTAATATTTGATGTATGTATACAATCGTATGTAATGGTTGATGTATTATCATAGTGTTGTTTTATCTTGTTGTTGTTGTTGTTAGATTATATTTATAACAATGTCACTTGTAGTTGGGGCACTCTACAAGAATCTGAAGACACCCTTGGACTGAGGCAGGATTCATCCTTAGTCTTTCCATTTACTGCTTCCTTCTAAACTTCCCAAGGATTAGGGTCAAACTCTATCACCTATCTATCTGTCTATCTATCTATCTATCTATCTATCTATCTATCTATCATCTATTTATCTATCTATCACCTATCTCTCTATCTATCTTTCTATCTATCTGTGTGTCTGTGTAATATGTGTGCATGTGCATCGAAAGCGTACATCTACATCTATGTGGAAGACCAAAGGCCTAAGACAGTATCTTCTTCAATTGCTCTCTACCTCATTATGCAGGGGGGACAAGATATCTTTCCCAACCTGGAACTCACTGATTTGGCTAGACTGGGATGGCCAAAAGCCCCATCATCCTCTTGTCCCCACGTCCCCAGAACCGGGGTTACAGACTCACACCACAGGTAATGAGGATCTAGAAGCCAGTCTTCATGCTTAAATAGCAAGCTCTTTACCAGCTGGGCCATTTTCACCTAGTGCCTGGACTCTAGGGCCTAGGGCCAGATTTTAAGCCAGCAACAGAATAGTCTGAAATCCCAGCTCCATCCTGGTCTTCTAGTGGAGATAGGATCGCTTGAATATGAGTAAGGAATTAGAATCCCAAATGAGGTTGCTGAGTCCATACACTGGTGAGAGGGCCCTCTGGTCACCACTAGGAGATCTGGCCTACCCTAGGGCCTCTAATCAGCTGTGACCTCCCTATGGCTCTATGGAGTGACTGACAATGTCTTGCTAGTTGGTGAAACCTTACAAGCCAGCAATGCTTTTCCCTGTTAGGTTAGTTAGCAGCCATTTGGGCCTGACAAGTTGGAGCCAGTTCTGATCAGGCAGAACTGGAATGAGACGAGAAGAGGAATGGATACATTCTCAATTCTCTCTCGGAAGCTGAGTAACCATGTCACTTTTATAGATACCTCTTCCTTGTGGCAAAAGACAGTCTAATCAGAGAGGCCAACGTTGCACCTGTCACCAATATAAGGCACAAAGGAGTTGAAGGAAATGCCTGAGTTCCCTGGGATCCTAAATTTGTGCATCCCAAAGTCTTTTTGCCCTGGATACAGGAGAGAGTGTGAGCAAAAGGCCTGGAAAGAGCCCTCCTTACAGGCTGCCTTCCCTCTCTCTCCACGGGGTCTGAAGGAGGTGCCTCAGAACACCTGGAAGAGAGGATGACTGCGAGGTCTTCGTCTCCTGCCCTTTAACGCCCTTGGAGCCCTTGTTGGTCAGCCCTCCATGCTCACTCCACCTGTGGCTCTGTTCTTCACAAACAGCAAAGCGTGCACCCCTTCTTGATGTGGGAGACAAGTGGCATTGTTGGTCATTTCCGTCCTTCTCACATACCCGTAAAACCACTTGACGAGTGTGTGTGTGTGTGTGTGTGTGTGTGTGTGTGTGTGTGTAAAATTCCTTTGAAACAACAAGATGTTCAGCAGCCTCTATTCCGGAAGAGGAGGTGTATATTTGAACAGACAGGCGAAACTATTTATGGATTGTTGTGGATTGTGTGGAAGGGAAGAGGCGGAAGTCAGCTTTTATGTTCTCTTCCTCTCTCCCTATAGGTTCTTGCTAGTACTAGAGATGTTAAACATTTCGTCTCTCAAGTAACAGCAATACCGGTTTGATGTACTTTGCCTAGAAAGCTGGAATAGGCTTTGGTATAAATTAACCAAAGAACCACGGGGTTTTGATCACTTCCCATTAGCATATACACGCATCTTTGTCCTGACGGATTACGTTGGAGGGGACGTCCCCTGCTTAATATGGGTAAACATGTTAATGGGTGTTTCACATGTCTTCTCAATTCCAGAGCTGAAGGAGTCATGTGTGAAGGAATTCTGCACACCCCAAATGTTTCCCTAGCCATTGCCCAAACACCAGAGAACATGTTCCAAAAAGAAGAGAATTCCAGTAGATATTTCCATTTAAAAGCCTTTGGCTTCAACAAGGAGTCCAAGGGGCTGTTCACCCACATCCTGGGTTAAAAGAAACTTGAATGCAAAAAGTCCACGTCACCACAGCCATTCCAAGGGGATGCTCTGTGTCTGACCCTGGTCAGAGGGTGAGGGTAGCAGACACAGTTTAATGCCACCCCCACTGTCTTTAAAGTATAGTAGGCTGCTTCTGACGCTGCCTCCTGCCCAGGAGGCAGGAGGTATGAACCACGGCTTATTGCTCTCAGCTGGTCCCTGGCAAGAATCATCAACGAGAATCTCCTAAGTGTTTGGAGCTTGGAAACACCAGTTCCGTTTGTTTGCTTTTCACTTAGTTTTTGAAAAATTGGTGTGCCAATGTTGCCTTGGGGGTGTAGCATCCTGGTTCGGAGAGTCCTGGTTCGGAGAGTCCTGGAAACAGCACAATGGCTTTGCTTTGAATTTGAACTGCATTACTTTTTTGAATGAAGGTGTGATCTAAGATGTGCCTATTTTCACATCTATTTGTGAGGTTAGAGTAAATTCTGTAGCTCCAAGTCATGGGAACAAACGGAGTGTCTTCTGGCAGTTATTTACAGAGCCCTCAGACATGATGCTTCATGGGAAAGGGGAAATTTGGCTTTGAAGATCCCCACAGTGAGGCGAAGATGAGGGCAGCCAGCTTGGCCCCTGGCTACCTAAGGATATCCTACCTCATTATTAAACTCTGGGAAGCCTGCAAAGAATAAGAGGCTGGGTAAGGGAAAATATGTGGGCAGGATGGGATCAGAGCCCGGCCATTATCTGCTAAGGTACAGAAGAAGCCAAGCTACCTGACAAGTCACCTGGTTGCTAAGGCAACCACTAAAGGAATGTTGTGACTTCGAACTGAGCATCAGTCTCTTCGCCCTGATTCTCCTCAGCCCTAAATCCTGTTCTTAGTTCTTCTCAACCTGGTTTTCATTTCTCCTGCTTCCTGAGGGGAAATACCCTTTATATGCCAGAGGCACTGACTATTTGACTGGAGAACTCTAGCAGGCGAGCTGGAGGAGGTTACAGAACCTTCATTCAGTCTTGTTTCTAGCTTGGTGCTCAGGGAGGAAGGAGGGTGAAGGTTGTGGATGTCTGAAGCAGTGAGCGTGCTGAAGGATTAGTCCACGTCAACACCTGGTCCTGCAGATGCCACGGTATGAGGTTTCCCCCTGAAATATCTGCTGTATTCAAGCACAAAGGAGTGTGTGATTTAGGTGTGAGTCTCTAGCCTGGCTATGAATGGGTGCGAACACAGGGTGGCTGCCTTTTACACTCACATGCGTAGTATCTTCTGTTTGAAAGAGGGAGGTCAAGATTATCTCATTCATCAATTAATGACCAGTTCTCTGGTGTGCCCTCGGAGGACTTTTAGGCTTCTCCAAATTACACAGCTGCTTTACAGAGGAGCTTGTGTTGTACCGTGTCCATGTTGCCAGCTCAGCTGTGAAGTGTTTGTTGTATGTGGATGGGAGCTTCAGCTGGAGCCCTGGGAGCTCTGTAGACAGTGCCAGTGTAGGTGTGCAAGTCTGTAATCCCAGCAATGATGGGGCAGAGCCAGATAGACCCCTGGAGCTTGACGGTCAGCCAGCTTAAACTCCAGGCTAGGAAGAGATTGTCTTTCAAAAAACAAGGTAGATGGGTCTAGAGAGATGGCCCAGCAATGAAGAGCCCATTCTGTTCTTGCAAAGGATCTTGTACCAACTTTGAGCT
This sequence comes from Dicrostonyx torquatus, assembly GCA_028555095.1. Taxonomy (NCBI): domain Eukaryota; kingdom Metazoa; phylum Chordata; class Mammalia; order Rodentia; family Cricetidae; genus Dicrostonyx; species Dicrostonyx torquatus. The sequence goes on from JAQHUG010000130.1 coordinate 1,337,342, forward strand.
CACACTCACCTTTAACTCCAGCTCCAGGGGATGTGATGCCCTCCCTGCCCTCCACTGGCACTTACACTCATGAACATATACTCTCATACACACACACACACACACACACACACACACACACACACACAGAGGCAGGCACATACAAATTAGGGACTTAAACTTCCTAATCACATATATGTGTTTGAAACCATACATATTCTTTTTAGAAACACCCCTTATTCTACTTTCATATGAAGCAATGTAATTGTGGCCCTTAGCTACGAAGCCATACATTTTTTTCAACTTTTGAACCATTTTGAGGGTCATCCCAACCCCATTCCAGAGCATATCAGCATGATGCCCATCTGAACGGCTGGAGGTACCATGTATTTTGAGTTGATGTTTGATGCTGAAAGAAAACGTTCTCCCAAGCCACAAGTGCCCATTTCTTCGTTTATCCCTGAAATGTGTTGCTGCTTCCCACAATTAGCATACGCACAATTCCAGGAGACATGGTCAGAGAGGGGGTCCCTTCATAACATTAGACTAAACTGTATCACTAAGAATTTTTTCACCGTGCCTACACTGAGTATAGTTTTATGCATCATGCATTTTAACCAATGACTTTGAAAGCACTCTGTAAAGATACCTGTTTTATTTATAGCAACACCAAGTACTTGTGATTGTGAAAGTCATACTCTCAGAAATAATTACTAGGTAAACTTATTTTCTTTCTTTAATAAAAATAAGCAGTACAGCTAGGTGACTTTTGTAAATATGTGAGACCTAATGGAGATGGTTTCCATAAACGGTATTATGTTGGTCAAAATGAAATGCTTACAAGAACAAGAAATCATATGGTAGTCTTTATAAGATCTTAAAACATTAAGGAGATGAAGGTTTTATGATGGTTGCATGTGAAAAATAAAAACCTTCTGCTACCCTATCTCCGATTGAGATGTATATTAGCAAATGACCTTGTCATGGGAGAGAAATATAAACAGGGGCCTCAATGCAGTAAAGCCCTTCAGCAATGAAGATAACAAGCCAATTCTCCTGGACGTTTGAGAATTGGGTAAAAGAAAGTATGACAGATTTCCCCACTCTGCCATGATGTTAAAAGCTTCTGACTCCTGATCAGGCTCCCTAAACTGCAGTTCTTCCAGGAGCCTCCACAGAAACAAATGAAGATAATGCCCATCTCACAACTTTGACCTGGGAATCCCAAAGTGATTTACCAACACAAACTGATCAATTCTCCTAACACTTCAGGAAATGACATTAATATCTTTGAATTCATCACATAAATGGAGCCTGTGTTTTCCATGGAATTCAAATGTCTCGACTGTGATTGAATGAGGAGTGAGGAGACGAGTTAACGCAAAGATCATCTTTTTCTGAAATACGGTGTGGTGCCAGGATCTGCACACGATCTGAGGACTGTGGAGGGAGGTGAAAGGGTCCCTTGGCTTTGCTTATGCAACATATTAAATAGGATCCCACTAGAGACAGATCATTAGACCTCCCCCATGTGACTCTCCTTTAAAGTGCTCCCTTTGATTTAGTGTGTAATAAGACAATGAGCTTGAAATCATGCTGTCTGCTTTGTGTCACCCAGGCGAGGAGTCGCAGCCTGTGGTTTTGCAGAGAACATGCTCCCACTAATGACCCAATCCCTGAGACTGCTCTAGGAATGCTTCTCACTCTGGGGGACTTCCAGTGAATGATTTGCCATTCCTGTGTAACTCTGCTTCTAGTAAACCACATGCCAAGATTCTCTACAAGTTCATTGCTGAAACCAGAGTGCACTTGGCCTGGGTCTCTCCTGTATGGATGGGTGCTGGATGGAGAGAAAAGAGACACTGCAGAAAGCAAATTGTGTCCTGTGGGAGGAAATGGGACACTATGCTATTTATTGTACCATTGTTCGCCATTCCTTGGGTTTGCGGATACAGAGGTTTTTACAACTCAACTGGTCTGGCATGTGAAGCAATGCAAATATTAGCTGCATATTTAACGGACAGATGGGGGCTGAGGAAATGGCTTCTAAATAAGAGCTTGCTCCATAGGCACGAGAACTGTTTGCTCCCATAGACCTGGGTGTATAAAGAAACAGGTTTTGTGATATACACTTAGAATCCCAGCCCTAGGGAGGCAAAGTCAGGTTGGTTCCTAGTACTCACTGACCAGCCAGCCTAGCCTACTTGGTAAATTCTATCTTAGAATAAGCAAGTTGGTTGAGACAAGAGGAGCAGCAACTGTCCAAATTTTCCTCTGACCTCCAAACTTAAACACACACACACACACACACACACACACACACACTACATACCTGCACATCTGTCAACACACACAAACACACATAAACAAGATCATTGGGGCTGGCATGTACATCACTCAGGAGTAGAGTGCTTACTAGACTCAATCCCCAACACTGCAAAATAACGCTAATAATAAGTAAACAAGCAAACCCACCACATTTGTGTTCTCCATAACCTTTATCATGGCAACCTTAACTGGCTTGATTTACACAGGATTCCCCTTAAGCGTGCTATTAAACAGCACATACCCACAAGTCACGCCCAGCGCAGTATTTCAGGAAATTAATACTGAGGAATTATCAGCTGGAGTGGTGGGTTTTTTTTTTCCTTGTTGGGACAAAGACTGCCTTTCCAGAAAGTCTGGCTTGTGTTCATGCTAATCACCCTCTTCTTTATCGCAAGCGGATTATCTCATTGCTGCCTATAACGTTCTATCTTACGAAGCTACCCGGGTGCTTAACCTCCCAAGTACTGTCTATATGCTTTCTTTCCTATATTAACTGTTTGAGGTTTGGATTAACATCCTGACATAATAGACAAATCTGCAAAAATTAGTACTGGTGCCAAACCTCTCTGCCCAAAGCCCCCACCCATAGGTACCTAAAAACAAGTGTGGTGTATGGGGCTAGCTGGTTAATCTAGGTTAGTCAGAAAGCCTGGCATTTGGGCTACAGACATGGTGCTTCTTACAGGCAAGGGAAGAGTGGGTTTTAGCCCACATGTGCACAAATGAGGGGCAGAAGTTTATTTTAATTTAGTTACTTTGTCTATTTGAGGGTCTCATGTAGCCTAAGCTGGCCTTGAATTCCCTATATAAGTGGGGGTGATCTTGAATTTCTGATCATCTTGCCTTCATCTCCAAGTGCTGGGAGTACAGACTTGTGCTACCACCCCAGTTTTGGTTGTGTGTGTGTGTTTGTGTGTATGTGTTGCTCAAATGAATGATGATGGGGATTGAACCAGGGTTCTATGCATGCTAGGCAAGTGTTTTATTAACCAAGCTACATCCTCAGCACCAAAGCTTTCAGTGGAGTCTGGCTAAACGTGGCCCCTTTTTCAGTGGCCCAGGTTTCCTGCGGGGGTCACAGGCTGCTGTGAGTTAGGAAGTGATTGTCTCAGCTGGAAGTCAGGGAAGTTGAAGCAGAATCCTGAGGACAGGGGAGTATGCTCTCCTGGTCTATAGGACATAACAAGTTGGTCCAGGAAGGAACAACCTGGTTTGATTTTTGCTTTTTACGCCTATGAAATTTTGAATATGGGTAGCAATAGAGAAATTTTGGGGAACAGTTTCTATTACACCTAGTACTGATGTCCAAGTCCCTGCTTCCTTCTGCCTGTGTCTTTCCCTTTGCCAGAACGATTTTCTGGCCTTTTCAGGTCATGTTTCTTCTTTGTTTTGTCTTTGTCTACATAAGTTTAAAGACAGGATCATTGTGAGCAAACTTAAGAACTATATGATAGCCTTCCTTGATTTCTGGGGCCACCAATTATGATAAGATTGACTGGAATTTTAATGATCAGTTTTCTAGCATTGGGGTGGGCATTACTCCTCTTCTATATGTTTGTCCTATGTAAAAGGAATCGTAGTTTCCACGGTGCTAAAATGGGTGAATCATGTGACCTACTAAACAAGCTATATTGCCATGTAAGTAGCTGTTGCATGCCTTCTCCTGGGGAAGCATGAATAAATGAATGCATGTCTGTGCACTTCAGAGAGGTCACAGTGAGCAGTGAGTGACCAAAGATGCACTTTTGCTCAAGTCTAGCTCAGTGATGAGCCAGTGAGTCCATTGGTGTTACTCCCAGAACAGGAATGACTCCAGCCTACTCAGTAAAAAAATGACTCTTAGGGGCCATATTACTTAAGTAATATGTCCTCCCAAAATCCACAGACAGATTCAGCAGGGTCTTCTCTCGAACTTATTTCTGCTCATGAGGCCCCACTGAGGGGACCACATATGTCTCCTAGGTTTCCTGAAGTCCAGGGACTTATAAACTGGCTTTCTCCCTCTGGGAGGGAGTGTTTCATTTGGAAGGAAACAGCCACATTCCAATGAGATTGTTTCACACAGGTTTTGCTACTTAAAAGGCAATGCTTTCTGGGAAGCCCAAGAATTCTCAGAGGTCAAGGCTTGATCTCTGATAATCCACAGGACCAGTGATCAGTGAGGATTTAGGAAAACAACACAGAAAACTCACTCTGCATAGCCCAAACTTCTAGCTAATCGCAAAGCTAGAGTAGGCAAGTTTCATTAGCCACACATTTCAACCACAGTTGCCACATTTCTCAATAAAGAATGTCCAAAGTGTGGGTGAAGGACACAATATGTACATTGAGTGGGACCAGAGGGAAGCAAACATCCAGTCACCAGGCATTCTGGTTCTTACTGGGAATACCTTTTGAAATGTTTGTATGTTCAAGAATTGCGGTTTTGCCAAGTGGGAAGTTCTGGACTAGATGCTGGTGATGGTTGTACAGCACTGTGAATGTGCTTAGGGCCACTGAACTGTGCGCTTCAACTGGTTATGACGAAGCTGGAAGAGACAGCTCAGTCAAGAAAGTGCTTGTCACACAAGCAGGAGGACCCGAGTTTGACGCCCAGCACCCACATAAAAAAGCCAGGCACATTAGCATCCTCTTGGAACCCCAGTGCTGGAGAGACAGTTGGGCCAGCCAGCCTAGCCACATCAACAAGCCCCAGGTCCCAGTGAGAGACCCTGCCTCAAAAACTATGATATGTGCACACAGCTGCACACATACATGTGTGTGCACGCACACACACACACACACACACACAAACTAAATGAGTGAAAAATAGTTAAGAAATTAAGTTTGATGTGTTTTGCATGATTATTAAAGATATGCAGTTGTGTATTTATATAAAGGTTTCCTGTGTGTTTGCTGAAAATGCCTTGTCAAGTCTTCTACCTATCTATAGACACCTTCTAGTTGACTAGTTTTATTCATTCATGCATTTGTTTGTTTATACATGTAGATACATGAGGAGTCATTTTTCAGGAGTTATTCCCCTCGTTTTCCAGACACAGTCTCTCACTGTCTAAAGCATCCCAAGTAGACTAGGCTGACTGACCAAGGAGCCCCCAAGGATCCATCCACCTTGATTCTGCCTCCCTAGCAGAGGTATTACAAGTGTGTGCTACCATGCCTGGCTTATATTATGTAGGTTCTGGGAATTGAACTCAGGTCCTTGTGCTTGTAAGATGAACTTTTTATCCACTGCGGTCAGTTTAGATTAAAACTCTATGAATAAAAATTACCACCCAGAAGAACAGGCTGAATTTGAATCAGTCTAGGGGATTTAGTCAGTGTCCAGCCAGCCAGAGTCATGGGATGTCTTGGCATAAAAGAGATGGCAAGGATTGAGTGCTGAAGGGCCAGCATGGTCCAAACCCTGGCCTGGGTTGTGACTAGTCAGTCAGCTCCCCATCATTGCTGGGTGTTGTGAGTCGGAGGCATGCTGAACTTAGGGAGTCTTTGGAATTAAAGGCGCAAGTCACAGAGTATACTGTGCACCAATGAAGGAACTGTATGCCACATAAGGGGACTTTGAATCATGTGAGGAGACTGTGTACCATATGAGGGGACTGTGTATCATATGAGGGGACTATGTGCTATGTTAAGAAATATGGAGTCAGCAAGGAGGATTAGCAGGTGACCTGTGTTCGATCCCCAGAGCTCATAGTGGAAGAAGAGAACTGACTCCCCAAAACTGTCTTCTTACATTCACATGTGTGCCATGTTACATACATACCCAGATTCACAGTCAAACACATACAATGATAAGTAATATAATATCTTATAAAAAGAAATGTGGATTCCATATTGGTACAGGATAGACCATACCCCTAGGGGACTAATGGTTCCTCATTGTCCCAGCATCCCTGAAGTTGCCTTCTGAGTGACTGGGATGTTGAATGAGGAAGTGAGGAGCAACAGCCACACTCTTACCTCCCTGTGTATTAGATTTCTACAAAGGGTTTTGTTTAAAGGCGGGCCCCAAAACAACAGCATACATCTGCAAGTCACTTCTGTTGGTGATGAAGGCTCGTTCCAAATTATTACAGTCGGGCAACAATCAGATTTTGTTTTACAAGTCAACTTCTGGGGAAGGGAAAGTGGATCAGTTGGTAGATGCTTGCCATACAAGCTTGAGGGCCTGAGTTGGATCCCTAGCACTCACATAAGATGCTTGACTGAGTGATACATGTACCTGCAATCCTACACAGGGTGATACGTGCACCTGCAATCCTACACAGGGTGATACGTGCACCTGCAATCCTACACAGGGTGATACGTGCACCTGCAATCCTACACAGGGTGATATGTGTACCTACAATCCTAGCCTTGGCGAGGTAGAAACAGGAGGATCCCTGAGCCTGCTGGCCAGACAGTCTAGCTAAATGGGTGAGCCCCAAGTTCTGTGAAAGACTCTGTCTCAAAAAATAAGGTGGAGCACAGATAGAGGGAGACAATTGACATTGCTCTCTGGCCTCCTCATGCTTGCACACACATGTAGATATGTACTACACACACACACACATACATACAAAATCAGTGGGATCAATATTCTATGTTCAAAGCAATGGCTACATTTCATCTCACAGTACTTTGCACAGTAGGTCTTCATAGAAATATGTAGTTGTATTATAGGACTATGATTGTGGATATTTAGCAAAAATTTATCAAAAGGGTTAGTTTCAATATGCCTTAACTCAAAAAGAAGTACTCAGTATATAAACTATATAATTTACTCCAGTCTCTCTATTATATTTTCCTTACTTAAAACACAACTAAAATAGCTTCTTCCTGGCATTCCTGTCTACTTTTGGTCAGATTCCGTAAGGTGCTGTCTCGGCCTTGGCTGACAACCCCATCTCTCCATCAGCTCTACATGCACTATTGAAACTTTGTTAATTGTACTTTTTAAATGTTTCAGATGATATTCTGGGCAAGTTTTGTTTCTGTGTGGCCCATAGCCAGAACCCTACTGTTTTCCAATTTGTTTAAGTGTAGCAGCTCAGACAGCATATGTACATGTTCTGTTGAAGATAAAGGATATCGCTATTTTTAGCCTGTTACAAAGAAAACCACATTTTTCTCTTAAATGTCTTGATATAAAGTAATTTGAAGACGATTTCTGTACAAATCATGTTCACGAGATTGGCTGTCAAGTGTGCTTTTTAAAGTGGTACTCTTGAGGAACCAATGAGACTTTGCAAAGTTAGATACATTCTGAGCCTGTAATGGTTGAAGATGTCAATTTTTAAACATCACTTTAGGAAGTAGTTAACTTAAAAGTACAGCAATTCTGAGTGCACGGAGAATGGTTTTGAAGAGGAGAGTCTTGATACACCAGGGGGGAAGAAGTTGACAGTTCCACTCCCATTAGGAGACAAACAGGCACAACTCCCACGTGTGAAAACTTTTCTCCTTCAACCAACTTCTGACACTGGCCTAAGTGAATCTCCAGCAAACCCTCCCTCCTTGCTGGCTGCTAAGTCTGATACATAGAAATTCATCCAGCTACCTTATTCGGTGAATCATAGACACCAGTCAGTTACATTCCTCCACTCCATCGCGGCCCCCACTTCATCATACACATCTGCTGAAGCACCCCCAACTCCTCTCCATCACATCCCTCCATTACATGTCTGAAGGAAGATGCTGAACCTCTTAAAGGACAGCGATATCATTTTCCCTCAATTCAGGGTAGTCCATTTGTGTGTGCGCACACATGTATGTACACCTACACATTTGTTGGCTCTCACCAGTTTGAAAGAAGAGGACTGGGTGACTTGACTCCCTTTACAGTGCCTAATGCCACTGTTGATACATTGAGCCAGTTTTAGCTTTAGTATTGGATAAAAGTTTGGTAACAGGCCTCCTGCTTTGGAAAAGTAAGATGTTATAAGGTGGAAGCTGTGCCTTACTCTATTCTAGGCGCTATGCCTTTAAGGACTAGGCGTTTTTGCCTTATATCTTTTAGTCTTGCCATTTCCAAATCATTAGGCTTCATAACAATATATAAGCACTGGAGAGACTCATAAATAAGCGCAGTGATGGCTTCCTCAGTGTTTCCTATTTTTATGGCATGATAAGAATTTCATGACCCACTGTTCTAGTTTTATCATATATCAGAAGGAGTTCCCCCTTCCTCTATATCTCTGAAAGCCCTATTACATTATGGGAATGATACTGTGTTTTCCTGAATTCAGATTTTCCCCTGAAGCCCAGTATTAGACATGAGTAGCGAGCCTTCAGTTAGAGTGAGCCCTATGATAATAAGGGAAATGACAGACACTGTGCAGGCTACCTCCCGCTAGTCCAGATGGTCCTAGGTTCTGTGCATTAACTGGATTTATGGTATTTTTCCATTCTCAATGGGTTTCTCAGGATGTAGCACCATGGTAAGCAAAAGAGCATCCTAATATGCCCATCCCCTTTTCACAGAGTTGATGCTGGGTTTGTGATGTGACCTTACTATTCTCTTCACAAACTTTGTGGCAAATTGTCTGACTACACATGGAAGCGTTGTACGTGTGTCCATCACGTGCTGCATTCGGGTCATGTGGCCATCTGGGCTGTTGCTCACTCAGTCTCCTTTTTTTCCTCATCTGTCACAAGAAAAGAGTAAGTGACTTTCACAAGGTTTAAGGGCAAATTGAATAAGAGGTGACAGAGTAACTTCAAGTTTTGTGAGTTTTCCAAACCAAAACTTACAAAGATAAGGGTGTTTCCATCTGTAGATGGTGTTCAATAAAGATGGCGTCTCTGACTGTCTAAGTGGTGTTTGGTGACATGAAAGGGCTTACCTTTGAGAGCAGCAGCAAGCTCTCATGGCTGGCTTCTCTGGGTTGTGGTTTTCCACCTTGCTGCATACTAGAGCCCCCACTTAAAGCTTTATCAAAATCCCACAGCATGGGTGGTACCATTTTCTCAACCTCTCCAGCGGACTACAACGTGTAGCTGGGATTGTGTACTGAAGCTGAGTGTGGATGAAACCTGAAATTCTGCTGGCTAAACTTTATTTTTCTTAAACAGGCTTAGGCATCATGCGTAATTTATTTTGTTCCTCTTTCTCATACATGATTTTGTATGAATATGATCACTGAGTTTTCTTTTGAGAGCCAGATTTTATTGGGCATGCACGGGAAAGCGCATGATGTGTAAGGTAGGGGGAGTTCAAAACCAAGGGGAACTGTAAGACTAGGAAACAAAGCTAGTTCAGACTACATATTAGTCTTGGAATATCAGTCCTTGCAAATGAACCACCCAAGTGCTGATTAGCTGCTCCAAAAGCTCATAACTGGAGGGTCATGGTTCCAGGAAATGGGCCAGAGCTTCAAAATGTGAGATGGTAAAAATAATATTTATATGCTCACCATAGGCTAGACCTGAGTTAATTAAAGATAATTTGCTATACATATACATGTGTGTTTGTGTGACTGTGCATATAAATATATCCATGTTTGTATATGTGCCTGTACATGCTTACACAAAGGCTCTTCTCAAGAATCAGGACTGTAATCGCTCTCTACTCAAAACTGCTCTTACATCTTCTCAACCAATGGAGCTGAAACACTTGGAAAAGACTCATGGTATACATGCAAAGGGAGTTAGAGCCTTAATTCATGCCGTGTACCAAAAGTCTAAAGTAGATCAATGACTTAAATGTAAGAACTCAGATTGCAGAGACCATTACAAGGGAGCATGGAGGGAATTTGTGAGCTTGAATTTGGCATTAGATTTTTAAGATGCTTTGCACAAGAAACAGAAGTAGAAATAGATTATACTTCATTGAAATAAATTCAAAGGACAAAGTCAAAAGACAACTCACAGACTGGAAGAAAATATGTATGAAGCATTTGCTTGATAAAAGTCAAGTTTGTAGAATCCATAGAAAACTCCTACAACTTGGAAATTAATAAATAAACCAATGTTTTAAAAAATGTATAAAAGCATTCAATAAACAGCTTTTTAAAAAAAGTGGACACAGAAATGGTCCAGAAATACATGAAAAGCCACTGGGTATCTTTGGTATTCAGGGAAGTGAAAATCAAACCAAAGTTTCCCACTCAGTAGAGTGGTGATGGTAAGAAAAACAGTAAGAAGCAAGGATGTAGACCAATGAGAATCCTAAGTGTCTTAAGTGCCTCATGTAGGACAGTTTGGCTTTAAATTTGCTAAGTAGCTGAAGATGATCTTGAACGTCTGATCTCCTAGGCTACCTGCCAAGTGCTGATTACAGGTATGTGCCACCACACTCGGTTTACATGGTGCTGGGGATTTAACCCAGGGCCTTGTACATACTAGGCAAGCCGCCTACTAACTAAGCTAACATGTTCAGTATCCTCAAACCTTCAACCTTGATAGTAAATTTAATATCAATAGCCAGGCTGGGTAACAGTTTTCAAGTTCCTTAAATAGCTAAATATATAACTACTGATGTGACCTAGATTTGCAAAACTATTCATCCTCGTCTTGGATTCCTTGCATGCATCACTCCTTGCTCTACCAGCAACCTAGAACATCCTATGTTTGTCAGCTTGGGTGCCTCTTGGTGTCTTGTTATTGAAATTAGATGTTGGGAGTCCATGTGGCCTTCAAACCAGGCTAGCTCACGCAGATCACCAAATGTTAACTCTCAGGCACAGATGCGGGAACTTACATGCTGCTACCCGGCAGACACATGAGATTCCTGCAAAAACCAAACAGAGGGAAAGTCACAAGTACAGAAATGTGGATGGACTGGAAGGGCTTTAGGTTGTTACTATGGGAACTTCAATGCTTTGAAATGGGGGGCACAGAGTCTCAGTTCTGATTGCTTTGAAGGGGGAATCTCTGAGCCCACAGCCAAGTCTCAGAGCAGAAGGAACCTGTATTAATCTCCACTTTCTTTCTCTCTTTCACTTTTTCTGCTGGGGTCAGCAGGAATGGAAATCTTTTTTTCTTTTTAGATCAGTCTTATTATGATTCTGATTATGCTGAAAGGCTCGCAGGAGAGAAATGCTGCAATCGGAATTAAAAATAGCATCTTCTGTCCTCCCACACACACTTGAGTGCTTGGAATGTCTTTTCTAAGCGCACACTTTTCTGCCTGGCTGCATGAAAGAATCTGTCACTGCGTCTCCATAACGAAGCCATTCCCGGGAGAATTCCATTGTTTTAGCAATAGAATTTTTGTAAAAGGCCTCTTATTTTGCCTGAAAAAGGTAACAAAAATGAACTTTTGAGAGCTTTATTCTACAAAACAATTAGAGAGAGAGAGATTGTCTCCTTTCTTGATATGGGAAGCATTGTAAGCGAGAGAATCCCCTGAGCCTTGCTACTAGGATAAACTCCTGACGGTGGAGAACCTCTGTTAGTCATTTTTGTGATCCCCACAGGGGCAGTGCCCCTGCTTGAGAACATGTTCGGGAAACAGCTGCTGGTAAACAGATGTCGCTTGTTTAAAAAGGTTTTAAATACTTTAATTTATCTTGTTTTTAGGATTTTTTTTTGAGAAAGGGTCATATATAGTTTAGGCTAGTCTCAAATTCAGTGTGTAGCCAATGGCCTTGAACTCCGGGTCCTTGAGCCTACACCTCCTAAGGGCTGCTGCAGTTAAGGACAACTCTGCCAGGCTCCGCTTTAAACAGGAAGCGAGAAACCTGTAGAATCTTCATTGCGGAGAGAAATTCCTGGGGACTTTCAATGAAGCAGGATTAACAGATGTTTTAATTGGACTTCTTGACTCTGAAGACAAAGTATGGATGCATCTTGTCAGGGTCCTTGAGTCAGAAAGTAGTGGCTGCAATGTCTCTTTGAGTTAAAAGTGTTACGGCAAGTAGAACACAGCACTTTGCTTGCGTGGCAAGTGTAATGACCGCAAACTGGTCTGTGAACGTGTGCACTCACATTCAGGTCCTCTCCCCCATGCTCCCTCCAGTCCTCTCCACAATGAATATTTGGTCCAAATATGGTGTCAAGTTCACATTCATAGAAAGGATAACTGCATCTTTTAGTACTTTACCTGGCACCGAAGAAGCCACATCAAAGTTCTCCTGCCTTTGGTGTTTCAACAGGTAATCCTGAGGCTCCACACCAAGTAGCATTCCTGGTACCTGGTGCTCACAGTTAAGCCCATTGAATTCTCGGTTTTGAAGCCAGAATCATTTTCTTAAGCCTCTTCTAAAGGGCAAGAAGTTTTGAATGCTGTCTTTGTCTTGCAATGCTTTGCTTTTTACTGCATCAGATGAGTTATTGAAGCAAGGAGACAGCTGCCTAGATGGTTGAAAAAGAGTTTAAGAGACTGGCTCTTAGTTTAGTTTGTGGAGTGAGTGCTTCAATGACAAGTTCACCCTTAGCACTGCATAAAGCCAGGGCTGGTGGTTCATGGCCATAAACCCCATAATACTCGGAAGTAGAGACAAGACGATCAAGAGTTCAAAGTCACCCTGGGCTACATAGCAAGTTACATGTCTGCTTGGGCTACCTGAGATCCAAAAGTTTTAAATTAAAATAAGCAAATAAAACTGTCATCCAGGGGACTAGAGAGATAGCTCAGTGGTTAAGAGCATTGCCTGCTCTTCCAAAGGTCCTGAGTTCAATTCCCAGCAACCACGTGGTGGCTCACAACCATCTGAAATGAGATCTAATGCCCTCTTCTGGCCTGCAGGCAGACACACAGACAGAATATTGTATACATAATAAATAAATTAATTAAAAAAAACTGTCATCCAGAGAAAAGGTGTATGGTGATTCATGGCCTCTAGAAAGGGGATTTGTAACCCAGAGGACACAAGAACACAGGGTGGCCTCCAGACTTCTAGATCGATATTCGTTGTCTCCTGGGCCACAGTACCACCTTCTATAGAGCCTAAGCAATCCACAAGAGATGGGAAGTGAAGGAAATCAGCCCAGGGGTAAATTTTCAGCAAGAAACACAAGCTGTCTTGTCCTTAAAGTAATTCCCCAGAGTATAAACTAAGAACCAGTCAGATACCCTGCATTTGTCCATTGAATTTATATCTTATTTGCATTTGATTCTTGGCATGCAGACCTGTTTTTCTCTGGATGTATCATTATATATCATAGTAAACTTTGCTTCACACCAGTAAGGAGTCACACTTAAATGTGTATGCATACATGCACACACTCATACATACACACATACACACACTCACCCACATGTACACACTCACACACACATACATACATGCACACTCACACACACACATGCACATACAGACATGCACACACATGCAAGCGCGCACATACACACATGCACAAACTCACACATGCACACTCTCACACACATTCACACATGCACAGTCTCTCACACACACTCGCACACATGCACATACAGACATGCACACACACGTGCACACGCACATACATACATGCACATACACACATGCATGCACACACTCACACATGCACACTCTCGCACACACTCACACATGCACACTCTCGCACACACTCACACATGCACACTCTCGCATACATTCACACATGCACACTCTCACACACATGCACACCCTCACACACATGCACACACTTGCACACATGCACATACAGACATACACACACTCACACACATGCACACAGAACCTGGACACATGCAGAAAGCCTCACCTTCATGTAATGAGATGTGTGTAGACTAGGCTGGCCTGAACCACTCAGCAATCCTGCTTCCATTTCGTGAGTGCTGACCTTGCGGTGTATGCCAACATGCCCAGTTAGTAATCAAGAATTTATGGAGTGCTTTGCATTTACAGAAGCCCTCCAGAGGCTTGTGAGATGGCTCAGCAGTAAAAAGTGTGTTTGTCCTGTAGAGGACCATGGGTCAGTTCCTAGCACGCAAGTCTGGCCACTCAAAACTGCCTATAACTCCAGCTTTAGGAAGTCTGATGTCCTCTTCTGGCCTGCATGGCAATTGCACTCATGCCCATATAGCCACACACAGACACAAATATATACATGATTTAAAATAAAATTTCTTTTTTAAAAAGTAAAAGGCACTCAGAAGCTTATGAAAAGCGGACAGGTGCAGACTCTTGTTCGTGGAAGTGAGTACGATAAGCAGAGGAAGATGTCAACTATTTTAGGAGACAGAGACGGACTAAAATGATGACTGCCTCCAAGGAAACGAAATAAAATCTGCAGGAATTCATGTGTAAGAGCATGGCACTTCTGATAGAAAAGTCATAGCATAGGAGGATGAAGGGAAGCATGGGGAAAAGCTGGGCTTGGGAGGAATGGATGTCTTGTCTCCCGATATGCGGAATAGCGGTGGGCTCTCAGAGACAAAGTCGGAGCTCACCCTGAGCACACACCCTGGACTGCGTAGCTGCAGTGGGCTCTCAGAGACAAAGTCGGAGCTCACCCTGAGCACACACCCTGGACTGCGTAGCTGCTGCTCAGCAGCAGAACCTTGTCTAGCGTGGGCAAGCCTCTGGGTCCTGTCCTTAGCACCACCCGGAGAAAGAAAACAAAAAACCACCTTTTGAAGAAAAAAAGTAGGATAAACCAGCTCATAAAGTCCTAAACACAGTGGGTAGTAAGGACCAGCTGGCAGTGGCCCTTGCCAGCAAACCTGATGGCCTGAGTTCCATTCCTGGGACCCACTTGGGAGAAGAAGAGAATGGACACCTGAGAGTTGTCCTCTGATCTACATATATACACATGTTCTGTGGCACCTGTGTACTCCCATGTACATACAAAATAAATCCTTTTGAAGTCCTTAAAACATTAGCCAGGGAATTTGGGCAGTCTTGACGGCTCAGATCTAGAATCCTAGTGTTAGGAGACTGAGCCGGGAGGATTGCTAGCCTATGAATTTTTGAGGCCAGACTGGGCCAAAGGGTGTGGGAACTGGGCTTAAACTATGCCTGCAAATAAAGAGATTTTGGAAGATTTCCAGTAGATGTAGGGACCAATGAAGGCATGGCATGTGACAGGGAAGAGCTACATTGCCTACTGGCTACTTCAGACAGTTTGAAACCATGAGAGTAACTCCTTTTGGCTAGAGAACCCCTGAAGGCATGCAGAGCAATGCGAACTGCTTAGAGGAGTCAGGACTAGCATGGTGGCTGTGAGAATAGAGTAGGCAGAGTTAGGAATCGACAGCCGACACACCACACCATGGGAGAAAGAAAGGATAACAGTGCCATTGGCATGAATTAGAAACTTAATAGGAGCTGGTTTAGGGGTGAGTGGAAAGTTTTGAGCAAAGTTGATTTGCACAATATATGTTTGATGGCTTGGGAGGGATGCCAGTGTCTAGCACACAGGTTTACAGAGTGTACAAGAAGCATTATGGGAAAAGAAGCTAGGTGTGATGGTTTGAATAAGAATGCTCCCCCATAGGCTCATGTACTTGAATGCTTAGTCGCCAGGGAGCAATAATTTGAAAGGATTATAAGGATTAGAAGGTGTGGCCTTGTTGGAGAAAGTCATTGAGGGTAGACTTTGAAGTTTCAAAAGCCCATGCCAGCTCGCTCGCTCTCGCGCTCTCTCTCTCTCTCTCTCTCTCTCTCTCTCTCTCTCTCTCTCTCTCTCTCTCTCTGCCTATGGATCAGGTTGTAGCTCTCAGCTACCGCTCCATCACCTACCTACATTCCCCTCTGCTCTCTGCCATGATGATAATGAAACTGTAAGCAAGTTCCAATTAAATGCTTTCTTTCATCAGAGTTGTCTTGGTCATGGTGCCTTTTTACAGCAGTGTAACCGTGACTGAGACTCTAGGGCAAGATATATATAGCTCAGGAGAAGAGTAAAATGCAGAAAAGGAACATAAACTGAAAAGGAAGAGTAACAGAATGTTAGAAATTCCAGTGGTGCACATCTATAGTCCCAACACTCACGAGCCTGAGGCAGAAGGGTTGCTGTGAGTTCTAGGGCAGACTAGGCTATGTAATAAAGACCAGGTCATCTGTGCTACATAGCAAGACTCTGCCTTTAAAGAAGCAAAACAAACCTCCAGTGTGATGCTGTCTCAGAGAAATCAGAAGTTGTAGACAAATAAAAACTGAAGTGCCCACTAGACATGGTGGCACATTTCTGCCATCCCAGTGTTTGGAAGGTGGAGGCAGGAAGATCTGGAGTTCAAGACCTGGGCTACTTAAGATGCTGTCTCACTTAAAATACACACACACACACACACACACACACACACACACACACACACACACACTCAAAAACACTTAAAAGTGACTCATGCATTAATCAGAATCTATTGTAAAGTGTGTATTGATTTCTACGACTACATACAATTTGTAAGAAGATAATGGCTTGAACCACTTTCTGTCTTTTACTCACCCATGGCTTCCTTAGCGCCCCTGCTCCCATTTTCTCAAGACTAAAACTTCAGTGTTGTCTGAGCTGCTTTCCCACCTGAAGCCCAGGGTCCTTGCTGAAGCTCATGTGATTATTTATAAAAATTACTTCCTACGGGTTGTTAAGCTCCGGCCCCTGTTCTGTCACTGACTGTGCAATGGGTGCCGTCTTGGTTTCCTTGGGGTCAATACCATGTGGCTTTGCCCCTCCCAACATGTCCCTTCACATGTTGAGCCTCTCCTTTGGAAGGCCTATCCAATCAGGTATGAGCTACCATGTCTATAGTTTAAGGTTTGGGGTCTGAATTAGATGTAAAATACCTTCACATCATTCAGATCAGGGGGACTGTTCCATTGAAAGTTCCTAAGAGGAGATATGTAGGTACATTAGAGACAGGCCAGTTTTGGGGACCAGCAGAGAGTCTTGTGTGCCAACTGAAAGCTCCAGGGACAAATTGAACTTTAGGTGCCAGATTGGGGGTTATATGAGAGAGGTAGGGGAGGAGTGGAGGGTGGGCATGGAGGGGAGATGCTAGCCTATCACATAACAAAAAGAAAATTGAAGGAAGCACCAGAGAACTGTACTGGCTATTAGAAGAGAAACTAGTTAGGATGAAACCTGAGGAAAGGTCACTGCGTTTGGGAGGCAGATGCAACAATGACCTTTAGAGTAGAGACGGTTTGCAAAAATCATGGTGGAAACCAGACTCTCAGCCTGTAAGACATTGGTGTGGAAATGGTGACAGGAGATTCGCACTGCCTTTCCACCTGCTCCTGGTAAATCCAATAAAGGTGCAAGCAAGTCTTTTGGAAACCTTCCAGGGCACCGTGGATGTCTTTCATGAAATATAAATGACACCATGCTTAGAGGCTTGGGAAAAGTGTTTCTAGTCCAAAAGGAAAGAAGGAGGGATACAGGGCAGAGTTGACCTCAGTAAGATCTGGAGCTATCAGGTTGATGGATTAAGGTCTCAAATGGAGGAAGGTCATGGGAGGTTTCCCTGATTTTATGTATACATTTAACAATACATAGAGTTGATTTTGTTTGTTTGTTTTGATCAGTTGGCATCTACTTGTACTATGCCATCATCATTCCTCCCAAGGTAGCCATCTTAAAGAGAATAAGAGTCATTCACTTCCATCTGGCTGTGCCAGGGAAGGGAAAACCTTCAGAGGGGCGGGTCTCAGAGTGTGGCCCCCAGAATAGCAGCATTAGCCTCACCTGGGAACTCTCGAGGACTACAGACTCTCTGGCTTCCACCCAGACTTTCCTAATCAGCAGTCCTAGGGATGGCTTCCAGCAGAGTCTGGTATGGGTTCCATCCCCTGAGGGATCTCCAGGTCTATTCCACCCAGGATAAGGTGTCAGCCATGTGAGCATTGGGAACTCTGAGAATCAAGGATATAGGCTCCTGCTGGCAAAAAGGTCGAGCGTGTGTAAACAACTGAGAAGGAACTAGCGGATGTTCAGAGGCCGCTAATGGATAAAAAGGGAGGGATTCGAAGAGCAAGAAAGAGAAAGCCAAGTGTAACTGTCCTCTGTTCTGTGGAAGACTTTCATTGGGATGGGAAATTCATAAGCTCCAAGCACTGGGATAGCAGAGAAAGGTGAAGGGGTCCAGGGGGCTGGGGCGACGGCTCATTCAGTAAAGTTCCTGCCTTCCAAGGATGAGAAGCCACATTCATTCTCGAGTCTACTAGAGAAAAGGCTGCATATACCAGGCATGGCGATCCATGCTGTTAACCCCAGCACTGAGGAGGAGAAGCAGGTGAGATCTCTGTGAATGCCAGGCCAGTGTTGCCTGTATGGCAAGTTCCAGGCTAGCTAGGGCAACACACTGAAAGCCCATGTCAAAGAGGAAAAAAACAGAGTCTAGCTTGTAATCCCAGTAATAGAGAGTCTGAGACATGCATATGCCTGATGGGCATCCAGGCTGGTGAGTTTCAGGCCAGTGAAAGTCCCCCAGAAGTTGTCCTCTGGCCTCCACACACATACCCGCATTAAAGTATACTTACACTTAGGGAAAGAGTGGGTGGGGCGAGAACTTTCAGCAGAGGAGTTAAATTATAGCTGGAGAGGAGTAAGTCCTTAGCAGGAAGGGTTAAAATCTTCTAGATCAGGCGTGGGCTGTGGGTCATCTCTTCTCCATTCAAACTCTTCCCACGAGCCGCTATTAGAAGCTTGCATAAGAAGGCCTCAGCAAGGTCTCAATCAGCAAGAAGTTTATAAAGTCTCTGAACCTTCAAGACTTCAATAAATCCGATGGAGGATAAGAAGACAATATACCAGAGTGCTGACTTGAAAACGACCTCGGGTCAGAATGTGCAGAAGAGACTATAAGTGCTTTGGGCATTCAAGGGAAGGAGATGCTGGCACGGTGTCCCTTTTATTCTGTGGCTGGAGGATGAAATTGCCAGCCTGGCATCCATCCCCAGCTCTGATGGTGAGACATGGGGCAAGCAGGCTGCAAGGAGTCTTGCCTTTGGCATTCTCTCTTCTTTCTGGGTTTGCTGAGGTCTGTTGTCACTCATCACTCTCAGGGGGATGAATATTCTGAGACTTGCAGGTGGAATATTATTGGTATTTTTGTTTTTCTGAGGAGCTGGTAGGGTGGGAAAAAGTCACATTTTATCCTGGCTGTCTTAAAAGGCAAGAGGCTCAGGGATCAGCTGAACAAATTTGTTTCAGACAGGATTTCAGAGTGACCCCATTCATATAGAGAGCCTGAGTGAGCCTGCCTGGGAATACTGTTAGTTTGGAGAATATGAAACACTGATTATTTTTTCTTAATGGAAGAATTAAGTTGAGCCAGATATGGGATGATGGGAACAAGGAAAAGTGGCGGTGAGCACAGCTCTCCTATTGCCTGTGTCTTTCTACGCATGCTCCCTTCCTCACTGAGGTAGATAAGCAGAGTCCCAATTTACAAATCAGAAGGGTAGCAGTAGGTGCTGTTGGAGCAGACCATAAATGCTAATTAAGTACAGGAGAAGAGATATTTCTTTAAAAAAATTTACAAAGACACACATCTGTGAGTATATATGTGTATATATGTATGTACATTGTATGTATGTATGTATCCCTGTAGTCAAGGGAAAGCCAGAAATTTGAAATCTAAAGCAAATAGATTTTTGTCATCCCTTCCCCCAGAAATATGCATATCACAGCTGGTTTGGGCCCTTTTTTGTGGTTTTCATTTTTATTGTTTGGTTTGGATTGGTTTTGTTTCTGAGACTGGGTCTCACTTTATAGGCCCTGACTGACCTGCAATTCCAAGGCTTATCTTGTAGCCCAGGCTGGCCTGGAACTCATCAACCTCCTATGATCAGCTTCTCGAATTCTGGGATTGCAGACATACACTATCCTGCAGGCTTAGCCCCTTTTGAGGGGATGTTCTTCAGCTGGGACCTGCATGCGATGAGATAGCTTTTCAGTTCACTGCTATGATAGAGTGGCCTTAGCTACTTTGGGGAACAAGGACCTTCTTTCCTGTCACATCACATACAATACCGACATGGAGTGAGTCTCCCTGACAGAAATTACCAGCACTGGCTCGCTGAAGTGGTGTAGTAGTCAGAGGGATGAACGCATCCTTTGATGTCACTGGAGATCGTTGCTACTCATTTCTTCAAGGAGACCTAAAGGACTCCCTCTAAGCAGAGTAACAGAAATTAGTTGCACAGCTCCACATCAGATCCATTGATGCTCAGCCTGTTTCCTCTGGCTGAAACCTAAGGCCTTTTTCTAGACTAGGGCTCTGCCACTGAGCTGAACCTCCAGCTTTGCTGGTGCTAAATTCCACCTTTGGCTTCTCAGCAGCCTTCCTGGGCCCCACACTCCTAATCACAGTGTCTGATGTCCCTTCGTGATGCTTATCTGGGTTTCAAATCTTATACATGTCTTATCCCTCTTGGTGTGAGAAGGGCAGGACCCTTGGCTCTCTTGTTCACTGTTCTGGCCCTGATCCCTGATTGGGTGTAGTGGCATTAAGTGAAATTCTGTCCTCGGAATGTGCTAATTAATAAAAAAAAAAGCACTTGGTAAGCCAGATCCACTATAGGAGCCACTATTAATCACAGGAGAACAGACACCTCCTTCCTCCTTTCTGAGCTAATTTTGTCTCTCACTTTTTAAAAATTTATTTTGAGTTCTGCTGATCAGTGTTACAATTCCAAATCTAAGATTTAATATTATTTCACTTTTGTCTTTATTATCACCACCACTATTCTTTTTATTTGAGAGGGCCACTTTTTTCCCACTCTTTCTCTCTTGAAAATCATTCTTTCCACATCCACTGTGCTAAGACTACATACAATTTCTACCTGTGTTCAACTGGTGCGCATGACTTTGAGAAGAAAAAGCTGACCGCAGTGGGTGATCTATGCTTCCGTCAACACCCAGAGCCCCTGGTGAACATTCATTCTTATCCCTCTATTGTTGCTCCTCAATGCGGCACAAGGTCATAATACTGATGCGACTGTTCCTGGGTCTGCCAGGAAGATGGGAAAAACAAGAAATCCAGGAGTAGAGACTTTTCTATGGACTATATGAGCAGGCTTTGCATGAAAGCAACCAGCCAGCCAGAACTAGTCCTTTTCTCTCCTTTTGTCACCTCTTTATATGTGAGTGTTACAGTCACTGGGGAAAAGTGGCAGAGAGGCAAGTGGAATGTTTCACAGCCCTGCAGACATTGGGCACAGGAAACAGCACAGATCTGGAATTGATGGGGGGCCTTTGCTGTGCCTCAAACAGCCACACTCCTGCCTGGCTCTAGAGTCTACCTTGCACACCTTCCAGCTTTCCCTTTCTGCCCCACACCTTCTTTTCTTCATGAAAATTTCTCCTTGGAGATTCTAGGAGTCTCTGATTCTGCCCCTCTTCCCTCCCACACCACAGTGCCGTGAGGTCATGTAGCCATTTGAGTGCCCCAGGGAGAGCTGATAGCTGGTGCCCAGCCAAAGCTAGCTTTTATTCTCTGGCTCCGAGCTCAGTGGCAAGCTGTGACCAGTAATAACACCTGCCTTTGATATCTTGCCTGTCTTCTGGGGAACCTCAAGTGCTTCTCAAGAGCACTTACTGATCTTCCCAGCCACATGGGGAGGTAAGAAAATGCACTCCTTGCTTCCCTTTTCAAAGAGTAAAGTCAAGTGACTTCCTTGGGATCATGTGTGTTTTTCAACTGCTGGGGATTAAACCCAGGAACTCAGGAGTGCTAACCAGGTGCTATACCCGGAGTCATTCCCCTGGCAATGTTTTCTCGCTTTGACTCCCTCCCTCTCTGTCTTTGCTCATTCAGGTTTTTTGAGATAGAGTTTCCTGTAACTCAGACTTAGTCCTCTTATATCTACCTCCCCAATGCTAGGATTACAGGCACATACCACACACTCCAGCAAATAAGTGGCTTCTTTTGAGCAATTTTGTATCTCACCTGAGGTTGGGGTTGAAGTTTCCTAGAATTGGTTTCAACTTCATGAGGGAGGGGAAAAAAATGAAAGATTGGTTATGCCACAATTGATTCTCTGGGTCAAGAACAAAATCAAATTTAGCAAAGTAAAAACAAACAAAAAACACAAAAACAGGTCCTGGAAATGGTCTTTGGTGAACTATCCCTTTGGTTGACCAGATGTCCAGGTTGTTGGAAGAAGTGATTGGATAATGGATGGATGTATTTACCATTGTTTTCCTTCTGGGCCACGCCAGGTATTTCTCATCTTCTCTGTGAAAGGAAGAAAGACAACACCAGAACCTGTGGCCCAGCAGCTGAGGGACGTTTCCATGGTGAAGTCTCAGGGAGGCTTCCTGGGAGCAGAGCACAGTGAATGCTGTAAGTGAACAACACGCTGCAGAGGCTCACCTTATAAAGCTAGGTGAACCTGGTATGAGGGGCTGTCAGTGTGAGCCCTGGGTGATCACCCAGTGGAGTCCTTGATTTCGGCAGAGGTTCTGTGTGTGTTAACCATGAACTTGCCTTTCCCCTGGCTTCTGTGGAACACTGCTAATGGTCAGCTTGTGGAATGAAAGTGGAATACAGGGGTTCTATGCCAGTGTTCCTGGCATAGATGATGATATCAAATGTATAGGGGAATGTCTGCAGCTGTTCTTCTAGGATGATAAATAGGTGGAGGATTAAAGACCTGGATTTCTGTGCTTAACTATTATCATTATTTATCTCGGTTTCTTTGGCTTAACCAGAATATTGGATTTTTGGTTTTTGTTTGTTTGCTTGCTTGTTTTTCACAAGCAAAGAAGATCTCAGACCTGTATGGAAATACAGTTATTTAGGGTTCTTCTCTGATTCAGAATTGGCTGAATAATAATTGGTTTTTACTGGAGTTTTGGTCTGCGATGCTGAGATTTGTAAACTGGGCTTCAAATCAGCTGAAGGCTCTTGACGAGGTTTAGGATCCAGGGGTTGATAAAGTGGCTTGGAGAGTGTTGACAGGAAAGGGTATGACCGCAGGAAAGTCCTGGGCCAAGAAAGGACGCGACCACAGGAAAGCCCTGGACGGCCAGTGCACACCTCTGAGAAAAGGAATAATGGTATCTTCACATCTTAGGAAATTAAGAGCCAACTTCAGTTAGATTTTGTGAGCATTACTTATATGGAGCTGCAATTTTGTAACATATTTATTACACATTTTGAACCTTTTAAGTGTTTTTTAATTATGCCCGTTGATGTGTGTGTTGGGGGAGAGGTTACATGTGGCAGTCAGGAGACAGCTTTGGAGCAGGTTCTCATTCTGTTTGGGCTTCAGGGACACTTAAGTTATCAGGCTTGGCATACACACACACACACACACACACACACTTATAAAAACTTACATCTTTAAATTCAAATTCTTTTGGTGGCTCATTGTAGTTCACGGCAGGTGCTACTATTTTAGTGTGTTTTCATTTGTGGGTGTGGGCCTATCGATCCTAGAAGTATGTGACTTGCTCTGTGATGATGGCTTCTATTCTTAGTTGCACTATTAACGTCAAGTATATTGATGACTCCAGGCAGGTCACTAATCCACCACCACCAAAGAAAGTGGCATTTTATAAATCCGTGGGTTGCCGTATGGTACTTGTTCATTAGCTGTGGACATTGGCTCAGGGTTCACACAAGGGAGGAGAGTTGTATATTTACTTTCATACGATAAAAAAAAAAAACTCTTACCACGAAAGTTTTAGTCACTATCATGAAACAATTTGGGGCCCTGTGGCCTTTAAGTGTTAGTATGTTTCACTGCAAGCCCCATGTGCTCATCAGGTAGCTTGTTGGTGTGTCTTATAGAAAAGTCGTTTTTAGGCCTAACTTTAGTTGAAATGAGAACAGTTACTGTGGTAAGGCTGGCTTTGTGCCTGACATGATGGCTTTTCCTTTCACACCGTTGCCCTGAAGGGCTCATGGCAGACTTGAGGCATTACGTGAGGTTCTCAAAGATCCTAAAGTCTACGTTTGGAAATCCCTCTGTAAACAGACAAAGTTGAGAGGAAGAAAATGTGGAATTCCAGAGAGCTCCTCAAGCATGCGGAGAACTCTGTTTTCAAAAGTGCATCACTTGCCGGGCGGTGGTGGCGCATGCCTTTAATCCAGCACTCGGGAGGCAGAGGCAGGTGGATCTTTGTGAGTTCGAGACCAGCATGGTCTACAAGAGCTAGTTCCAGCGCAGGCTCCAAAGCCACAGAGAAACCCTGTCTCGAAAAACAAAAAAAAACAAAACAAAACAAAAAAAAAAGTACATCACTTGAGATGGGAGGGAAGAGCTCCACTAGTAGACACGGGATCAGCCACCTCTCCTAACCGTGCTCCGCCTTTCCAACCCTTGGCTTCTATTTCCCATGACTAGCGTGCCACAGGGGGGCATCACAAGTGGGGAATGCAGGTTATTTTCAGGGAACGTGTATTTGCACATGGACGGGCTTAAGTGTGGGTGTCGTACAGCCTGAGCAGTAATTGCGACAAAGAACCCCAGGCTCAACAGCTCTCACAGACTCTGCCTCAGACTCATTATTCATTGCTTTTACCCCTTTGCGTGCCTCATTAGCAGCCTCTTCCATCTGTCAAGGGCTTCCTTCCCAGCAGCTGGCCTTTACCCATGGAGCTGGCTCTCAGAGGGTAGAGAGGCATCTTGCCTCGCACAAGAAGAAGAAGGCAGTGAAAGGCGAATGAGGAGTCAAGAGACCTACATTTTGCAGTCAGTGTTGGCGACTGTGTAACCCAGGCCCCAGCACCCCTGGAGGCTCATTTCAAGATGGGCAACAGGAGAAATTGAGATTGATGGTCCTTGCAGTTCTAGCATTGTGTGTGTAGTGTCACCAGGACGTCATTCAGCGTGAAGCAGGTCAGATCCTTGTTTACCCTCTTGATCTCCTAAACCACCAATGATTCACTACAACCTAGTTCTCAGGTGCTTTGGTTTTAGTACACTGAATGTAGTCTTATGATGTCAACTGGGCCTAACAGATAAAGTCGCTCACAACCGTCCTAACAGTATGTGTTCAATCCCCAAGCCCTGCATGACCAAAGGAGAGAACCAACTCCTTCACACGTCCTCTGATCTCCCTATGGCATGTGCATACCCAAATATACACAGGCACATACATACACATGAGTAAATAAATATAATAGTTTTTAAGACTTTTAAAATTATGTGTATGTATGTGTATATCAGTACAAATGTCCTCAGAAGCCAGAAGAAAGTATCAAATTCCCTGCAACTGGAATCACGGGCTACAACAAGCTGAACAATATAGATGCTGGCAGCTAGCAAGCCCAAGTGATCCTCCTGCCTTCATGGCCCTACCACAACCTCGGGGTAGCATGTATCCTCATGGCCATGCTTGGCTTTTTATGTAAGTGTTGGAGATTCCTTGCCTTATCCTCTGAGCCATCTCCCTAGCTCCCTCCAGTCTATTTTTCTTCCCTAGAAGTAGATGCTAAATGTCAGTGATATGTACGATGTAAGTGTGGGTAAGGAAAGCATTTAAGGACATCGTGTTATAGAGTAACTGTCAGTGAACTTGGGGATTTCCTGATACTTCAAAAGCAAAATTCTACGCAAAAGTCCATTTCCTCCTCTTTCCCAAGTGAGTGGTTTGTGGTCTCTTGTTTGTGAGCAGCCTGCACTGCCTGCCTATGGATGGTGATGTTTTTATCTCTTATTCTTTTGCCATTCCATGGACATTTGTGTTCCCTTTCATTCCCAGTATGGAACTGGGCCATGGCACTGGAAGTTACCTAAGTAGAAGGTTAAGGGTAGCATTCTGCTCCCGCACAGCGCTTAGAGGAAAAATAAGGTGGCCTGGCTGATACAAGACCCAGTTTCTTCTCCATAGTGTTTGAGGGGAAGTGACCAGAAGCAAGTTTAGGAAGGCAACACATTGCCCTGCCTTTGAGGATGACAGGGACAAAGGTGTCCAGACGCTTGTGTGGTTTTTCTGACCCCTTATCAGAGTACCTGCCTGGAGCACTGCTTAGAGTAGGCCTAGGAAGAAACAGACAGAGCAAACACTGCTCTGCCTGTTTAAACAGCCTGAGATAAGGGCTGTGGATTCTAGTCTTCAGAGTAAGAGAACAGCATGTGTACGTTCTACGAAGAGATGTAGGTGGTTTCCCAATGTGTCTGTCAGGTTGGAGGTTCTAGAGTTGCATCTGTGATACCAATTTCTATAAGATGGTCAAAAAAAACATTCTGAAATAGATAAGGGGGAATTTATTATTAGCTCGTTAGGGGGTAGACTTCCCTCCATGTGCTTAGTCCTTGTTTGAAACACAGATTGGCCTGCACATGACAGAGGAGAGGAGGCTCTGTCTAGCGCTTTCTTCTCTGGAACAGAATGATTTGCACTAGGGTTTGTCGTTTTGCTCATCTGAATCTCTTCCTCCACCTTCCTCAAGCCCCACTGACTGGCAATCCCATTAGTTCCAGACCATTGCCTTGGTATGTTCCCTGGAGAAGGAAGCTTTCTTGAGACCTTCTGCGGGCTACTGCTTCTGAAAGTAGACTTAAGCATTGCTCCTGGAGGTGGTGGGCTGTGTCTAGCCTTGGCAGGCACAGGCTCTCTCTTCTCAGCACCTTCTTCCCCCCGGAGTGAAGCCACCACTGCCCCCAGCATTCTCACAAAAGGAAAGAGCACCCAGAATCCTTAGGGAGAAGAGAGTTTGTGAACTTCTGCCACATTCGTGTGCTTTGGTGGGGAGTGAGGGTGTGGGGAGCACAATAGCAACCTGACTGTGCTGACTTCTGAGCAGGGCCAAGGTAAAGTTGAAGTTTAGAATGCTATTTGTTAAGAGAAGGTTATGAACCAGGATGAATTCTCAGTCCAGGGTGCAGGATGGAGCCATCTTTGCTCACTGTCCTCGGAAGGTAATCTCAGAAGAGCCCCATTGGGGATGGAAATGCCAAGGTGCTCAGGGGTGCCGAAAAGGGATGCTGGGCAGAATTACTCAGAGTCAGGTTTCTAGGAGCCTCTGACTTAGACCTCCCAGCAGGGAAAGAAGCTCAACACATAAATCTGTGTGCCCAAGAAGGCAAAGGACAGATGAAACACTGGAAAATAAGTCTTCTGTTAGGTGCTTTTGTGTCAGGGTTTGTGAGACATCAGAGCCAGGAAGTTCTCATTTGAAGCTTGTGGGACCAGAAATCTGCTGGATGCAGTGCTGTACACTAGGCTATTACTACAAAAAAAATCTCAGATCGAAAGAACTGACTAATATTCTTTCACTACATTACAAGATTCTGGGAAAACAGTTTGCAGCACAGAACCCCTTTAGGCGAGGCAGAAAACTGCACTCTTTGAAGCCTATTTTGAAGCAAATTAGTCTTTTAAATTCTTTGTTTCTTTCTTCTTCTATTTGTGCCTGTCTTCCTGAAACAATTGCCTTCAGTGTAGTCACCAAAATTGAAATAGAGATAGGATGGCTTACACATAGTGATCTTTCCTCGCAGACTTGGTTTTTCGATACAGGGTCTCCAGTAGCCTGGGCTGGCCTCAGGCTGTTATAAAGCCAAGAATTATCTTGACTCCTGATCCTCCCATCTCCTCCTGCCAAGTTCTGAAATTACAGGCAAGTGCCCACATATTCAGCTTAACAGAATATTCTGTTTCGGTAACTTGGGCAAATTATTTGGAGTATTGGAGTATATTTACTTATTATGTATACAGTATTCTCAGTATGTTTGCTGCAGGCCAGAAGAGGGCACCAGACCTCATTACAGATGGTTGTGAGTCACCATGTGGTTGCTGGGAATTGAACTCAGGACCTTTGGAAGAGCAGGCAGTGCTCCTAACCACTGAGCTATCTCTCCAGCCCCCCACCCCCGGCCAACTTTTACCTTCTTTGGTGGTGATGCTGGCCGAATTGGCTGTTAGACCTCCAGCATAAGTCCCTGGGCTAGAGGATACCACTATCTCATTCAGAATGTCCGCCGCCCTTACCAGCATTTGGAACACCTTGTTTTGCCCATCTTAAAACCCTCTTGCTAAAATCATTTTTTAAATGTTTCCATTTGGTTTCTCTTCTTTTCTGATTTTTTTTTCCTTCTGGAGTTTTTGTTGCTGATGTTTTGTTTTGTCTTTTTAAGCTTCTCCAAGGCTACATTCTGAGTCTGTGATAGGCTTCCTTCATGCCTGGGGCTCTGTGAAATGCTTCCCTCTCTAAGCACTATAAAACGCCTGTAGAACAAAGGGCTGGGCACAAGGTCCTTCTCTCCCATCCCTGAGAGCCCTAGTTTTCACGTCTCTTTTGCCTTTTCTTTTTTCTTCTCCAAGGAATGGGGCAGTAAGACCAGGATGCTGCCATTCAAAAAGAGGACGCTCTTAGTTGTGGAACCATATTTCCTCCCCATCTTTAGCCACCTCATTTTCTCTACCTGTCTCTGGCTGTCCCACTTGTCCTTAACAGTTTTCTTCCCTTGACTCTCAGGGGCCTAATAAACAAAATGTTTTAACAGCAGTGGATTACTGCTTAGCTGCTGGCCCTGTTTGGAATAGAGTCCTTATCCTGGATTTGAAGGAAGTCCGTTCCTGCCCCCTTTTCAGTGCGTTTTTAGGGGTCTGAATAACTAGCCATGGGTATCTCAGGGCTGCCACTGGGGTTTGCAGTTCATGTTCCTTACTCCCCTGGGGATCTATTTCTGTGCTTCGGCTTTGATGCCTGTTGTCTTAGCAACCTGTTGGCTGGCACTTCCCTAAAGGCAACTCAGGGAGTGGTGGTGGATGTGGGTGGCCTCTGGGGTGGGGTCAGAAGGGAACTGGTAGGCACCTGGCACAGAGAGGATTTTCCATTTCCTTCACCTGGGCCAGCCTCCAGGCGGAGGATGTCACTTACTAGGTGTATCATGGGAGTGTCATTTACTGAAGATCAAACACCACATGGTTTGGCATAGCTACCTTCCCATGGAGACTAGCAAGCCAACTAGTGGATCATCCAAGCTGCGTGTGGGAACAGGAGGTTGGGTTGTTTGGGATCTCAGTACATTTGATAGTATCAGTTTTTCGTGTGAATTGGGTTAGTATTCGGTTGATAATTAGCCCTAGTGTTCAGAGTTGTGGCTGTGTGCTGGGCAGAAGCAAAGGTCAGGAGATGAAGGAAGGATGAAGGGGAACACCAAAACCACTGATCTTACCTCCTTTTCCTGTTGACTGGTCTGGCCTGAAAGCTCCCAGTGTAAGGGCCCTGGTAATCCATCCCCAGGCCCAGCCCTGAAGCCAAACACTGTTCACCTTGTGTTCTGCCCTACCAGCTCTCCCCTCCTCCCATTATACCACAATGACCCGGCATCAAATGACTCCTGCTATTTTCTAACTTGAAACCAAACAGACATAGAAATCCTAAAAGTTGGTGGCCTCATTTGACCTTGCTTACTTAAAAAAATAAAGATTGTGTGTGCATTGTGTGTCTGTCTGTCTGCCTGCTTGCCTATCTGTCTGTGCATGCAGTGCCCACAGAGGTCAGCAGAGGTGCCTGATTCCCTAGAACTGGAGTTTGAGGCGGTCATGAGCCTCCTGACATGGGTGCTGAGAACTGAACTATAATGCTAGGAAGAGCAGCAAGTGCTCTTAACCACAGAGTTGCCTCTCTAGCCCAACTTTTAAGTCTCAAACTGAGTAGTCCTGTGAAGTTCTGTACCCATTTCTTGTGCAAGCTTGGCTGGTAAGTTGACCTGACATTTCCTCCTGGAGATGCCAAGGCACTGTTTTTTAACAATGAGACTGGAGGTGGGCCCTCGCCAGGAGATGGAGAACCAAGGAAATGGAGAAGGCTGACGGAGGCATTTGAGATGCACAGTGATGTGGAAAACCTATCTTCACCTGTCTCTTCGTTAACACCGTTTCTCTAGTTGCAGTGTTACTTGTTCCTCTGCATGGTCACAGTTAAGTTGAGGCAAGTGTGTGTGACTTTCTTCATCATGGTGACACTGGTGAGATCTCACCTAGCAAGTCTAGCATCCTTCATGTACCCAATGACTACTCAAGTCTTCTTCCACAGTCAGAAGAGGGATGAATAATAAAATCTGAGACCTGAACTAAGAGAGATAATTTTGGTGGAAAAAGGAACCCCAGAGATAGTGGTTTGCACTTTAACAATTCAGTTACATGTTTCAGAAGAAATAAAATCATGGGCTGAGGAAGCTTGGTTGGTAAAGTGCTTTCTTAATGTGTAAAAGCCCTGAGTTCCATCCCCAGCACTTCTTAACTGGATATAGTGCCATAGGCCTATAATCCCAGGGCTGAGGAAGTGAGAGAAGGAGGATCCAAAGTTCAAGGTCATCCTTGGCCATATAGTGGGTTTGAGGCCAGACTGGGCTATAGACCCCATTTCAAAGCAAGGGAAGAAGTCAAGTAAAGCCGGCTTGTTAGACAGTGTGTAGCATGCCCTGCTTGCTTATTATTCTCAATGATTTACATGATAGAAGACTCTCTGTGTACTTGGAATAATAATACCTCTTAAGTGCATCTTCGCACTATAGAAGGGGTGGTTTTAAGAGATGATTCTATAATTCCTAATTGAATACTTTGTGAGAAGTACTCATTATCATTAATGGCTCACTAGCATAAAGACAGTTCCTTCGTGTTGACATGATCAAGAAATACAATGAATGTGAGTGACATTTCAGCTAGAAGGCTAAAATATCCAGAGTTGATGGTAGCTCTTTTTTTTGAAATCACATTTGTGCGTGTGTGTGTGTGTGTGTGTGTGTGTGTGTGTGTGTGTGTGTGTGCATGCCACTCTGTACATAGAGGTCAGGATATCTTGAGGGAATCCATTCTTTTTTTTCTACCATGTGGATTTCAGGAATTAAACTTTAGTTATCCAGCTCGGCAACAAGCATCTTTACCTGTTGGGCCAGATGGTTGCTTTTTAAAAAGAAATTTGGTGAGATCAGTGATAGCCAAGTTAAGTCTCATCAGCCTGACACTTTATATACTTCACAGCCTAGCTGTGCACAAGGTAGTTGGAGGCCACCTTAGAATAAGCCCGGCACCTCTTTTTTCTCAACTTCTAATTAGCGACCACATGGATAGATATTAATTAAATAATGGGAGATGGGGTCCCCTGGGTTCCATCTATCCATCTAACAAGGCTATCAGGCCAAGAATGGGTAGCTAAAGTTCTCTTCCCACCCCTCTCTTTGTGAGACCATGAACAAGCTACTCTCTCATGGCTTGATTTCCTTGTGTTCCAAAGACAGTTGCCATTCCCACTCTGCAGCCTCAGATTCCATGGGATCTCAGTAGCCGAGGAGTGATAGATCTGACCTAATTACCTGTGTACATAAGCTGAGGATCCTTGGAATTTTAGGTGAATTTTTAGTATTAGTAAAACCGAAAGGCAGAGTTAGGAAGATGCAATAGTTTCGCCTATATAAAGCGTAGGGAGATTCCCAACGGCTATTGCTATGAGTGGATCTTTGAAACGGAAACACGTGATGATACATTTGATGTAGTTACCCAATTTAGGTAGCAGCAGAGGAAAAAAAAATGTCTCAAACTGCTGCTCTGACCCTGAAGGCAGAAGAAAGCCTGGAGATAGAGCTATGTGTTCTTCTATCCTATTCTAGCAAACATTGGCTGAGTGTTTGCAAAAGCAGGGCATCCACAACAGCTAAGGAACTTTCTATCACTGGTGTGTGTGGGGGGGGGGGGAGAATGAGAAAATCAGCAACTCTTAATAGCATGAGCAGAGTTCTCCCAGCGGTATCTACAGTATCCTGTGGATGCTAACCAGAGCAGCATCTTCTGGGATCAGGCCTTCATCCTCGAGCCTGAGCGATGAGTAGGTGTTAATCATAAAACTAGAGTTTATCAATTATCATATACCATGTAAGGAGTGATTTCATTGTGTAATGGCTTACAACAGCATCTTGTATTATAATTCTGAGAATCACTTGGGCTATTCTGTTCTGTGCTAGCTGGGCTGAAATTTGTTCCTCTAGAATTGTCGCTGGAAAGTTTAATAGCCCGAGCGACCTTTGATCATCAGTTGCGACAGCTTCTTTCTGCTCCTGCTCCATGACATCGCTCATACTCTAGTAAGCTAATTAGCTTTCCTGCTCCCTCTCCTTTTCCTGCTCCTCCTTGTGTGTGTTTGTTTTCTGAGACAGGGTCTTACACTGTAGCCCATGCTGGCCTGGAACTCATAGTAATCCTCCTGTCTCAACTACCTAAGTGCTAGGATGGCACATGGTGAAGCACCATGCTCAGCTAAGACTGAGCTTCTCCGTATTGCAATCCCACAGGGTCCAAAGAGCAGCAAGGGAGGGGAAGTCTCACTCATACAAGTGTGTTAATTTCTCTTTGGCCACCAATAGCGCCTCTTTGCCTAGTAGGTTCAACCCAGGGGGCCCAGCAAACCCCTGGCTCTAAGCACTCAGAAACATGTGCAAAGCTCATTTAAGAGGACATGGCATGTTGGGAAACTGCAGTATTTCAGGGTGGCTAGACAAAAGCATGTATGAAATGACAAAGGGGGTTAGATCATAAGAGCTCTGAGTTTTAAGTATGTATTATTATGTATGTATTATGAATGCACATATGTATATGTGTGTGTTTGAGACAGTCTCCCTCTGTAGCCCTGGCTGGCCCAGAGCTCACTACTCCACCCTGTAGACCAGGCTCCTGTCTTTGCCTCATGAGTGCTAGTACTTCAGGCCTGAGCCATCACACCTGGCTTGTAGCATATCTTAAAGATGGGAGAGTGGCCACAGAAAGCTTTTAATCATGCTGACATGATTGATAGGGTGCCTAGCAACACAAAGCTTAAAAGCACTTAGGATCATTCCCAGAAAGATGTCCCAAGGATGGCTAAGAGCAAACAGGACCAGCACAACTCAGTGGTGGTGCAGAGTGTGAGTGCTTTTGAACCTTCTCACCTGAAAAAGCTTGGAGATTCTCAAAGTACAGCAGAAAGTCACAGGCTCAGGACCTGTCCACAGTCTGATCCTGGGGGAAGAGCTGAGCTCAGGCAAGCGCCTTGGCCCCTGTCACCAGCTCTTATTAAGTTCCCCAGATTTTTGTTGACTATAGATTGTCAACATTACCCAGGAGAGCACTGGCTCAGAGACAGTTTCTGAATGTGACTGTCCATATTAATGTCACAGGTCAGTCCCGCCAACAATCCTTTTCTCTCCCACACTCCTCCCCAACCCTTCCCAAACTCAAAATAGGCGATGTGCCCCAGGTGGTCATAGGGCTCTCTCAGAACGCTTCGTAAACTTGGATTGGACCAATGCTAACCCTCTCATTTCCAAACATGACCTATAATATACTTTTCAGCGTTAGCACTTAAAATATACAAAAATGGAAATTAGTGTTTCATTTTACTAAATTCAAACAAGCAAGAATGAGAGAACGGGTGGTTTTCATAAGTACAGTCTGGGTCCCTGAAACTTGTGTGATGCTGGGTGGGTGGGTTATAACTTCAGCATTTAAAATGTCACGGAGAAAAACGGGAAGGGCCTCCGTGTGTGCATGAAACACATAATCCACCATGTTTTCTTAGTGATTTTATGTTTCCTCTTAAAAAGAGGGGCTAGAGATCCTTGCAAATGACCTGTGGTTCCCACTCTCTGTGCCTTGAAAGGCATTTTCCCCTAGTAAATTCTGAGACTAAA
The DNA here is from genome assembly GCA_028555095.1 of Dicrostonyx torquatus. Taxonomy (NCBI): domain Eukaryota; kingdom Metazoa; phylum Chordata; class Mammalia; order Rodentia; family Cricetidae; genus Dicrostonyx; species Dicrostonyx torquatus. The sequence continues at coordinate 1,371,085 of JAQHUG010000130.1, forward strand.
GGGGAACTGAACGAGTGAAGGAGCAAAGAAGCCCTAAGGTGCTGATGTTGTCCCCTAGGATCAGGCAGGCCACATGATTAGCTCACATCCACAGGTTTTGCCACTTGTTTGAGCAGCCTTTTAGGAAGATCACCCTGAGAGATGGGTGCACCTTTATCTTGTAGTTGCTGATGGGCCCAGGAGTACTTCTCTGTGTACTGAGGGTGGGGGAGGGTGCGGCTGAAAGCCTGGCCCTTCTGTAAGCCTCTTGCTGAATGGATGCCTCTTCCACAAGAGAGTTTGAAGAGTCCCTGGGTGTGGTTTACTGCTGAGCAATGTAGCAAGCATTTTCAACATTGTTATCAGAGTCTCCGTTAAACCATCCTGTGGAGGGCTGATAAAGAACCGTGTGATAAGGGGGAAATCCCTCTCCTAATTTCAAGGGCCCAAATTTGGTGAGCTTTGCACTCAAGTGAACTGGAAAGGAAAACAAGGCATGGCTTGGAATTCCTGGTTTTGCTTGTTTGCTTTAATAGCAGGCTGATGCATAAACATTGACTCATTGTATGCTGTACCGAAAGGGAGATAGGGTTTGCCTGCTCACTCTGCTTGCTTCCAGAACAGAGTGTGGAACCAATGCCAGACGAAGAAATGAGTTCGGCATTGTAGGGGACTGGAGAAACCACTACCTTTGTGTTTCTGTCGCCGTTCAGACTTGTAATAGCCTTGTGTGACATTTCATATACGATGTTAATGGCTGGACGATCTGTTCCAGAAGCTGTAGAGCTTAGCGGAGGGAAATGGAATCTCACTATTGGGAGATGGGCCCTGGTGCCAGTGTGTGGATTCTGCCACCTGTGTATTGTTACACCGAGCCACCTCTGGCTAAATTATCCTCCTCACTTGCCTGCCCTTACTTCCTTCCGTATTGTGACCCTGCTAAATACCTCCTGGCACTTACTCCTTAGAAAATGTCATACATTTAAGTCTGAAAGAGTGAGATTTTGTGCAGAGCCACACTCAATTGCCTCCTTGATTAGTGTATGGGGCAGTCATCATAATCCGACAGATGGTGTGAGACCGATGAACACCCAGTAAGGATTCTGCATGTCTTAGAAAGGAAGCGAGGCTACCCTGGTGAGAGGTGTGTGTCTCACATGCCCTTTCAATGCAAATTCTCTGACTATGACAACAATAAATTTTCCCTTTCATGCACACCCATGTACATACACACATACATACATACCCCCGACACGCTCTGCTGAAGCCCTTTTGGCTGCAGGTGAGAACAGTAAACAAGACAATTTGCATTCAGCAGGCTTTCTAGTCTTGCTCTACAATCTGGGCATAATGGTACAGTTATGAGCTGTGATTTTCTTTAACCTTGACATCTGCTCTATCTAGTCTTCTTGTTTCCCCTGTTATATCATTAGTGAATTATATTTCCTGGATATTTTTGTTTGCTCATTTTTCTTGAGATACTCTCATGTAGCCCAGGTTAGACTCTAACTCACTAGGTAGCCAAGGATGACCCTGAGCTCTTGATCCTCTTGCCTCTACGTTCCAACTGCTGAAATTGTAGCATGCAGTTCCCTGCCTGTCTTCATTCTATTTCTTTAAACCTAACCTCTCAACACAGACACTCCAAACTCCATGCCATCTATGTTATTTATTTGTTCTTGCCCTTAAATTATTCACAGTTCTGTTTATGAAACTGAAAGCTCGAAATTAGTTTCTGTGATTAAATTATGTCATTGTGGTTAGATTACTTGATGGAAAATGTGTTTCTCCTCTGACAAGCCCCTTTTCAAGTTTTTACTTATCAATTCTGTTCTCTTGCGAGGAGTCTTTCATGGAGAAGGAGGTGCAAGGATGAGAAAACAGAGCCAGCCTTGTATCCAGAGGTCGTTTATGAAGGAGGGAAAGTTTCAAAGTAAAGCGGTTTGATTTCAGGGCATCCCTCGTGACCCTTTAGTGGACCTCACCTTCCTCCCCTCTAGTCGCATCTGGCCCTTCTCAATCTTAGATTGTGATAGAATCCACATTACGGAAAGTTTCTATCTCTGCCATTTTAAGTCTACAGTTCCGTGGCATTAATGGTGCTCCTTCCTTCCAGCCACTTGTCTGTCCTTCCATCTACCCGTCCATGGACAGACTTCCTTTCTTCTTGAAAACTGAATCTGGGGTCATCAAATTGGCTCAATCGGTAAACATATCTGTCACCAAGTCTGACAACCTGAGTTGGGTCCCTGCGACCCACATGATGGAAGGAGAGAACCGACTCCAGCATGTTCTCTGTTATCCTCAGACAGGCATCGTGGTGCATGGGCACACACAAATACATAAAATAATAATTGAAAATTTATAAAAAAAAATCTTCCTGAACCAGGACCCATCCAGTAATAATAGCTTCCTGTCCTTCCCTTTCCAAGTCCCTTGTAGCCACTTCCTGCTTTTATAATTTTGATCACTCTAAGTCCCTCCTGTGATTATGAGTATAATCATACAGTATTTATCCTTCTGTGACTGGTGTGTTTCACTTAGCAGTGTTCTCAAGCTCCGCCCATGTTGCAATGTGTATGGAAGTTCCTTTTTAAGGTTGACCAGATAAACACATTCTACTTAACCATACACCCCTAGATGGACACTTGGACCCCACACCTCTAGATGGACACTTGGACCCCACACCCCTAGATGGACACTTGGACCCCACACCCCTAGGTGGATACCTGGACCCCACATCCCTAGATGGACAC
>JAQHUG010000130.1:1374764-1454111 GCA_028555095.1 Dicrostonyx torquatus
ACCCCACATCCCTAGGTGGACACCTGGACCCCACATCCCTAGGTGGACACCTGGACCCCACATCCCTAGGTGGACACCTGGACCCCACATCCCTACATGGACACCTGGACCCCACATCCCTAGGTGGACACTGGACCCCATATCCCTACGTGGACACCTGAGTACTTCCATCCTTGTGTGACTGTGAACAATGCTGCAGTGAACCTGGGTGTGCATGGCCCCTCATCAACTTTCTGTCTTCTGTTTTTGTAAGACATAGATGCTTACAAAGGAGACACACACCAGTTTTAGAGACAGAACAGCAGACAGACTTTCTACCTAGTGAAGTTATTTGAAGTTTCTCCTTTGCAGACCCCCCCTGACTGCTGCCTCAAAAGCTCCTGACAGCGTTCAGTCCTCAAATATAAGGCAGAATCTTCTGCTTGTTTCCTATTAAAATGCAAATTCTTCTGGGACAGAGGCCGCAGATGAGCTATGAGCACCATGTTGTGAATGAGTTGAGTGGCTCCCAGTTTAGATGCTTGCTGTGCTCTCTTCCAGTTCCTGTTAGCTTGCTCCCTGTGGCTGCAAATATGTGGCTGCATCAGGCTTGTTTATATTTTGCTTCTCCTGATAGAACAGGAGCTTCCTGGCAGCTGGGCATGGGGACACATGGAAGGTGTGTAGATCAACTCTCATTTTTGCTGTCTCCATTCAGGAGAAGCACAGCTGGGTCAGCTTGTGCTCTTCTGTCCCAAAGGAAGGTGACAAGTCAGAAAAGATTCTCTTTGGCCCTGAAGAGTCTCAGAATTGTTCTGTGTGTCAGTGCTCCCATGATCAGGTTCACCATTTCTGGATGCCCTCTTAGAACGAGGAAGGAATGCTTCGTGCTGGCTTGTTATAATCACCTGTTTAAAAGGTAAAGAGAACAGCAGAATATTCACTGGACAGTTGATGGAAACAGATGCTGAATGCTTTTACCAAGAGAACATTCATGTTTTATACAGACAGGAAAAGTAGGGATAAGTGGACTCCTCAGACAATCTTTTCTCCCTTTTTGTGGCAATAGCTCAGCTGCTTCCCCAACTAAATGGTTTGAGCAGCATTGTTAAACAGTAATAGCGTTTAAGGTTAACTGCTTTTAAGGTTTTTGTTGTAGCCTTCTCATATTCTAGACAAGGCAGTAACACGAGTGCTGGGGTGCTGTGGGGACTATGGTAAGTAGCTGAAAGGAATCCATGCCAATGAAAAGGGAGAACTAGAAGCAGGTGACTGTAGGCTGAAGCAGGTTGTAAGGTGAAGTTGTTACAGAGGGAAACTGATAGACCGGCGTTTTTCCATCCTGCCTTCCCCTACCCCAGGGACCACCATGCTCTTGTGCTGGATTAATTAGAACCTGACAGCTGGACTGCTCTCCCATCAAGATAGGCCCTGGATGTACAGTTCCTCTAATCCATGCTACTTCATTATCTTTGTTAATAGTTTACATCATGAGGTGTTTCTATATAGCTGTGCATTTAATGGGATTTGTAGACAGAATATTATTATTTAATGTTTTAAATAATAGACCAACCAAGAAATCTTCCTGGAAGCAGGGTGGGTAGGGTTAGCAATGTATTGGGGGTTGGTCTCTCTACCCAAAACATTTCGCATTGGGTTGCTTTGTTTCTGTTCCAGCTGTGCCTTCCTTCAGATGACTTTAGCTGTTTGGAATTTCCATGCCTTTTCCCTGTTCTGCATCAGGATGCGGCTGCTGAAGTCATTTCTGTAATGAGAGGCTGCATCATGCTGATCTAAAGCAGACTTTGACTTTTGTCTCAGGCACCAGCTAGCCTGTCCCTAACAAGGGGGAAGCTACTGGGAACTGGAGTTGTAGGGATGGAAAGAAATTGTTCTCCTGCAAAGAAACCAGGCTTTCACATGGAGACTTTGGAATAGCTCAAAGAGGACTTAGAGGAATATAAACCAGGACTAGAAATAAACCACCAGATTTTCTGCAGTAAACAGTCAACACTGTTAGCATGGGAATGCACTTCCTCCTGCCTTGCTCAGTCTCTCTTGTCTCTCCCTCCCTCCATGCCTTTTCCCTCTCCCCCTTTTCTTCCTTCTCTCCCTCACTTCCTTCCCTCTTTCCACTCCTTCCCTTTTCTTCCTTCCTTCTCTCCTCCACTTGCCACCCTTCTCCCATGCTCCCCTTTCCCTCCCAATTACCTCTCTCTCATTCCCCCCTCTCTCTCTTTCTGTCTGTCTGTCTCTCTCCTGCCTCTTTCTCTTTCTCTTTCTTCCCTTTTTGTTGTGTAGGCAGGATCCTACTCTGTAAACCAAACTAACCTGGAACTCCGTGTAGCCCATATTGGCCTGGTACTCAGGGAGATCCCCCTGACTCCATTCTCCACATGTTGGTATTACAGGCGTGAGTCACACCATTTGGTGCAGAATGTTCTCCATGAGCACATGAACAAATGAGCTCATAGAAATTTGCAGAAATGGGGCTCCACTCAATGTGCTTCCCTGAGCCTTCTTTCCTCACACTGAAAGATGTCAACAATGCTGACAAGTGGCCTTTAAAATCTTGATGGTGGCTTGTGTTCCAGCATTTGTACATAAAAGTGAAGGTTTTTCAGCTTTGCTCATGGTGTGTGTTCTCCCAACACCTAATTTTCTGTGCTCTGCTGGTATCCATTGTATGATCCCTTCCAGATGTAACCCAATAAGAAACTTAAATGGTACAAAACCTACAGAACCTCTCTGATGGTCTGACAACTGGGTTCTTTCTTCAGACTTGTAACTTTTAAGAATTGCCATATTCTGTTTTCATATCTTGTTTGTTTGGTTACGACAGGTCTTCAGGCTGATCTCAAGCTCATAACTTTAAGCACTTGCTTTTCCTGTGTCCACCACCCAGGTGTTGAAATTACAGGTCTCTGCCACCATGCCTGGCCTATCATCCCTATTCCTGGAAATGTCACTTTCCCTTAGCGCCCCCTGTACCTACTGTTCCTTCATTCCGTGCTGATGGCTCTCAATCTCTACAGTGTCTCTCTGTCTCGCTGGCCTTAGCACAGCTTGAACAGTCTGGATTCCTTCACATACCTTCCCAGTTGTCTGGAATGACCTCACTCACCTTTGAAGAGTCCACCTGATCACAGCCTCCCTTTGACATACCTGTGGTACCGTCCGTTCTTGGAGCTCTTGTCTTCCAGTCAAGCTGTGTGCCCCTGACCTCACTTCCTAGGACATGCTACCTGTCGAGTCCCTTGTCACTGAATCACACACACATTGCATGGCCAGGAAACCCTGCCCCTCTCATCTTTACACCTGGCTGGGACTCATCTTTATGGCCTCTTTCTTGATTAATTCTTAATTAATTCCACTTGGCTTTGTCTTGCAGCTGGAAGGACAAAAACTTGAAACAACTAACAAAGCAGGTTGGATTTTTTCTTTGTTCTGTTATTTTTTAATTAATAACTTTAAAATTTTTTTAGAATGATTTCAGATTTATAGGGAAGTGGATTGGAAAGTACCAAGAATTCCACAGCCCTGGCTTCCCTCTCCCAGGACATGCAGCATCCCCTCTTATTAAAGTCCTAAGTCATATTCTTGTTGTAATACTAATACAAACTGGAAGCCACAGCTTACCTCTGGGTCTGTTCATTTTATACTGTGTGGGTTTTGACAGATGTTCAAAGGCATGTCTACTCTATTGCTATCTCATACAGAGGAATTTCACTACTGGAAAACTCCTTATGGTCCACCTCTGCATCCCCTTTCCTGATCTTTAAACCTGTGATCTTTTTTACTGTCTCCATTGATTATTTTTCCTTATGGCTCCTGTCTCCACCCACTGCAACTACAGTCCTGGAGTCCTAGGCACACTCAACCATGCCTGGGTTTTAATGGGCGCTGGCCCTTTAAACTCTGCTCCTCCTTCTTGTGCAGCAAGCACTTAGCCACTGAGCATCTCCTGACCCTTACACCATCCTTTTGACAGGAACAGATGTTTTTAAAATCTTGTGCCAGAACCTATTGAGATGTCTCAGTGGGTAAAGATAACTACCAAGATAGATGACCTGAGTTCAGTGCCAGAACCCACACAGCGGAAAGGGAGACTCGACTACTACAAACTGCCATCTGACTTTCACACATTTTGGCAAGTGTGTGTGCTCATATGTGCATTACACACACACACACGTACACACACACATACACATTAAATTATAATAAATTTTTTTAAACTTATGCTGGTGGGGATAGTAGGAGGATTAGCAATGTTGCCCCTTTTTGCACTCTTCCATTTGGCTTCCTGCCATAATTTACTTATTGTTTGTTTCATACAGCTCTGGAGATAGAACCCGGCGCTTGTACATGTTTCGCAAGCACTGTACTGCCGTGATATCCCTCCCACCTGACCCTCTGACAACAGACACAGACAAAATCATGGCACATGGGGTGGGACTTTGGAAACCGCCCATTGAGCATGCTTGCTGAATTTATTCTTACTCCAACTACAAGGTTGAGAAAAGCTCACTTCCCTGTAAAATACAACCCTTTTGGAATCTGCACCGTTTTGTAAACTAGTCATCCATGCATCTAGGAGAGCACCAGCACCCATCACCAGGAGAGCACCTAATCCTTGCCCTCAGCAGGTTCAGCCTTAGCTCTAATGCTTGCCTCTTCCTTCCCCACCGAAGTCTAAAACTTATCCCTTGGTGTAGTTGAATGTGGCTTGCTAGGGAAGTTTCCATCCCATGTCTCAGTCACATTACAGCCTTGTGAGTTAACAGGGAAAGAAAGGGGAACCTAAGTGGCTGGATACTGGGGGTTTCCTATGAGGGTGCCCATGAATGCCTTCAAAAACAGGATGGTGCTACCCAGAATGTTTCCCTCATTTTCATTTGTTCTGCTCCCTCCCTGATCACTGGAGATTGATCCTGGGCCTTCTGGATGCTCTACCACTGACTGCCTCCAGTCCAGTGGTTCCCAACTGTGAACCTTGACCCCTTTGAGATAAAATAATCCTTTTATAGGGTTTACCTACGACCGTCAGAAAACACATATTTACATTATAATTCATAACAATAGCAAAATTACAATTATGAAGTAGCAATAAAAATAATTTTATGGTTGGGGGTCACCACAACATGAGGAACTATAACAAAAGATCACAGCATTAGGAAGGTTGAAAACCACTGTTCTAGACAGAAAAACAGAAACACCAATAAAATTGTAGTCATTTTTCAGTTTAATTTTGAGACCACGACTCACTAAATACCCAGACTGGTCTTGAACTCACCCTATATCCCAGGCAGGGCTTAAACTAGCAATCCCGGGCTGGAGAGATGACTCAGTGGTTAAGAGCACTGGCTTCTCTTCCAGAGGTCCTGAGTTCAATTCCCAGCAACCACATGGTGGCTCACAGCCATCTGTAATGAGATCTAGCGCCCTCCTCTGGCATGTGTGAACACATGGAGGCAGAATGTTGTATACATAATAAATAAATCTTAAAAAAAAAAGAAACATCCATCTCAGCACTACTGACTGTTAAGCCCCAACTACAGCATTAAACCATTTCCAAGTCCAAAGCCCCAAAGTTTAAAAAAAAACAACAACAACAACAACAAAAAAAAAAACCCTAGCAATCCCATCTCAGCCTAAGAGCTTCAAGTCACAGACCTGTTTCATCGGGACTGACTAGAAATTCGTTCTGTACATAAAGGAAGCACATCTTTGTATCTTTTACATCTTAGGCAGTGTGGTGAGGCTAAAGATAGAAAGGTGGGGGGTGGCAACCTTTTGACCTTTTAAACAACCACATTGCCTTTCAGCTTGTTCCCATTTGCCCGGGAGAAGGGGAAGGGATGATGGAGAAGGAGGGAGTGTGAACTCTAATTGCAAACCTCACATTTCTTTCAGCTATACTATTTCCAATCCTATGTAATTTGTACAGCTGAAGTGTGGCAAGTGCTCGCTTTGCAATGTGAGAACAGGTTACTCCCATTTGACGCTCTGGAAAGATTGCCTGGGAGCCACAGAAAAGAACACTTACTGAGGGTCTGATGATTCATACCTTGCAATTGGCTCAAACACCATTTCGCTTTCCAGAGGGTCAGGCCTGGGAAGAGTCTGGGTGTCTTGCAGTCTGTTCTCTAGTCACTAGTGTTCTTTTGATCCTCTCTCAAAGATGCTGTGACATAGGGGCACTAACCTGGAGCTCAGATAGGATGGGATAGGCGTCTTGTGATGGGCAGAAAGGGGATCAGCACAAACTCCATCCCCAGTGGTGGGAGTTTGGTCCTTATTAGTGACAAAGCCTGGCCAGCATGTCTGCAGGATCCCCAGTGGATGAGGCATCTGTTGAATATCTCTCGTGGGGTGCTAGGAAAGTTTTGTATGTTCGGGTTTTTAGTGGACTATTAAGGAATCTTGACAATCTCTTAGCATCTCCATGAAGCAGATGAGCTTGCTGGGATGGAAGCGATTTGTTTACATGTTGGTGGTAAAAGGGCTGAGTGAGCGTCTGTCTCTCTGAGTGATAAACCTGCATCTTCTGCGCTATGGAAACTTCCTCTTCCTTCGAGGCAGAGAGCTAGATGGGAAGCTCATTGTGATGGGATGATGAAACTGTTTATCAAGTCTTGCTATCGCCTAGAAATCTGTTGTTTCAATGTTGGGGCCAGTTTTAGCCTACTTGACCCAAAACATAAAGGGAAAAGGAACAGGAAGTCAACAGAGTCATTAGTGAGCTGTTTGCAAACAAAACTGGTGTGTGGCAGGTAAATTTGGTTAAAAAATAAACTTTTTTCCTTCCTTCCTTCTTTCCTTCCTTCCTTCCTTCCTTCCTTCCTTCCTTCTTTCCTTCCATCCTTCCTTCCTTGCTTGCTTCTTTTTACTAAAACAGGGTCTGACCCCATAGGCCAGGCTATGGCACCCAAGCAGACTCCAAACTCACAGCCATCCTGCCTCAGCTCCCCAAGTGGTAGAATGACAAGTATGAACCACTGTGCTTGGCTTCTCTTTTCATTTATTCCTTGTATTTCCACATTATATAGCTGCGGCAGTGATCACCCATGGGTACAGATATCACCCGTTGCCTTGCTTTGCGGCTCACAAATATTTTTAACATCGGCTCCTTTGATAGGCACAGTCTTCTGTGAAACTTCAACACGACAAAATTGATTAAAAAAAATGTGGTTGGCATAATGTATGTTAGATGTCAACATATAATGCTGGTTTATTTATTTGTGTGTGGGGGAACAATGAAGTCTTGTGGTGAGCAGAGAGATCTGAAATTAGTTTCATAGACAGCAACTGTGGGCTTTTTGAACTTCAACTCTCAATTTCTTTCCTTCTGCGCACCTTGCACTTTCCATCCTATGGACCTAAACACAAGGAAGAGAAAGAAAATGTTCTGCAAAAAAAGTCAATCAAAATCCCTAATATGGTGTAAGAATTTTCATTTGTTAATTGTTAAGCCTACAGCTTAGGGAAGACATCTTAGATTCTTGTATAAGTCATAGACACAGAAAACATTCAGATTATAACATTAGTGAGATGCTCGTGGATGTCCTAAGAACGAAAAGCTCAGAGGCTGAAGGAGCCTCAGTATCTGTACCATTTCTCCAAGCTGCTTTACTGGGCCCCATGCGAGTAGTTCTGGCCTTCGATTCCCTGCACCAATGCTTGGCTGCCTTTGGCAGGGTAGCTTTGCAGCTCAATGCCAGCGATTCCATTTAGCCGTGCCAGTTAATGCCACACATTGAGTTATTTTTAGACATGAAAACCCACTGACGGCCAGCATGGGGGCTGCCTCAGTCTGTGATTGAGTGGGACATGGTGGTATTGTGGGCCGGGACTCGGGGTGACAGTTTGTAGCAATGAACATAGATTTTATAAAGGGGGAGAAGTGGAGAACGGAGCTACAGTCGTCCTGGTTTGTCAGCTGTGTGCAACTAAGACCGTGACTTGGAAGCTTTGTGATCTGGGCAAACCTGGCTGTAGGGCCGTCGCTGGTCACCATGGTGTCAGGGTAGAAGCTCACATTGACTCCTCAGGTGACTACACAGCTTAGGAAGCAGGAGGACATATTTAATACAAGTCAGTTCATGAATATTAGAGAACAAGAGACTTGCCATCAGAATGGAATATAGGAAACCCTTCCTGCAAGAATGCTTTCACTTCCCACCCACCAGGGCGGCTGAAGATAGCCTGAACTGGACTCCCAGACATGGGGCTAGTGCAGGCTTTCCTCTTGGGCCATGACCTAGCCTGGTGGTTTTCAGGGTTTAACGGCAGGATCATCACTGAATAGAGACCTTGACTCCTATTCCTGATGGGTGTTTTGGGAGACTTTTAGTCATTCAACAAATACTTATTGCTGTCTCGGTGGGACCCCTGTGGGCACTGAACCAAGTCTCTTGCCTTCCTTCCCTCCTTCAAGAATTTTTATATAAACATGAAGACATGTATAAATAGGGAACAGATTGGCAGCATCACTGTGTTGGGGCTCTTCAAACCATGTAAAGTCAGCGGATATGGATCAAAGTGTCAAGAGGAAAAGGAAGACTTCACTTCTTTTTCCTAGGATAGGGTTTTACTATGTAGTCCTTGCTAGTCTAGAACACACTGTGCAGACCAGGCTGGCCTCAAACATATGGAGATGGGCCTATCCCAGATGCTGGGAATAAAAGGTGTGTGCTACCATACTCCACCGAGGTGTGAACTGTTTGATGTAGTAACCGGAGAAAACTGTGTGACCTGGGACCTAAGTGAGAATGTTTTGTGCTTCTCCGGGGTGGCTGAAAAGTCATAGGTAAAGTCAGTTAAGTCAGGGGTGGAGACATCGGAAAGCTGGCGTCAGAGTCCATAGCGCCTTTCCAGCCTTGACGAGAACCAGTGTGTCTAATACACAGCACCAGCGCATGCACCAACAATGCACAAGCACAGCAGGATCTGCAAAACGGTTTAGGTGAGCATGATTGGTCCTGATCCAGGTCTTAAAATCACAGAGACATCTTTGACCCCGCACTCTACACTTGGGCAGGAACTTTTATACACTAACTTCTGCATTAAGCAATTTTCTACTATGTTAAAAAAAATAGGGGCTTTTTAGAAATGACAGCTAGTCATGAAAATCCAATTTAAAATTGCAGAGGCTCTGAATCTTCTGGGAGTTTTAAACAAGTATAAAAGCTGCCTACTTTCATAAAGATGGAATTAGAAGTCTTATATGTAAGACGTGTGAGTATGTGACCAGCCCCTTGGTAAAGCTTACACTGGGCACCAGAACCATTTCTTCCTTCTGACCACTCTTCTCCCAGCACCTTTGTTATTGGTGCTGGGGTATTGTTGTCTATCATGCTGGTAAGTTAGATTTGATAATTGGGGAAACTGAGTCCCCTATAAACCATAGCTTCTAATGATACACTCCTCATTAGAAATAAATATGCCCTTGACCTGGAAGCCCTGATTTTCCTGCCTCTCCTGTTCAAGTGCTGAGATCACATGTATTGTTTGTTGAACAAACAGACCGGGAGAGTATATACCTTCTCTGTCATCAGGCTTGCTTTCCACGCAGGAGGCATTTTCTGTAATTTCAAGCAGATACTGTTTGTGAACACACCCTCCGCCACCAGGTACCCAGCAAGCTTTATACAGTATGTTTGTATTCCCTGCTCCCACAATAAATGTTTTGTTTGGGTTTCCATACAGGGTCTCTATATATACAGCCCAAGCTGGGCTTACAGCTCTGTCGCCACATCTGATTCCCCATAATAAACTTATGACGGTTACTGATATATGGCCTGTGAGGATGTGTTTTTCTGAAAGGAAGCAATAACATGTGGAGAATATTTTAGGCTATTGTAGGGCAAACACATTTGGGGTTAAATTGTTTAAAACACTTTGAAAAGTGGATATTATTTATTGCATGCCAAAGAAAGCAAAACAGCATGTGTAAAAGCCCCACCTGTGGAGTGCATTTAAAATAAAATGGAGTTTTCTAGGCTCCATTCCCAGCAATTCTGATTCAGAAACCCGGGCTGAGCAGACTTTTAATTTTAATAAGTAGCCCAAGCAGGCTGACAATGGGACTGTGAATTTTAACAAATACCCCGGTGACAGCTGTGGGAATGTACATTTGAGAAACACGACTGAATTCCCAGAACAACGTGAGCCTTGTATTTACACCACACATGAAATAAATCCAAACACAGAGAGCTGGAAGATGCCCTCCGCTGGCCATCGCCTCATCCCAGTCAACATTGTTCCATCTGCCCCAAGCCTGTAGCAAGGTTATTTTGAATTAAATTCAAGCAGCATGACATCTATAGATATTTTAGTGCTTAAATGACAAAGATCTATTTCTTATACAAAACTACAATATCTTCTTTTGTGTTCGAAAAAATAATAATAAAAGTAAGAACGGGGCTGGGGAGGAGATGGCTTTGTTTGTGAAGTGCTGACAGATCACAAGGACCTGAGTTCAAGCTACAGAAGCCACATTGAAAAAAAAAACCAAACAACTAGCCATGGTGGCGTGCATCTCTAACCCCAACTTGGGAAGGTGGAGATCAGCGAAGCCCTGGTGTTCACCGACCAGCCGATCTAGCCTCCTAAGGCTAGTCAAAGATCCTGCCTCAAAGCAGGGGGGAGGGGGAAGGGTAGGGAATGACACCTGAGGCTCTCCTCCCTTTTCCCATACTCCCTCCACACACATGCACATGTACCTACACACATGTACCCACACATATATGAACACGTGCACACGTAATCTCTCGCACTCATAGGTATTTCTTTGAATAAGGATCCAAATGAATGTCATTCCCATCTCCTAAGCCGCTTGTGCACTTCTGTTACCACGTCCATCTTTGTATGCAGCTGTCTTTTTCTCTCTGTTGGGAAACCAGACTATTTGTCTGATGAGTTTCCCTCCATCTAGATTTTGGTGAATTGCATCCACGTGGTGTTGCTAGCCACGTTCCTATGGTTCCTTCATCCTCTGCTATTTCTTAAGAGTTCTAGAAGCTTTGTGTTATTTCCTTCACTTGCCTGCCTTTGTATCGCTAATGGTTGGCATGTGTCCTTGCCACAGGAGGTGATCTTTATTGGTGACTTCTTTTGCACTGAGACCTTGATCCACATCCACAAACTGAAGAGGGGTTATACAATGGTTATAAGCACATTCTGTTGTTCCTTATTCATTTATTTGTGGGATTCATAATTCATGAAAAGAAATGCCCTTCCATCTTAACTTTGTTTAGTCAATGCTTCAGGTTTTGTACGAATGCTTGATTTTTTTTCCTATTATTTACCATTCCTCTGTTCATCATGTTCTCTTGGGGCACCGTGATTGAAAAGTCTTCTTGTGAACTCACAGATGAATCCCTAGCAGGAACTATTTTTCATAATCTTAAAACCATGTTAGTTCTGGCCATTGGGAACCTACTCAGCAGAGCCCTGAGTTCTTTTAGTACAATCCTAGTTGTCTTTGATGTTCTAATACAGTCTCACTTAGCCCAGGCTGGCCTTGAACTCAAGATAAAGCTGAGGATGCCCTTGAATTTCTGGTCGAGCTGCCTCCAGTTTCCAAGTGCAGGGATTACAGACCCTCACCTCCACAGCCAGCTTCACTCCTGGTCTTTGACATTCTGCTTTCTGGACTTGTAGTTTGTTCCAGGCTCTTTGTTTAATGCTGTTTTGTTTTTCTCTTCCTGATTTAATCTTTCAGAGGCTTCTCTTAAAATTTTCTTTCTCCTTCCTTCTTTCTTTTTGATCATGAAATCATTTTTCCCTTCCATTCTCTAATGCCCCCAGGGTGCTTTGGTCTTGTGTTCACTCTTTTTAATCTTCATTTCTATTTCTTCTTTTACTTAAAGTCTTGTGCCAATGGCTTTGCTTCCCTTGATCTAAATCTTGAGTTTCTCCAGTCACTTCCAAGCCTCCCCAATCTGTTGGCTGTTCCTTCCTAGCTCCTACTTTCCCAATTCCTCTGAGCTCTTTTGAAGTATTAAAGTTTCCATCTGTGTTGTGGGCATGACTTCGCGGTGAGAATGTTAGTCTGAAGCTTTTTTCCCTGCTCATAATAACAGCACTGAACTTGACCACGATCCTATTTTGTTACTCATTCTTAAGTTAAATGAATTTTCCTGTGTTCTTTGAAGGGGGTGGGGCAGATGAACCAGAGAAACCATTTCCAGCTCCAGGGCTCCACGGCTCCTTGCTTTGTTACTTCCAAGAAGGGATGGAGCGAGGCTCATACTTTGTTCACCCCTGTTTCTCTGCTTCTCCTCATTTTGACTTGCCCCTCCCTTCCTTTGATCAGAACATCACCATCATGTACAATTTGATTCTCTCTCCAAAGTTTCTCCATGCGCTCCAGGAATGGCTCAGCAGTTAAGAGTAGTTGCTGCACTTGGAGAGGACCTGAATTTGGTTCCCAGCACCCACATGGCAGCTCCCAACCACCAGTTATTCCAGCTCCAATGGACCCAGTGTTCTCTTCTGGTTTCCATGGGTATCAGGCATGCACATGATACACATACATGTAGGCACTCATGAATTCACATAAAATAAAAATAAATGAAAATTTTCTCCTAAGAGTAGTTCTATTATGTGTGCAAGCTTGGTTTTATTGGTTTTATGTGCATCACCTCAACTTGCTACAGGTTTCATGAATGGGTCCCCCAAAGTTCATAAGCCAGAAATGTAATTACCTATGCAACAGTGTGGAGAAGCGGGATGTATGTTTGTTTGTTTTGTTTCTTGAGACAGGGTTTCTCCATAGCTTTGGAGCCCATCCTGGAACTTGCTCTGTAGACCAGGCTGGCCTTAAACTCACAGAGATCCTCCTGTCTCTACCTTCTGAGTGCTCAGATTAAAGGTGTGCACCACCACCGTCCAGCTAGCTAGTGGGATCTTTAAGAGGTAATTAGTTCATGAAGGTTCTGCTCTCATGAGTAGATTCATGCTTTTATTGCTACCCTGTTTGTTGGCTATGACAAAGCCCCAACAAGAGCAGCTAAAGGAAGAAAGGGTCTACTTTGGGTCCATCATGGCAGGGAGATTGGGGGAGCAGATGTGAGAGGCAGCCAGTCACATTGCATCCACAGTCAGGAAACAGAACAGAATGCTGGTCTGTGGCTCCTTTTTACCCAGTCTAAAACTCTAGCCACAGAATGGCACCACCTACTTTCAGAGTGGGTTTTTCTTTCTCAGCTCAGCTCTCTGCAAATGCCCTCACGAACACGCCCATAGAAGTGTCTTCTGGATAATTCTAAGCCCAGTCAGGTCAACAGTGAACATTGACCATCACAATGCTGTTATGTGGCATGTAGGTTGGCTACTGTCATCTGATAATGTCCTCACTGCTTCTCCTCTTCCCTCCTCTCCAGACTGGAGTTTCCTTGACAATGGACTTCCCCAAAGAGCTGTAATAAATAAATCTCTGTTCTTTAAACCTTATCTAGCATCAGCTGTCATGTTTAAAACAGTACAAAGTAGACCAAGAGTCCACCTGAACACTCTCACGTGGCTCATCACTCCCAGCCTACTGGATGATTTCCCCTGGGTCATTTGCCAGTTTGTTGCTGCTGTCCTTAAAACTTCTCTTTAACCTGTCCACCAACCACTGATGATTTGGGGGATTCTTTGGCCCCAAGCCTTTTGGTACCCTCTCTCTTTCCTCAAGGTGGTCACTGATACCTTTCTCCTGACTGTAGCCACAGACTGCTCAGTTGCCCCCATTCCTGTCTCTTTGGTCCTGGATCACACACTCATGTCTTTCTGTTTTGGTGTCATTGTCATCCATGGTGCTTTAGCTTGTGTGACCCTAGTTTCTGGTATCTTGCCACTGCCATCATCATTAGTGTCTTCATCTGAGAGGAGGAGAGCAGAGAGTGGGGAAGATTAATAATCTACCCCGCTTTTGGCAAGGGTACCCAGCATCCCCTGTCACTGCTTGAAGCCTGTAATAGGGTCTGGGAAGCTGTTTTTCCTAAATGCCATTCCTTCTGAATTCAAGTGAAAATACTTGCAAATGTGAAAAGTTTGGTTTCAATCATATATTTTTAGTAAATATTTTATTAGGGAAAACAAAACAGGAAAAGGACAATATGTTTCAAGAAAACAAAGCACTCAACTGCTAGTCATTACTTCTCCATTGAAGCACTTCCAGCTGGACACGGTGCCATATGGGTAAAGTTCTAGCACTTCAGGGATTATTGGGAGGCCCTGGGGCCGAGGACTTCCAGGCTAGCACAAAATTATACAGGCTAGATTTGGGTTGGACTATGAACTCTAAATGGCAGCCAGGGTCGTTCTGGTATGTGTTGCAGTATCTTGGACAAGTCAGGGCTCCTAAGGCCCCACATGTTTCATCCCAAGGAGCTCCAGGGCCATCTCTAGTGCTGAAAATTGACCTTGTAACTTCTGAAATGTAGTTGTCCATAGTCACTGACTATCTCGTTTTCTGTTGTTATTTTTGGTGAGACAAAAAGGGAACGCACAACTTTCTCTGTTGTCCTTTTCCAAGTCTTTGAGGTCCCTCATGCCACGGAAGGCAGGGCCAGCAGATACCCAGCTTATGGTTACATATTTATGATTCTTTTAGACCCTTTTGCCCAAGAGTCTTGTGTCCTGGGCAGTTTAATTTGGGATCTGCAGAGGATCAGCCGTGAAAGGGGGAAGTTCTGAGTGTACCCACTGGGAAGCTTTCCTTGCTGGGAATGACTGTAGACATGATTCCCAGTTGACACGAGCCTCCAGACTAGAACCTTGAATTGCTTCTTCCTGCTTCGAAATCACCATCCCTACCATGTTAGCTGGACGCCTTCCCTGTACAAAGCAGGAGGGGCTCAGGTACTGGACCACCAACCTCTTTTTCCTCTGCACTCAGTGATTTTATGAATTCCATGATTGCCCACTAACCTATGAAGTACCATCATTAAATTTCCATCTATTTCACAAGTATTTCTCTGAGATAATCCCTACTGGACTTTTAAACAACATTTACTTTATTGTGGATGCATCCTATTGTGTATGGTTGTATGTAGATACCTGTCAGAAAGCCCAGGGGACCCCTTGGAGCTGGGGTAACAGGTGTTTGTGAGTCACCCATTGTGAGTGCTGAGATCTGAACTTCGGTTTTCTCTTCTCACTGAGCATAGGCACTCTTAACTGCTGTCCCATGTCTCTAGTCCCTCCTTTCTAGATTTCTAAGTATAAGTCACTTAGATAAAATATATGCAGTAAGGAAGCTATTCATCGAACCCTACGTGCTTTTTCATGAAAGGGGGCAGTTTTATAAAAGTGGAGACGTGAAGGTGAATTGTAGAATTTTGCAATTCTAACTAAACATGACTGTCAATGGGTGAGAGCAGGCATAGCCTTTACCTTTCTTGTTGCTACCAGAACATCTGGCTTAGCAGGTGATGCTGTGTGCTATGCTCCATATCAGCATCATATAATGTGTCATACCTGTAATTGTTTGGACAGATAAGTCAAAGAGAAAACACACAAGAATTTTTATTTCCAGACCTGGAGAGATGGCTCAGTGGTTAAGAGTACTGAATGTTCTTCCAGAGGATCCAGGTTTAATCCCCAGCACCTACATGGCAGAACACAACTGTCTGTCAGTTCCAGGGCATCTGATAACTTCATATCAATGCACAGAAAGTAAAAATGAATACATTTTTTAAAAAGAATTTTTATTTCCTTTTTAAGATTTTTTATTTTTAATTTGTGTGTGTGTGTGTGTGTGTGTGTGTGTGTGTGTGTGTGAGAGAGAGAGAGAGAGAGAGAGAGAGAGAGAGAGAGAGAGAGAGAGAGAGAATGTTCATGTGAATATAGGTGACCTCAGAGGCCAAAGGCATCAGATCTTCTGAAGCTAGAGTTCCAGGCATTTGGGAGCCATCTGACACAGGTCCTGGGAATCAGTCCCTGGTCCTCTGTGAAAGCAATCTGTGCTCTTAGAATCAGAGCCATCTCCCCGCCCCAGAACTTTGTATTTCAGCCTAAGTCTTTCAACAGGATCACTATTTTCTTTCTTTGTTATCCAGATGTCAGACATTAGGTTTCTAGTCCTTAACCAAAGGTCATATGACCTTAGTGGGATGGCCATAATTGCATGGCACTCCCTACTTTGGCTCTGGTCTGTAGAGAGGCTGTTTCAACATACAGAAAGCTTCTCTTACACCATCTGTCACCAGCTTCCTGGGTTATGGCAAATTCTAGCGAACATAGAGACAGCCCGTGCCTTCAGGAAGACATGACTAGAATTCATACCATTCTATGGGCCAGAACATGTTTTAGTTTCCATAGTTACCTATGGACAAATGCAATATAGATTAAAATTTATCTTCACTCTTTCAAAAGAGAAAGACCATAGTTATATAGCTTTTATTATAGTATAACAATTACCCTATTTTATTTTGAGTTGCTGATCTCTTACTGCACATAATTTGTAAGTTAAACCTTATCGTAGATGGGCATGTATAGGAAAAACACATAGTATAGGTGGAGTTGAAGCTGGGTATCCTCTGTGGTCTTAGACTACATGTCACACATGAATGCAGATAGCTGTGCCCCAAGTTTTGCCTGAACTAAAGTGGAAGCTTACTGGGTATAAAGAACAGTTTGTTTTCTGCTCTCAATCTTTCACTCCTAGCAACATAATGCCTAACTAATGAGTGTATGACTTAGTGGATAAACCAAACAAAATGCATCAGATGACAGACTGGGATCTAGGGAGAATAAAAACTAACTCTGGGGCCAGTGAGATGGCTTAGAGAGTAAGGGCGCTTGCAGCCAAGCCTGATGACCCGAGTTCAATTCCCAAGACCCACATGGTAGAAGGAGAGCAGGGATGACTGTAAGTTGTCCTCTGACCTCCTTATGTGTGCCATGACATGCACATAATAAACCAGTGTGTAAAAACCCTGGTAGTGGGACCAGGATCTATCACTGGCGCATGAGCTGGCTTTTTCGGACCCATTTCCTATGGTGGAAAGCCTTGCTCAGGCTTGATGCATGGGCGGGGAGAGGGGGTGCTTAGTCCTGCCTCAATTTAATATGCCAGACTTTTTTGAATCCCCATGGGAGGCCTTACCCTTTAGAAGAAGTGGATGGGGGGATGGGTGGGGAGGAAGTGGGAGGAAAGGAAAGAGGGGGAACTGTGGTTGGTATGTAAAATGAATAAAAAAATAAAATATAAAAGAATAAAATTAATAAAGTGATGACTAATAATATTCTGTTATACTCATAGTCATTAGAGAGGCTTCCTCCAGCAGCAGATGGGAACAGATAACATAGACCCACATCTAGACATTATGCAGAGAAAGAGTCTAAATTGGATGTCTCCATCAAATCCCTCCTCTTAGAGCTCAGGAGGAAAGATTGTAAGAGTCAGAGATGGAGAACACGGCCCTCTGAATCAACTCAGCAAGGCACCTATGAGCTCCCAGAGACTGAAACAGAAAGCATGGGCCATTAGGACTCTATACCAGATTTTCTGCATCAATATTAAAGCTTTCAGCTCAGTAGTTTTAATAGAACTCCTAACTATGAGAATGAGTAGGTCTCTGATTCTATTGGCTGCTCCTGGGACTCTTTTTCTCCTGTTGGGTTGCCCTGTCCAAATTCAATATGAAAGTGTTTGCTTTAGATGTGTGTGTGTGTGTGTGTGCGTGTGTGTGTGTATAAGTATATACACATACATATATATGTAATACAATATACGTGATAGGTTGTTATTTCTTTCTTTTTTAAATATTTATTTATTTATTATGTATACAATATTCTGTCTGTGTGTATGCCAGAAGGCCAGAGGAGGGCACCAGACCCCATTACAGATGGTTGAGAGCCACCATGTGGTTGCTCAGGACCTTTGGAAGAGCAGGCAATGCTCTTAACTTCTGAGCCATCTCTTCAGCCCTAGGTTGTTATTTCTTAGACACCTCTTCTTTTCTAATGAGAGACAGAAAGGGAGTGGATCCAGAGAGGAAAGGAACTGGGAGTGGTAGAGAGTAAGGAAACCATAATCAGGATGCATTGTATGAGAATAGAATCTATTTTCAATAAAAAAGGAATCATTCTGTGTCTTAGGGTTCTATCGCTTTGTGGAGACACTATGACCATGGCAACACTTATAAGGAAAACACTTAATTGGGGTGGCTTACAGTTCAGAGGTTCAGTCTATTATCACCATGGTGCATGGCAGTGTGCAGGCAGACCGAGAGTCCTACATCATCCAGGCAACAGAAAGTCAATGGAGACAGTGGGCAGTATCCAGAGCACAGGAAACCTCAAAGCCCGCCCCTACAGTGGTACACTTCCTCCGACACATTTATACCTGCTCCAACAAAGCCACACTTCCTAACAGTGCCACTCCCTATGAGATTGTGAGGGCCAATTACAATCTGTAGTCATTTTAATTCTTCTGTGTTAATTGGTGGGAGTAGTTTTTTCTGTTTGGGAGTGAATTTTCACAGCGAATGCAGATTTGTATGTATTCGTTAATATAAATATATAAAGTTTTATCTCATAATTTAATAATTCTGTGAATTCGCATTATCATTTCTAATGTTTTATATTTGTATTTCTCCCTTCATTGATTTTGATGTAAATTTTAATAAAATTAACATTTGGGTTTATTAAAGTAAAAAAAATCAAAATAAACAACTGTGGAGCAGATAGGAAGTGCACTGTACCACATAGCAGTGTACTCTAATGAGTGAATAGTCACAGAGTAGACTCAGCCACCAAAGACAAGATGAGGGACTGCAGAGATGCCTCAGCAGTGAAGAGCCCAGGCTGCTCTCCCAGCAGCCCCAGATTTGATTCCCAGAACCCACATAGCAGCTCACAGCCAGCTGCAACTCCAGTTTCAGGAGATCTGATGCCCTCTTCTGTTCTCTTTGTGTGCCAAGCAGGCACATGGTCCACAGTACATGTAGGCAAAATATTCATACATATTTAAGATCTTTTTTAAAAAGAAAAGGTGAAATTTATTCAATATTTTTAAAAGGAAAGTCCATAAATGTTGAAATAACTAAATATCTTTGAAAGACTTCTTTGTGGCAAGTAAAGTTTCAGAAGTTAAGGAGAGATGAAATGTTTCTCCGGACACAGAGTTTCCCAATAATGCAAATATAAATACATATGTTTACATCCACCTATGAGGACGAATTGGCTCAAGCTGGGAAGTCCTTGCCTGTGATGGCTGTGGGCGTGCAGGTAAATGGATCAATGACAATAAGGAAAGGGATACATTGTGTTCCATACCATCCCCTGTCATGAGTTATGGAAGAATTGCCAGGGCGGTTCTAAAATGGACGACAGCGGAAGTGAGAAACAATGAGACTCTCGGATCATCTTTGTCTGGATAATTAAGACTTAGCTGGGTCTGCGTGATGTGTGCACATGCTCCTATACATGGGAAAGGATAGTCCTGACATTAGAACCAATGCCAACTTTTGAAAACTGTTGGAATCTGTAACCCGTGACATATGGTATCAAATTAATTTGGGGTTTCACTGGTCTCTGTCTGATGTGGGCACATGGAATTGTGAGCTAATAGTCTGGCATCCGTGTTTGCTGAGTGCTTGTCAGAAGCTTCTGATTCAGAGGCCTGAGGTCATGTGATGATGCTGACTTAGAGGATGGGAAAAGGAAGGCTTGGAACGGTGCACCAGATGTACTCACTACTTGTACCAGCGTTCTGCAGGGAATACCGGGTAGCGCTGTGGAGACCTCGGTCCGTGGGCTGACTCTGTCTTCACTGTTCCTGTGCTGGTTTTGAGTACTTCTCTTCCTTTTGTTCAGTTTCTTGCCACCAAACACACTCTGATTCTCACTGCTGTGCCTCATTATTAGTCAACAGGAGAGGGCTTTAGTAGAGAATGGTTGTGTAGACAGGGGCTGCACCACTGACCCCCATCGAGGTATCAGTGTGTCTGCAGCCCTAGAAGTTTTAAAGCTTCCAGAAGCCTGTTTACCAGAGCTTCACCCGTTCCACACATGAGAAGGACGTGCTTCACCTGGGGGACAGCTCTCCCTGTAGGTGTAGAGTTCTGGCTTTTTCCAGCTCCGAAATCTAAGCATTCTGCTTTGTTTCACCCACACGCCATGAAGCCAACCCGGTGAAAATGTAACACTGAACAGTTATTTTTCCTGGGGTCCAGGTATATGGGGGGTATCTATAATTGTGCTGGCAGAGATGTATTCAGAAGGAGGAGACTGCCAGCGGTCTTGAGCAGAGCTGTTGGCCTGATGTCTAGTAGCCGTGGGGACTGTATTGGATTGTCACCTGAAATACATGAATTCTCACACTGATTCCAGAAAGTGCACCCTTAAGGTATGATCTGCTACTTACACAATCAATATTTCAATAGTTATGAGCTTTTAAAAGGTTTCTTTCCATCTGCTGTTCTTACCAAGTTCCTAAATCTGATACACAATGGGAAATATTTTGGTACAAAGCCCTTTATACACATCCATTGTATTGATGCCAGAGACAAAACTCAGGGTCACACAGCGAAGGGACTCCTTTATTCTTCTCTCCAGCAGACTGTTCGCTATGGATTTGCTCTGAACTAAGAGGTGAGGATTGAACTGTGTCGTGCCTCAGGAATAAAAAAATCCAGAGAGTTTAAAAACATTCATTTTGAGAGATGGTAATAACTGAAAGTTGTGGAATGTTTGAATGCCAGCCCAGGCACTGGCGAGCTTCCATTCAGACGTCACTGTAAATGCGCACTCGGTGACTAAGTTCAGGCCCTTCGTCGTTTGTAAGCAGAACTCTTCTTTTTCTAGATTGTTAAGAGGGAAGAAAAAGACAGACAGAAAGAAAACAGAAATAAGTTAAGCACATTTTGCGGCAGTGCTCATGTGTGCACAGACATGTATGAGCCCCCCTACCCCGCCCCGCTGCCTCTTTCCAAACTTGGAAAACATATTTTAACAGCCCAAGTATATTTGCATGATTGATCTACATCACAGTCTCTTTTTTCCTCTCCCTCCCATGCTTTTAATTGTATAGTTTAAATGTTTTAACTATTAAGCCTGTTTGTTTTCCAAGCTGTAAAGCCCATGAAGCTAATAAGCTTTAAGAGAGAAAAGAAAATTGATATTTTAGTATTGAGGTTCGGCAAAGCCAAAGAAACACCATGCAAATGAACTATGGGAGAGACAGATTTGCATATCCTTGTTGGTTTCATGATGATATTCTCAGCGTGAGCCTGGCACACTCGCTTTTTCTCCTCTCTTGGGATGATGCATGTACTAGTGGCAGAGCCCTGCAGGGTCAATTTAGCAAGTGTAACATAGTGATTTTCTGTGCGGTTTCTCAGAGCCACTGAGCAAAATGCAGTAATAAATAGAAGCAGAGGAAAATGATTTTGGAAGTAAGTACTTTTGGAAGAGGGGAGGAACCTTTTAGTGTGATCTTATGCAGCTCAAATCAGAAGTGTACTGAGCTGAGGGTAGGTCTGTGGTAGAGTCCTGGTTTGGCATGTGCAAGGCTCTGGGCTCCATTCCTAGTGCACACACAGTAATGGCAACAATGAAATATACATCCACTAGAGCTGGGAGATAGCTCAGTCAGCAAAGTGTTAGCTATGCAAGCAAGAGGGCCAGAGTTCCGACCCAAGCATCTACATCAAAAGCAGAGTACAGTAGCGTGCACTTGTAACCCAGGTCTGGGAAGGCAGAGTCAGGAGAATGCGTAGAGCTTGCTGCCTAGCCAGTCTACCCAACAGGTAAATTCCAGACCAATGAAAGGCCTGTTCTCAGAAAGTAGGAAGAAACGTCATGTAGACGTCTGGCCTCTGAACACAAGCATACACACACGAACACATCCATACATATATAGTACATATACATGTACATCCACACAGCAGTTTCACTACCACCTTGATACCCCAGTGCTCCCACCACAAGTCCTGCCCACAAATCGGTCCTTTTTTTTTTTTCCAGTAAACAACCCTTGTCTACCCTAAGATGCAAGCCAAGGAATCTGCTTCTGCTCAGCATGTTATAACAACAACAGATAGTAGCCTAGCGTTCAAGTTGTTTAATTAACTGTTCGCTTGTGTGGCTAGCTGCCGACCCAGTGGACGTGAACGGTTGCATAGGACAACGAGGGATTTCGACATTGTCAAAACCTAGATTTGAACCCAGTGATTCCCTGCCTTACTGTCTCATCAATGCGTGAGGATGTCTAAGTAGCTGTGAAGATTAAATCTGAGGGATTTGACTCTTGGTCTAAAGTCAAGACTAGGCTTTAGCAGAGGGAGTGTGTGGATGATGCCTCCCAGACTTTAACCATGCTCTCCTTTGTCACCCCAAGGTAGCATTCCACTGAAGGGAAAGGAAATGCAAGTCAGCCCTGAAATTCACTGGGAGACTTTCAGAGGGGTCCCTTTCAACTTGTAAAGATTTCTGAAGTCAGTTTGCCCATTCCTGCCCACACTGGTCCTGTAACATCCCAGGAATAAAATCTGCACTCAGGTTTAAAAATAAAATGGGTGGAACAAACTGAATTAGAAGTCCTTGGCAGACATCCCCCCCAGCAGAATGTTCTCCCAATTGGTGAAATCGCAATAAAAAGAGATGTATATTTTTTTTCTTCCTTTGCTCTTCTGTTCTCTCCATGTCCCTCCAGCCAGCTGTTTCTCTGTCCTAAAAGCCCAGCATACTGCAGTTTGTCTCACCAGCCCTCTGGTGTCTACCTCCCTGTTCCCATCCCCACTCCACTTCCCTCAAACACCCACATCGTCCCAGACAGACCCTGATCCCCAGGAAACAAAGCTGTACTCAGCTGCCTCAGGGAAGGTCACAGGAACAGGAGACGGTTCTGCTGTTCTGAGTTGTAAAGTCTGCCAAGAACATAAAAGGGGAAAAAAATCTTGAATGTACCCATTTCTCCCACCTCTTTTTTTTTCCTCTGTAAAAAGCCCTTTTTTAGAGAGAGGCTTTTGATAGCGTGTTATCCCAGCAACCTTCATAAACTTTGAGTGTTCTACTACTCCCAAATCCTACCGAAATGACTCAGGAAAGGGAGCTAGATAAAATGCACTTGGCAAGATAGGGCAGAGAATCTTGCTCATACACAAGCCCTTCTTGCCCCTAGCATCACCCCAGAAAGGATGAGAAGGTCAGGCCTTCCCTTCCCCTGTCCATAGGGAGTACATCTTTCCCCCAAAATGGAAGTAGGAGAATGCCTTCTGTGGCAGAGCTATATGCAAAAAGTTATAGACATCTGTTTAAGGAGCAATACACAGCAAGGCAAGTTATGTGAGGAAAAGGTAAAGATGTTGTTTCAGAACCACGTCTGGAGATAGTGTGTATACAGAACCTCACTTGGTACTAATACATGCAATAACCATCAGCTTGTATTCCACAGGCTGGGCTGATGGTAAGTAGTGGTCATGATGAGTTGTGGGTTTTTTTCTCCTTACTCGTGTGTGTGTGTGTGTGTGTGTGTGTGTGTGTGTGTGTGTGTTCGCAAAAGCAAGAGGTCAACTCAGGTTTCATTCTTCAAGATCCATCCACCTTGCTTTTTTGAGACACTGGGATATGGATTAGCTGGCCAGTGGACCCCAGAGATCTACCTCACCAGCACTAGAGTTCCAAAAACAAAACACTGCCACATGCCTGGTTTAAGTACGGAAATTCTGGGGCTATACCTCAATGCCTTGCACTTTACCCATTGAGCTATCTGCTAGCCCCTCTTCCCTATCTGTATCCTTTCTTTTTGGTGGTTGTTGGGGAAAATCAAAGGGCTTGATATTCCAGTGACTGCAGATATCTGGAGGATCAATTCAGTGGTCAGCATCCTAAGAAGAACCTGGCCTGCTTCACCCATCAGCTGTTTTCTTTAAACGTGTACAAAAAAAAAAAAAGACAGGACTTCTGGGTCCCAGTGATTTATCAGAAGGCACCTCCCCTTATAGTTTCACTGTTTTGTCTCAACACCCATGACAAAAATACAAGTAATAACACCTCCCAGATGAACTGAGTTGTACTTCCACCGGAGCACCTTGTGATTTTACAAGCATTGTAAACTTTGAAAGCTCATATCCCTATGACTGTGATGTTCTAGAATGAGCCTCCAGCTAGAAATTCACAGGTCTGGGACATGATTATCTATCACCCTTCTGATATCTACACCCCAGTCATTTATATTTTAGAGGAAACTCTGATGCTATCAATTCTTTCTCATGTTCAAACGACTCCAAACACCCTGTTATTACCTACTGTCAGTTTTCTTTGTGGATTTTACGTGGCTGGTGAGAAATGCAGGGTCTTAACACTCTGCAAAGAGGAGGAGTTTGAAAGTAGGGGGTTTCCGACAGCCGCAGCTCAGCCTTCAGCTCCTTGGAATTACCTTTGCTCTCTCTACCTAGAACAAGTACAGCAGTGGACATCCAAGTGTCCTAAGCCAACTTCTGTTGCTATAGCAAAATGCCTGAAACCAGATAATTTATAAAGACACTTATCTGGCCTTGTTCTGGAGACTAGGAAATCCAAGGGTATGGTCCTGGCCTCTGCTCAACATCAGGGGAAGGCCTTCTGCTGTATCATAATAGGATAGAGCTGGAACATGCGGCTGAGGAGATGGCTTACCACTAAGAATGCGTGTTGTACAAGCCGAAGACCTGAGTTCAAATCCCCAGAAGCTGCATAAAAAAACTAAGCATGGCAAAGAGTGAAAGGACACCCAGTAGTGTCCTCTGTACTCTATGAATGCCCGCATACAGGCAAGCACACACACACACACACACACACACACACACTCATCAAAAGCCACTAATGACACTTTGAGGACCCCCCCTCCATTCCCATGACTTCATCTACTTATAATCACTTCCCAAAGATGCGAACTATTATTAATACATGTACTTGGGGATTAAGTTCCCACCCAGCACTTGAATGTTTATGGGACAAGAAATACACTCAGCCCATAGGTTACCTATCAGGGGACCTCTGCCAGCACTCAGTCCCCCTTACCTGTCTTTTCCATTGGCAACCTCTGTGCCAGCTTTGCCTTTGTCCCTAATAGTTCTAACATGCCCAGATGTGCACACCCATGTCCCTTTCATCTGATTCATCCTGTCACCAGCTTCCAGGTTCATTTCTCAGGTAAACACCTCTTCCACATACCTTAGCTTCCGAGACATGTGATGATTCACAATTATTTGTTGTCTTTGCACTTATCCCAGCCTGTCTGGGAGAGATGGTTGTATGGTTGTACACCGCCAGTGGTGGCGGTGGTTGTATGGAAGTGTAACAGAGGAAGGCATCATTTTACAAGATGGTTGGTTACCTGATAGGAACCAGCTGCCGTAAGGTCCCCTCCCTCACACAAGCTCTGCACGAGGAGTGGGGTACCTATCTTCTCTGTGACTATTTCCCCTTTGTAAAAAATTACAAAGCCTGGGGAATGTAGTTCCGCTGGTAGAGTGTCTGCCTCCCATGCATGGGTTCAACTCCCAACTCTGTAAAAAATGAAAAGAAGGGGCTGGAGAGATAGCTCAGTGTTAAGAGCATTGCCTGCTCTTCCAAAGGTCCTGAGTTCAATTCCCAGCAACCACATGGTGGCTCACAACCATCTGTAATGAGACCTGGTGTCCTCTTTTGGCCTGCAGGTATACACACAGACAGAATACTGTATACATAATAAATAAATAAATAAATAAATAAATAAATAAATAAATAAATAAATGAATGAATGAAAAGAACTGTGTTGCAGCTGAGCAAAGAGTTTGTCACTCAAACTTGAACTGGAGTTGGGATCCCCAGAAACCACTTAAGTGCCTGCCTGTACTCCCAGTGGGGTAGAAGTGGAGACGGGATTCCCTGAGTATGTTGGCAAGTCACACCAGCCCAATAAACAAGCTCTGGGTTCGTGTGAGAGACCTAGAGCTTCAGTGTATAAAGCGGAGAGTCAAAGAAGATATCCAGTATTGACCAGTAGTAGCCACAGCCATATGTACATATGGACACATTTAAACATGCATGCCTGCATACATACAAACATGCATAAACACAATGCAATATACATGCAAAAATAGACGCCACACAAAACTCTAGTGAGGACTGAACAATTGTAAAGTTTTTACAACCATGAAAGTATTAGCTCAGGTATTCCATGAGAGCTGAGGTCATGCTTTACTTATCTTTGGATGGCTAGTTTATGTATAGGAAAAAAAAATCCAGCAAAACCCAGTGGTGTAGATTTGTAATCCCAGTCACTCAAGGTAGATACAGGAAGACCACAAGTTCAAGGTTGGTTTGGGCTAGAGTTCAAGACGAGCCTAACCAACTTAGAGAGGCACTGCCTCAAAATAAAGAGAGTATTATAGCTATAACTCTGTGGTAAAACAATTGCCCGACACGCATGAAGCCTGAGCTAGTTAACCAATACCCTTCCCTCAAAAGAAAAGACCCAGCCCTTAATCACTAAACTCCCCATCAGGTAGATTTGCTGATGTGAAGATCTGTTCACTCAAGTCCACTAAATCATTCAGTATACAGTAAAGCCTGGCCCTTGTTGCTGGAAGTCTGTGAGGAATTTTCCATGCATTTCTAAATCAGAGTGTTGCAAAACTACTGGGCCCTGCCGGGCGGTGGTGTCACACGCCTTTAATCCCAGCACTCGGGAGGCAGAGGCAGGCGGATCTCTGTGAGTTCAAGACCAGCCTGGTCTACAAGAGCTAGTTCCAGGACTGACTCCAAAAGCTACAGAGAAACCCTGTCTCGAAAAACAAAAACAAAAAACAAAACAAAACAAAAAAAAAAAACTACTGGGTCCTGTGAGATGTAATTCAATAGTCTTTCAATGTCCGCTTTCTCTTCAGGGTGTAAAAGGTTAGCTCGGCCCAATCATAAACATGCATCTGTGTGCAGTGCTGTTTTTCATGAGCGCCTGTCTGAGAGTTTCAGCTCAGCTTCTAGAGTCCTAAGCCCTGGAGTTAGGATAGAGTGCAGCAACAATGGATCCTTTGATGTGCTGCCCAAACCTGAGAAGCATTTGCAGCAGAATGCACGCGTGAGAAATCAGTAACTAGGGTACCATATCCTGGATTTCTGTAGTAGAGTGTAGGGGAAGGTGACAGAGTGGGTATGTGTGAGCATCCATGCAAGATGCAAGAGGGAGGGGCCTGGGAAGATTGTTCAGCCAGTGAAGAAGGCCCTGAGTCTGGATTCACAGCAGACGTGACCACCACAAGGCACCTGTAATCCCAGGGCTGGGGAGGCAGGGGCAAGGCAGACCCTTGAGACTTGCTGGCCTGCTTGACAAATTCCAGGCCAGTAAGAGACCCTGTCTCAAAAAACAAAAACAAGACAAAAAACAAGCAAAAAAAAAAAACACAGAAATATCGATAGTAACTAAGGACTGTCACTCAAAGCTGGCCTCTGGCCTCCACAAAGAAAAACCCTGTCTTCATTCAGTCAATCAATTAATAAATAAACAGATAATGTCTTTCAAGAAGAAATGCTGGGCTTATAAATTTATCTTTGACAAAACTATTCTTTGTTAGTACAATAAATTGTACGTAATTAGGCAACAAAAATGAATACAGAAATGAACTTGATTTTCCTCTTACCTGGAAAATTTCACCATGGTCCATAGTTCTGAAAAGTCCTGAACATAGTCTTGTGGTTGAGCCCGTAAACAGCCAGTGCTGCCCATTGACCGTTGCAATGTGCTGTGCTGAGAATAAAGTCAGAGCCTTCACGATTTGGTTGCAGCGTGCCTTGTATGTATCTCACACAAAAATACATACACTTTTCCACTTGGAAGCAGATAACACAATGTAAAACTTGTCTGATTCTCTGTCACGGGTCAGGATTTTGCTACCACCCACAGTGGGCCCATGGCAGTGCCTGGAGACATTTTTGCTTGTCATGGCTGTGGAATGAGCTCAACACAGATGTCTAATGAGCACTGATAAGAGCATCCTGGACTTGCAGGACACCCCACTGCAGAGAACTGCTCTGCTCAAAATATCACTATCATGAGGTTGAAAAGCTTGCTTTACCTTGATGTAAAAAGAGCATTCTTGGCAGGGAGTGTGTCTGCCACATCTATGCTAGGGAGAGCTCTCTCTGGCTGTGCACAGTTCCACTTCTGGATCTGTATTGGGCACTTGTGCAAAACTCCCACTTCACCCCGGGACAACCTAGTTCATTCACATTGACTGTGTACAGAGGCAAGATTTACAAGGGCCCCAGAAGAGCTTGCTCTGACTTAGACCTCTGTAAGTAGGTAACTTCTGGTCATTTGTGGGTATGGTATCCATGTGGAGGCCAGAGTATGACACTGGGTGTCTTCCTCAATCATTCTCCCCTTAGTTTTTGAGGCATGGTCTCTACACTGAACCTGGAGCTCAGCTAGACTGTCTGGGCAAGAAGACCCAGGGATCCTCCTCTCTCCTCCTCCCCAGTGCTGGCATTTCGTGATGCGTGTACCATGCATCATGCCAGTCTCTGTATGTGAGTGCCAGGAATGTGAATTCAGATCCTCATGCTGGCACAATTGCTTTACCAACTGAGCCATCTGCAAAGTTCCTACTTTTGGTTATTCTGATCTCTGTCAGGAGGTGTTGGGTAGAAGGAGAGATAGGGAGAGAGATGAGATCGATTGTGAAGGCTCATGTGATTGAATGGCCTTGAATTTTCAATGCAACAATTTGCTGCTGATGCATTTCTAACACACACACACACACACACACACACACACATCACCACGTGCATGCCAGGTGGTGTCTGCTTACATACATGGCTTGGCGTTATTACTCTTTGGCTATGACCACTTCACACATGAACAACATAGCCTCCTCCTAGGGATGTGTCCTCCATCTGTCTGCATAAGAGCTGTGTCTCCCTCAGAAAACTGATCCAATCAGCATTTGCCTTTGGCCAGGGTAGCTAACCAACCAGCAGCTCTTCCATAAGGTCTATAACTACGATTTCCTATTCTCATGAGCCTTCTGGCTTCACACTCTCTCCCCTCTGCAGTGTCCCACAATTCCCTTTCCCATGGCCCTTTTTCGCTGAGAAGCCTTGTCAAAGTGAATGCCAGAATCCACTGCCTTCTCCCTAAGGAACTCCTTCCTCAGCATTCTATAGTAATCCTTCCTGTCTTCAATAGATCTTCAGATTTTATTTGGCCCCAAATGATTCCTCTTCCAGGGTGAAGTCATGGATGAGTGCCTTGCCTGGCACTCTCCCCAAGTCCTGTCTGCAGTAGCATTGTGGGCAAATATGCCATGGAGCCTTTCTTTCCATATGATTGGCTCCAGCCTGGCTAGTACCATATGCTTGTGGCAAAGAGGGGTTCATACCAGGCTGGCTCTGAAGTCATATTCTACTGTCACTATTCTGATGCAGTGTAGAGACTATGCCTACCCCACCCCCTCACACACCCACTCATGCTGCAATTTGTTTCACTCGGTTACACAGAACTCTGAAGTTCTAAAAGAATTAGGAGACCTTCTGGAGTAATGTTTTAGAAGAGAAAAGGGGGCAGCTGGGAAATAACCCTGGGATTAGCTGAGTGTGTGTGCAACGTCTACAAGGGTGACTGAAACTGTATTCATATGGGTTCCTTGATCCAAGCTGCTGCAGAGTCACCAACACAGGCCTGGTGCCATCAGATGGACCCAGAAGGTCCTCAGGAGAAGTTCTCTCATTGGGACTGTTTCTAGCAGTGGCCAGAGTTGTTCTGAACCCTCCCGAAGGTGCTGAGGCCCATCCCAGAGATTTCCTTCAGAGTCCTGGATCCCAATACACCCTCTATTCCCTAAGCTCTCTTCTCCCTTCTCTTCATCTTGGCTTCTGATCCATCCAGAGGTCACAACAGAGCTTCCTTGTTAGAGCCCTTGCTAGCGTATCTTCCAGAAGCTTCCTTGTCTAATCACCATTTTGGATGGAAGGGTGAATGGAAGTAGGCTTTGGATATGTTCCGCACACCTGGTCCTCAACCGATCGATAATAGTTGGGAAAGTTGTAGAAACACTAGTAGCTGGGGCCTAGCAGAAAAAGTAGGTTAGTGGGGGCCCTTCGGGGTGTGTTATTCCTGCCATTCCTTATCTCACTCTTTGCTTCCTGGTCCATTGTGATCTGAATAATCACTCCTGGGGCCACAATGACCTCCATGCCATCCTACCATGGTAAAAAACCTCTAAAACTATGAGCCAAAGCAAACATCTCCTCACCCAAGTTGTGCCTACTGGGCTTTGTGATCACACTGAAGTAGAAACAACCAACACAGCTAGGGACAAGATAGAAAATCCCATTCTGGTTCCCACAGTCAAGGCCACTGTATTATGAGACAGGAACTTCTCTGAGTGACTGTGCCCAGCAGTGCAAACACTGGCAGTGCCGCCAAGTAAGTTGAGCAAATACAAGTATTAAATGCCAAGGCTTTGCTGGTGTGGCCCAGGACAAATCGAGAGAGTAAAGTGAGACTCTCAGCAGGGTTTCCCACAGGGGGAAAAAAGTCTTTTTTTCTGTAATTTTCCAAATGAACCACCTTGTAGTCGCAAGTCACCAAATGCTGTGCGTGCTGGCTCCACTCCAGACACATGCACGCACCCGATTTAAGCACTGTTGCCCTCCTTCCGTTTGATATCATAGCTCTGATTCTGCTGCCATGTGGATGGCACCGCAGTAACT
This sequence comes from Dicrostonyx torquatus, assembly GCA_028555095.1. Lineage (NCBI taxonomy): Eukaryota > Metazoa > Chordata > Mammalia > Rodentia > Cricetidae > Dicrostonyx > Dicrostonyx torquatus. The sequence goes on from JAQHUG010000130.1 coordinate 1,405,419, forward strand.
ATGGCAAAAGAAACAGAGGTGCGGTTCAGGGTTGCAGGCTGCACTCTGCCATCTGCCTTCTACCAGCGTAAGACAGACTGCTTTCCCCTGTCCTGATTTTACCTTGGTTATCACCCGGCTCCTCCTGGGTTGCCTGAAGGATCAGGTGATGCAAAGAATGCCAATTTATTTGGGGAGGTATCTTTGCATAATGTTCTTCTAAAGCTGCTGTCTGCGTAGCCAGCGGCCTCGGGAATGAGCATGTTCACAAGGCTCATCTAGACAAGGAGTCTGGCTCCGATAGCCACTGCTTAGATCTGCTGTATTAAGAAATGTGACTCCACTGGATCTGGTGGCGCAGGCCTGTAGTCCCAGCTACTTAGACTGAGACAGGAGGATCGCAGGCGCATAGACTGCCTGGACCACAGAGTGAGTTTAAGGCCAGCCCGGGGCAACTTAGTAAGACTCTGCAAATAGAAAGTGAAGGGTGAGAACACTTGCCTCGTATGTGTGAAGGCCTGGGTTTCATCGCCAGCACTTAGAGAAATGGAAGACAAATGATTCATGAAAACACTTTATTATCATATTATCACAGTAGGTGTTTGTCCTCAGGCATGCTTGCAAGGGGTAGTTTCTGTTTGCTTCCCCGATACAGTTCAAGCCATGTGCGTGTTTGGAATTCTCTCTATTGAACGCCTGTACAGTCATTAAGGTGTCACCTGCCTCCTCTCCTGCCCTGTTCTCCTGAGTTGGCACATTTGAGAACTTATAGACCAGGTGAGGCCCTCCCCACCTTAAATCATTCTCTCTGGTCTCCACCCTTCTGAGGAGCAATATTATAGTCAGGAACGCAGAAAGAGAATACAAATTTTCACTTGTACCTCAAACCTTACATTGGGGCCGGTGAGGGGAGGATACACACTCCTATTCTCTCAGGTTAGACTATTCCTAAGCCCTTGGTAGCTACGGTGGTTGGAGTTAGTAAACCCCGGAATGAGGATCTGGCTCAGGATGGCTAGTTGGTTGAGTGACTGACGGAGCCTCGCGTTCCTCAGCAGAGTCAGGGAGGTGTGCAGAGGAGCGGCTGAAGGGAACAGATGAGATGTGGCTGCACCTTCACTCATCTTGTTTGCATCTTCAGAACAGCAGGAGCCGTGACTGATGGGTGATGCGCGCTTGCTTAGTGAAAGCCAGGCAGGATGGTGCACACTGAAGTAGTGAGAGATCGCCTGATGCAAAATTACAAGGTTTTCACGACCACTCGGCTCACCCTTGAGCAGGCACGGGCCAGATGCTGCTCTTTGATTTACAGAATGAGGGCTAACAAGCAAATTGCAATCTCTAGAGATTGGCGTGTGGTTACAAACATTTCCCGGCCGACTTTCTATTCAACTGGATTTTATAATTCTGTCTCCAGAATTCCTTGTCTGACTCAGAGCAACCATCTTGGGCAATACTGTGTTTCAAGTCATCATATTGAAACTACTTTTCAGTAATAAATTGGCAACATTCTTATTTGCCTTCTGACTTGTGAAAATGCCTAGCTAAAATTAGACGGCATTTTCAGCAATGGTAGAGGTAACAGAGGTAACACAGATAAAAGAGTCTTTGGACAGTGGAGCCCATGGGCTTGCTGGAGGTCTGTTGGGTGAAACATTTAACCCAAATGTGAGACTGTCCTGGGAGAAAGGACTAGCCAAAGGGTCTTCATATTAAGAGACATGATACCTGACTGGCTGGATTCCAGGCTTGTGGTTGAGTTCCTAAGCCATGCTCAAGACCTCTTCCTCTGGCTACCAGTCAACCCCTTAGAGAAATGTTCCTGCAGAAGTGGGGTAGGATCTGCCATCACAAAATTTCCAGCATCAGAAAGTATCCAAAGGCTTGTTGTCTAAGTATCTTCAATAAAGCGCAAATTGGTCAAGAGAAAAAGCAGTAAGGTACCTAAAAACAGCTTAAGCTGCCCCAGGAATGAATATACTCTTCAGACAAAGGCTTTGAAAGCCTCGGAGGTGATAGGGATGGGAGTTCCTATGATATCATGACAGGCAGAAAAGAGGAAGAGCAATCTCTAGTGTGCCACACTTACTATAGGTTCCACGCCACCACCGCCCTCTGGGAACTGGGTTGGTGAAGGCCTTCACATAGTCCTGTTACTAAACTATCAGAGCAGCTGGTATTTACTGAGGCAGTCTACCCAACTGTCTCTGGAACTTCAAAAGGAAAGCCCTCAGCAGTACACAGAAACTGCTGTGTTCTAACTCAGAAGCAGAAAAGGATGCTCCAGCCACCCTTGGTAGCAGACAAAGGCAAAACACACACCCATACTTATATCAGAAGTTGAGCGTCCTTCTCAGGACTGTCTTGCAACTGGCATTAGCATATCAACATATTAGGTGCTAGATCAGTGTGTTAGGAAAAAAATACAGTTGCCACGAAATGGGCTTAGATGTCGAATTCTGCCCACCTGCATTGTTTTCTATGTTTACTTCCACAGAAAAACATCTGTTTGGGACTTCACTGGGGCTGATTTTCATTTGTCAGAGTTGAGGTTGTCCTGATTGCTACCCACTTAGTATTCAGGAATGTTCCTGCATGTATTCAGCTACTCTGTAAGAACACAGCCCCCACGGTCCCCAAATGTGCTTCTATATACATCCCTGTCTTTTCCATATATTCTCAAACCTTGTAAAAGTGTATGCTGCATGCTCAGCCACACACATAAGAATACATTCACAATTGCATAGATGAATGCATGTGTATATTCTCTCATGTGTGCATATGTGTATATATTCATCCCTTCATGTCCATATGTTGCACATTAAGCCATATATTTGTACACATGTACGCTACAAATATATACTTGCTCTAATCATTCAGAATATTCATAACTATACACATGTGTGTGCCTTCATGCCCCCATGTGTGTACACACCCATTCCTCATGTATGTGTATGTATGCCTCTCTCTGTGCTTGCATATGTGATGTATATATATATATGTATATATGTGTTCTCATCCTGCACATACACATACACATGTGCACTCCCCTCTGTACACCTGTCTGCGATTGCATTTACCTCCCACAAGTGTAAATGTGTGTGCACGCACATCATCCCACAAACAAATGGGACATTGTGTCCCTGTGTCTTTCCCCTCACTCTTGAGCCTGGGTCTAATCCTGTGGAGTAGGAGGCAGCCCAGTGTTTAATTCTACATTTAAAATATTTTTGAAAAAAAGTGCCCATTCACAGGAACAGGGAAGACTCAAGCCAAAAAAGTCAGATTTACATTGATTTCCGGCTCCCAGTCTCAGGGCTGAAGCAACCCATTATCTAAAAATGACATGTTTGAGTCATCGCTTGTCCAAAGTGGGAGGGGACAAATGCTTCTTGGCTCCATTCAGTATCCTTGCACTGTCAAAGTGACACTGGATGGTTGAGTGGGGTTAGTCTTGGTTTGAACAGCCTCACTCTGAGATGCATGTGAACTCACATCTCTCACCACCTTGGAGAAAAACCTCAGAGAGAAAGGCGAGGGCATCTTGGGTTGGAGGGATCTAAGAAGTCAAGAAGAAGCTAAGCCTCAGTTGGCATCTACTGTGCTCCAGTCACTAACCTTAGGGCTTTGTGTGTGATTCAAAAAGGAGAGTGCTAACACACAAGCAGAGTGTGTTTCCTGCCTGAGTCAGGAAATGTGAACATCACACGTAAGCCACTGTCACAAGGGGAAATGGAGGGGACTTTTGTGACTTAGCGGCTTTAAATATTTGATCAGATTATGAGGGAGGGAGGAATAGGGAGAGGGACAGATAGAGACAGAGAGATAGAGAAATTGGAACAGATTTTATATGTTCTGTTGTAAGGTAATAGTCCCCCATGTTATTTTTATGGGCCATTCTATCTAGTGACAACTTAAACTATAAAACCGTCTCCCAGCTTCCCCAAAGTAATGTCTGTTTTCTCACTTTCTAATAATTACTTCAGATCTGAGAGTAGAGCCTTGTCACAGCGAATACAAATGAGAGTTGGCTTCATTCATTCATAAAATGTGGATTATTTGATTCTGACTTTTATCCATTTTAGGCAGTGGAGTCCGACTGTTTCTGGAAGTTTGGTTCTGTGCTGGCTGTGTAGACACACGCAGAATACCAGCTTCACTTCAAGTAGATCCTTCTGATACTCTGTATTGAAGAGTAGCCGAGATATATTTAATAAGAATATGCAAATGTTTAGAGTTGTGCCCCCTCCATCCTCAATCTCTTTTTTTAATTAAGATACATTTGTCTGTTTGTTTATTGTGTGTGTGTATGCTTGCATGTACGATCCAAGGACAATGTGAGGGAGTTGGCACTCTCTTCCTGCCATATGGGCCCTAGTGAGCAAACTCAGGTTGTCAGGGTTGGTAGTAAGCTCCTTAACCCACTGAGCCACCACATCAGTTCCTCTGTCTTCTACCTCTTAAACGAAGAATACAGTAGCTGCATTCGAGCATTTATTTTAAAAACTGTTGTCCTGGGTCCAGGGATGGAGCCAAGGTGATAGAGTGCTTGCCTTGGTGTGTTCAAAGTAGTGGGTCATTGAGCCTCAACACTGCACAAACCAGACATGGGGGCACCTGCCTGTAATAGCATTCGTGAGGCAGGGGCAGGAAGATGAGAAGCCCTAGTTCATCCTCAGCTACAGAGTGAGTTCGAGCTCAGCGTGTGCTACAAGAGTCCCCATTTTCTGTTGCTGTTATCAAACATTGAGACCATAAGAAACTGGTGGAAGAAAAAAGTGTATCTGAGCTCATAGTTCCAGAGAGAGAGGCCGTGATGCTAGGGAAGCAATGGTAGCAAGCTACAGGGATGGCAGACGCTGGAGCATCAGGCTGAGGGCTTGCACCTTAAAACCAAAAGCATGAAGAAGAGAGAGCATCCTGCAAGTAGAATAAGTCCTCAAGCTGCCCAAGCCTACCCCCATGGAAGGATTGTAAGAGTCAAAATACCAGGAAGCCTACTGCGAAGCAGTCTTTCCTAGAGATGGCTCCATTAAGAAGACTGGAACAAAGGCAACATCAATAGACGTGTTAACATGGAAGGGAGAAAATCTTACTGGGCCCTACCCCTAGACTGAGGACTATGGGCAACTAATGACTGCTGGGAGAGGGAGAAATGGCATGTCCCAGGGATGAGAGCCCCTTATTGGTTATCTAACACAAAGAGGTCAGTCCTAGATCATAATGCACACAAGCAACAAAACAGGCTCAGCAGTTCTATTTACATATTGTGCAGACATACATATATACACACACAACAGTAATAAAGAAAAGGAAGCTACCGATGTGGTGGGGGGTGGGCATGGTAGGCATTGGAGGAAGGGCACCTGGGAGGGGCTGTAGGGAAGAAAAGGAATGGGGGATAAGTGGTATAATTCTATTTTAATTGAAAATATATTTTTAGCTGTGCAGTGGTGGTGCACGCCTTTAATCCCAGCACTTGGGATGCAGAGGCAGGCAGATCTCTGTGAGTTTGAGGCCAGTATGGTCTGCAGAGCGAATTCTAGGGCAGACTCCAAAGATACACAGAGAAGCCCTGTCTCAAAAACCAATATATATTATTAACTGGAAGAAAAGAAAAGCCCGCCCTGAATGACATGCTTTCTCCATCAAGGGCATGTCACCTAAACCTCCATAAACATCTCCACTAATTGGGGACAAAATATATTGAAATACAGGAATCCATGGAGGTCATTCTTATTCAAACAAACATGGAGCCCTCGTGCTGTGGTGAACTTCCCTGCATTCCCGCCATTAGTGAAAGTGACAGATCACATTGACATGTGACTTTCTCTCATCCTGCTGGTGTATGTGTGTTGATCTCATGTTTCTGTGGGCCGTCTCCTGTGCACCAGGTAATATGCTGCATGGGTGTTATTATCTATCCCATGTGTCTCTATACTAGAAAGAAAGGTCTTTGGATGATGGCCAACTAAGCCAAAGGATGAGGACCTATCCTTTAAAAGATGCTCAGGATGAGCGGTTTCTCGTTCTTTATAACAAGCTCCCTGTGCTCTCTGCTGGGTTGAAGAGGTGGACTCCAGCATGGGGCAGCAGGGCTTTTTGACTGTATTGTTCAGGTGAGCATATTCTTACATCATGAGAGTAATTTCCCTTGAGGATGGGACACTGGACATCCCTTTTAAAGATTCAGTTACTTTTATTGTTATGTGTATGAGCACTTGCCAGAATGTATACATGTGCACCATGCACATGGTCGTCAGTCCCCAGAGAAGGTAGAAGAGGTCACTGGATCCCTTGGAACTGGAGTCACAGACAGTTGTGAACTGCCATGTGGGTGCTGGGAATTGAACTCGCTTCCTCTGCAAATGCAGTGAGTGCTCATAACCATTGAGCTATCGCTCCAGCCTCCACACTGATCCATTTTTGATTCACCTTCTTTGAGAATGCATCCTGGGTTCCTTATTCAAGCCCAGCAGATATTCACCAACCGTATGGTAGACAGTTGTAATAGTCAAAAGTTGCAAAGCAGAGTATCCTATAGAAACTGTGATTTCCTTTCTCTGCTCATTGAAGTAGGAACTAAATGGAGTGTGCTTCCCTTCACTGCCATTAAATACACATCCTAGAATTAATCTTGGTGTTTGCCTTGCCTTTGTGAGCAAAAGTCTCCTTGGAATCCTAGAAATGTTTCTATTCTGGGATCCACCGACTTTACATGATATGCTCTGTCTGTATACAGCATGGATGGAACCCAAGGTTGGTTCATAGATTTCTGTTAGTAGAGATTAATCAAAACAAATTGGGCCTCTAACAGTTTACTTTTAAAAAGAAGTATATTACAGAGAATTAACTGGGGTCTTACAAAAGGATGCATGTTTACTTCCAAGAAAGATGACAAAAGATTATTCATTGTAAGAGCTGGGAGTGTGGCTCAGTGATGCTTGTCTGGCATGCACAATGCCCTAGGTCTAATCCCTGGCAGCATCTTCACATGTACACACACAAATATACCAGGTAGAGAAGGCATCTCTTATACCCTAGCTGGTACACTCTAGGATGTATTCCATCATATATTTACTTACTCATTTGTACAGGAATTGCTTGTATCCATGTATTTGTCCAATAAATACTTAGTGAAAAGCCTGCATTGTATGAGGAGTGAGCCACATTCTACTGAATATCTGGCAATAGTAAAAATGATATAACAGAGGAATTCCAATGTGTATGTACATAGCTAGACTGTAGGGAGAAAGATAGAAGACACCCAGGTACAATAGAGTGAACTGGGATGGGATAAGGAAGGCTCGATTGTGTGCTGAGATCACATGGGTATCCAAGCAAGCTAAGTTGGAAATTGCTTTAGGTTCATGACCTAAGAGGATTAATAATTATAGTTGACATTTATGTGTGTTGAATGCATGCCAGACACTGTAGAGAGTGTTTAGTGTTTTTTTAAGATGTTCTTGTTAGATATCCCCTACCACAACCCTATAAAGTACATATTGTTCTTATATTTTATAGGTTGCCCCCATTGCGTGCACCATGGTTACAACAAATCTTTTTTTCTTCAAAAGGCCCCGGGGAGAGGAGAAGGGGGAAAGGAGATGCAAGATGCAGTATTCATTACTGAGCTAGCAAAATCTCTCCAATTTAGACAGTGTAGGAAGAAGTCATTTTACATGAAACTATGGGGTTCGTCCAGAAAATAAACCCTGTTACTTCAAGTCCTCACCATAATTAAATCAATATAAACTATTGACTTATTTTTTTTTAATTCATCAATGTAATTCCACAGAAACCAGAAAACCAACATTGGTTGGAGGACACACTGCAGGCGAAAAGGTTTGTAGGGGAGAACTGACAGAAGTTTTCATGGATAAATGAAACAGTCTTCTGTGACCTTGGCCTCCACCCTCCTACAGTTCCTGTTGCCCATTTTAAAAGAAGAGAAAGAAAGGTTAAATATTTTCTCTTTGTGTCCCCGCCTTGAGATCTTTTTGCCTCCAACAGAAGTTCAGGAAGCCCCCAGAACCTCTTTCTTTCTTTTTTTTTTTTGTTTTTTGTTTTTTGTTTTTTCGAGACAGGGTTTCTCTGTGGCTTTGGAGCCTGTCCTGGAACTAGCTCTTGTAGACCAGGCTGGTCTTGAACTCACAGAGATCCGCCTGCCTCTGCCTCTGCCTCCCGAGTGCTGGGATTAAAGGCGTGCGCCACCACCGCCTGGCTTCAGAACCTCTTTCTTTACACATGGAGCCTGGCGTCAACAGAGCCAGTGAGCTTGGGCATTTGCTTTTGCTCTAACTCACTTCCCAGCAATAAAAATGCTCCCTCATTACTCCAGCACAGGAGCTTTGGATGTTTCAAATTGTCACACGAGGCATCTGCATGCTTTCCCAAGGCTGGGTGAGTGGGATCCAAGACTCAGGACTCACGTGTGGCTCCTGGTCTCCACATCTTCCATACTTTGTACCAAGCTTTGCCTCCCACCTGCCTGGAGACAACCTTGAGCCGTTGCTCACGGGTGAATCATAACCGACACTTGTTTTACAGCATAATATTAATGCTACTCTCTCATTCAATCCCTTATGTTTTAAAATTACTAAATCTACTGTAGAAACCGAGGTGACGTGGCATGTAGTTGGTTTCATTACTACGAGCTGGATATGTCAGAGAGTTGTCATAGAAACTAAATGGATAATGTTACGGTTCCTTGTGCAAAGCCTGCCATGAAGTACAATTGTCTTTTGATATCTTTGGGGTAGGGGAGCTATGTCCACCTATAAATACCAAAATCTGAGGTGGATCAAGTCACTAAAATAAGAGGGGTGTACTCGTTGACTGTAACCTCTGCCTAGTTTCTGGTATATTTTATGCAGATTACTTAAAATGCTCACTAACCATGCTTGCACATCACTGCAGCCATGTGAATTTGACACAGTACTCAGTATAAGAAAAACTCAAGTTTTGCTTTTTGGGGAACATTCTAGTTTTTTTTTTCCAAAATAATTTTGATCTGCTGTTGGTTAATCCATGGAGAGGGAACCTACAGCTGTAGAACCTGTGGATCCTCAGCTAATTATAACTGATGTTTGTTCTAGAATCACACAGCTATGCTTTCAGCCCATGGCGATAGACACAAATCCGCAGATCCTTGAAGTATACCACCTTGGTAACTTAATTTGAAAAGCCTGGAGAGTGGGATCCCCTAGAAAAATTGCAGCCCACCAACGTGTTGAATCAAAGGAAGGGCAAAGGCTTTTCTTGTGGGTGCTTCAAAGGGTGTATATTCTTAGAAAGCTGGTGTTGACTTTAGAACCTGTTACTGTGTGCAGATAGATAAACCCAGAAAGACCCGGGTAAAGAGGTCCCAGAGGGTTAGCTTGTTGTTGCTCCGTTGTGCGGGTCTGTTTCCAAGCTAGCGTAGGCTTCCTGGGCTGCCAGAACAGCTAGTACAAATCTGAACGGCTCAAAGCAGGTTTGAATAAGTCTAGACATTCGGTTATCTTCTGTCTAGCATTCATGTGCGTCGTGGGCGCCACACTCTCGGGATTAGTGTTTCATTATGCAGGCGATGTTTTATGTTTAGCTCCCTTATAATAGCTTGCAGTGAAGTCTGAGTGGGAGGCGTGAGGGCCAGCCCTGAAGGGCTCTACAGATATAGGACCAAAATGAGTCTCAGCGGGATTTAATGGTGACCAGTGCGCCACGTGACCTCTCTCTCCTCATTGAGCTGATTGTATGATGTCTTATCACCAAGGAACTGACCACAGAGTCCCTGAACAGTGACAGCTGGGAAGGCAGAAGCGCAGTTCTGAACCAAGTGTCTAACACGTTGGGTAAATGAGAGCTGGCCGTGTAATTATCTGCCCGTGGAACAGGAAAGGCCCATCGATACTTCTAAGTACATAATCACTGCCTCCACACTTTTTAATTAGCTCCTTTAGGCGGGAGAAAAGATTTCTCTCCTTATCGCCCAAATTAAGCATCTCTTCTACAAACAATCAATGTTTCATTTTCAAAACGGAAAGTGCAGCAATGTTTGCTGCTTCTGACTTCAAGAATGTTTCGATTTTAAACCTGCATCATAGAAATGTGAAGTAACTCTCGGTGGCCCAGACAACCCCACTTTCGTAGCTGCTTCTCTGAACTGTATCTTTCCAACAGAATCTTTGCCTTCAGATCGGGTTCAGTATTTTAGCATCGTGTTAGGTGGGCTGCTGCCACTAAAGAAACTCAGACCTACCCCATACCAAGGCTGTTTCTTCAGATGCCAAAATATCATGTCAAGTGTCTCAAAACTTAGCGTTTGCCATGTCCTCCTGGTTTTTTTGTAAGGCTGTCATTGACCAATGGTGTCAGTATGGGTGCGATGGCTTGGGAGGCGTGTTTCCCAGAACTTTAGGTGTAAAAGGCTTTATCCCTAAGGTCACAGTATTAGGAAGCGATGGCACCTGTCGGAGATGGGGTCTAATGGGAGGTGGTTTAGAGAATTTCTTCCTAGGGAAGGATATACAATCTCTACCCCCTCTTCATTTGGGTCTAGTGAAAAGTAAAGCTTAGTTCCACCAAAGGCCTCCCTGGGAAATCAATGAGTGTACTGGGCTTACTTACAGAGCATGTGTGAGGTAGTTGGGTGACCTCCAAAGCAGCTGCATGGAAAAGTCTTCCCCCAACATGGAAGAGGGCTTCCCCATACGTAGGACTTCCTCATACATAGCCGCGCAGATGGAACCCTTCCCTTGGCTTTACCCAGCCTTTGTACACTAGTCCTCCCTCTACAAGATCACATGCCATTAAGGCAATTACAGATGGTTGAGGGGAGCAGCTGGATACTCAGGTAAGGGTTCAATGACCCTCCCCATCTGTCATTCTTTGAGGGAATGTCAGCATCAGCAGTCAACAAGACCAGTTGTCATGATCTTTGACAAGCATCATGGCTGAACTAATGAAGATGCCAGCTGTTTGATTCAGAAGGTAGTGCTATCCAAAAGAGGTTCCAAAAGCACTATGGGTATGCCCTTGAAGGGGTTCAGGAGGCCCTCTTCTTTCTCTCTGCCTCCTGGGTTAGGATGTATGTGGTTTGTTCTGCCACATACCTTATGCCATCATCACCAGAGCCTAAATTATTAAGACCACTTAATCTTTAACCAGAACCTTCAGAACAAGGACAACTAAAACATTTGCTTGTGTTGAAGTTAATTTTCTCAGGTATGGGATTATAGTGATGGGGGAAAAAACCAATATTGCTGACTCAGTCAAAGGATAAGCCCGTCAGCCTTAGCTTTCATTCACTTGTGCATTTATTCTCTCGCACACCAACTCGTATTTGTCAACTCCTTCATTAAGCACCTATTGACTATAGATACTAGACAGGCTTCAGGAAATGATGGTTTGGGTCATATAGACATGACCTACAGTACCAGAGGGTCCAACAAAAATAGAATGCAAAGACTGGATCAGAAGCCTCATCTTCTTCAGGCCTCAAAACAGTTTTGTCTTTTGCCTTTTTGGAAGGCATTATGATGTGTGCTAAGAATGGGTTAAAATCCAGACATGTCCAGGTTTAAGTCTTGAAGTCTTGAATCTGTAATCTATCTCCTTACCATTTTGAGGAAAATCTTTTTTTTTTTTTTGAGCTTCAGTTTGCTTCTAAATGAAGTAATCATTTCTGCTTGTGGGGTGGCGTGAGAATTAAGGAGAAAACACACAGCATAATGATTGCCACATTTATATAAAATGTCATCAGATGCTGCTTGCCTGTCTGGCTCCTCATGCCTGAGATGGCTTGGCTCATCTACTACTACTGTAAATAGGTAGAAACCTTGTCACCCTGGTGCCAGAGAGCCACAGAACTTCCCTACTGACAGAATGTCTGGCTTGGTGCCTCTGAACACCTGGTTGCTGGTACCCAGAGTGCCACCAGCTCTCCAGGGAGTGTGTTCTCCTCTGAGTTCTGCCATCATCCACTTTCATGACACCTTTAGCTCCCAGCAGAGAAGCCAGGTCTCACAGAATGGCTAAGGCACACACTCTCACTGGACTGTCACTCGAGGGATGTTATGTTCCAATGCCAAGCCCGTGACTTTTGGGAAATCTGGCGATTTATTACCTTGTGTATATATGGAGTGGGGGGACAAATTGAAGGTTTAAGCTTTATGTGTCAAGTCAAGGGCTTCTGTTTTGATGGTACTGAGCTGCATTTAGGTTTTACACATCCATCAGATTTCCTAGGGTATAGATTTCTTAGAGATTTAAGTAGGGCCTTGAGAGATGGGGCCGAAGTCGGCACCACTGAGGTCTGGTTTGTTTGTTTTGTTTTGTTTGTTGTTGTTGCTGCTGGTTGTGGTTGTTTGTTTAGGTGAAGGACCCTGGGAGTGACATTTCTGCAAGGTGGAGAATGTTGCCATAGACGGAAGTGTACAGACATTCAAAGTTAGTTTAGCTCTTTGGGGGATTTTTGCTATGTTTTGTTTTAGGATAATTCTGAGTTAAAAAGAAAAGAATAAGGTTGTGCCTCCTAGCTGCATGGGCATCTGAGATAAGACAGCAAAGGTTGCCGGCAGTTATCCCCAAGCAGCCTAAAGCAGTGGATTAATTAATCTTAATAGACTCACTGTCATGACTACACTCATTTCTAGTTCAATTTCCTACTTTTGAATTTGGGGGCGTTTGCTATGAGCTGGGTGCCTGAGAACACACCTGGTAAAAGAAGGTTTCAGGCGTGTCAAGCTTGTGGATCAGGATTTCTATAAAGGTGACCTAGTACATGTGTGGAAAACAGCACTGTGTCATAATGTCAAAAGGCTAGGTGTCCCTGCAAGAGATCTGCTATTAATGGAGCTCATAGTCTCATAGTGTACAATTCAAAGGATCAACATTTTTTAAAAAGATCTTACTTTTATTTATGTGTATATGCATGTCTGTATGTGTCTAGACTCATGAGCATGTGTGTGTGTATATGTGTCTATATCTGTCTGTCTGTCTCTCTGTGTATCTCTGTGTGTGTGTGTGTGTGTGTATGTGTGTGTGTGTGTGTATCCATGTGGAGGCTCAAGGTTAACACCAGGTATCTTTCTTGATTACTTTCCATCTTATTTACTGAAGTATGGTCTCACTGAGCACAAAGATCAATGTTTGGCTAATCTGGGTACCCAGCTTGGTCCAAGGTATCCTGACTCCATCTCCAGGGCAGCTGGGACTGCAGGCAGGCTGCTGTGTCTGATGGCTTTTACATGGAATTTGAGGATTTGAACTCTGGTTCTCATCCTTGCACAGTGAGAACTTTGCCAGCTGATTCATTTCCCCAGCCTTGGGATCTATATTTATTTTAATCTAATTGCAGATTAATCGTACTAATCTCAGGATTGTCCTACAAGATTCATTTTTATGTCCCTGACACAGCCAAACCCTATTTCTCACATTTAGCCCTGTATCCAACTAATCTATCTTCGGTGCTTTGTGTGAGCAAGATATCTAGAAACGAAGAAATTATTTAATGCCTTCAAGTCAACCTCAAGAACCAACGGTCTACTAAAGGACCTGTGTGAGGACAACTTAAATACAATGGGGAAAATGACAGTGTCACCTCAGGTCATTTGCTGACATAGAAAGGCCTGAGCTATATCTCGACAGGGCTTTGAATGACCGGAAACTTGGCCCCCTTCGTACACATGAGGCCAGCAGCTTGCTCACTGCAGAGGCTTGCCTCTCTTACCCAGTTAGTTATCGGCAGGATAGTATCCTCCTTGAGCATCGGCACGGGTCTTAGACTATCTTCTCATTCTCTTCTGGCCTTGCCCAATCTTAAATTTCTTAAATCCTACTTTAACCTGCAATATTGTTCTTTACCCCTGAGAAGATACATAGAAGAATCCAGAAAATAGTTGCCACAATTCTGTGTAAACTCTTTTTAAGTTGGAGCAGCATCACTAAAGGCTTCCATTGAGTACTGCCTACTAATAAGGCACTTGAGGTTCCAACTGTTGCATGCAGTACTTACTAACTTATTAAAATCGCTGGATTTACTTCAATATTGTGCTGTCAATAAGTATGGCAGATGACCACTACAGTCAGTAATACCTGGAAATGAGTTGTATGTTGTTATTGATGATGTAATATGTCATTTCCCGTAAGAGCATAAGTTGATAGCTAATCTCACCCAGCATCCTTTTAGCTTCTTCTTTCTCAATACTTCCCATTTTTGACAGTAGTCATACTCATTTGAAAGACACACTTTTGCACAGATAAGAGACTTCATTGAAATCAGGACCTGAATATAGGACTTTAATGAACTTGCTGTTCACTAAAGATTCACGATTTGAACACTGAAAAGTTTAGAAAATAATAATAAAGAACAATTCAGTAAAGGACCTATTTACAATGTTTGACATCTTTGGATTTGGAGCCTCTTAATACCACACAAATAAGAAGGTAAGACATAGACCAGAAGCTGGGTGTGGTGGCGCACACCTTTAATCTCAACACTTGGGGGTCAAAGGCAGGTGGGTCTCTGAGTTTGAGGCCAACTTGGTCCACAGAGCGAGTTCCAGGACAACCAGGGCTACACAGAGAAGCCCTGTCTCAAGAAGACAAAACAAAAACAGAAGGAAATCAGAGTCCATCCTCACACATATTTAGGTAGCTCACTGGTAAAAATTATATTCTCTAAAATATTGAACCATGAGGGAAAGTGCACCGCAGCCGATGAGGTAAGTATTGTTCAGATCTCCCATTGCAGGCATCAGGAAGAATGTTCCTTTCCTCCTGCTCACCTCTCCACAGGTCCCGTCAGGTTCCTCCTCCATGAAGGCTTTCAGCGTGTGGCTTCTCTAATTGGCTTATGGTGGCTTGTCTGTTATCACCAAGTAGAATATAAATCCCTTCAGGGAAGAGATGTCAATTAAGTTCATGGCAGAGTCAGAGTATTTCAAATTTGGAGGTAACCGTAAGGGCAACGCCGGGCCAGTGATGGTTACAACTTGCCCAGGGTCACAGAAAGTGAGATGCTAGGGCAAAGGCTGGCCCTGGGTCCTCTCAGCCACCCACATCCATGATTCATCATATGTGTTTAGCGGTGACTCCCATATTTGGGAACGAAGCACCTTTACTGAGTCCCTTCCCAGCCTTGAAGTGTTTGTGTTTATGTGCTAACAGCAAGCTTTACAACCAGCATAAAGCTGTCCCTTGCTTTAACTTGAACATCCAGCATCTTGTCAGCTCAGGCAGCTTCCAGCAGTGGCCAGCAGGGGGAGCAGAATTTCAGGAAACTTGATCAAAACTTCATACTTTATTAAAAATAATAAAAAAAAAAAACCCAGAGCAACAGCATATGTGAAGGGAAGGAGCAGAAAGGAGGCTGGACTCAGTGCGCCTGAGAGCCTTTACATTTTTCTTAAGTAGATACACCGAGTTTTCAAATTACACGGCTTTATATAACTCTCACTGTTAAATTATAAACCACCAGCCAAATTTCTAGTAAGACTGAAAAACCAGATGCCTATAGCAATAATGACTTTGCTTTAAAACAAACAAACAAAACGCTCCTTTTATTGTTGCTGTGCTTTCTCCAGACAGGACAAATGCACCCTTCTGTTAACAGGGCGCCTTCCCGCACAGATCACTAAGCACAAGAGCAGAGCTGTGCTCGACTTGGGAAAAAAGCAAGTGAGAGCCATTTGTTCCTTAGCAGCAAATATTGATCCCATTTGATTATAATGACCTTTTCCATTATATGAAATGGCTGAGGGATGTTTAATCAGTTAAAGAATCAGGCTCATTGTGAGCTCATGTAGTTGACTAAATCATAGAATATGTGTATCTGTTGTGGCCATTTTACATATTTGGCCATGTGAGGTGTGTGTGTGTGTGTGTGTGTGTGTGTGTGTGTGTGACTTGCCTGTGCATTTGAACATAGAGGCTAGAGGTCAATGTCAGATGTCTTCTTCCATCGCTCTGCACTTTTATTTGTTGAGACAAGGTCTCACTAAGTCGAGCTCAGCACTTCAGCTAGACCAGCTGGTCAGTAAGCTATCAGGAGCTTTCTACCCTGCTCCTCCCAATGCCAGGCTTATAGGCCTGCACCGGCTTTTTATGTGGATGTTGGGGAATTGAACTCAGGTACGTATGCTTAAACAGCAAGTATTTTGCCTACTGATTCATCTCTCCACCCCTGGCTACCAGCTTTTATTAAGCAGCTATTATCTGCCACTCTAAATGCCAAGGTAGAGAGAGTAAGTAGACTTTAAAATTTGACCCAGCTGGGTTCATGTTCTACTTTAGCTGCCTACTAGCTTGAGAATTGAGACAAGGTTTCTAGCCACATTGTCTTTGATTTCCTTTTCATTGAAATCAGAGGATAATTATGGAAAGTAGTATAATAAAATACACATTATAAACTTAGTGTCTACCTGAATCAGGCTGACTTTATTGATTGTTTTATTTCCATCATCATGGTAGCCCTCATCTTCATCCTCTTCTGGGATCACCACCTGTTGCAGGAAAGTGTTTTTAAGGCAGTGTCCTATATAACACTTCATGAATTGGATCCGGATCAAGTGATTGGAAGGGGACATAGGCTTTAGGGAAGCCATTGTCCAAAGTACAGTTAATTAGAAAGACACTCTTGTCACTTCTTCCCTTAAGTCCCTGCTCCTCTTCTGAAAGGTCACATTAGCTCCTGTTTCTGTTCTATGACACCATGGTGGTTAATGACTGGCCAGTCTTTTTTCTCTGTTGCTAAGTACAGAAAGAAAATTAACCCCTTTCATCCTGGGGTAGTAAAATGACCAGACTCCAAATGTGGCAGACATATTCCTTCTGACCCCGCTCTTGCTCCCAAGCCTGCCACCCAGAGACTTGGTTGGTAGACATATTCCCAAAGCTAAGTTCTTTGTCATCAGCACCACCCTGCCACCCTGCCCCCAAAGCCTTACTCCTTATACTGTCTATATGCTACTTAGGGACATCAGGTACTATGTGTGGCAGCTTCCGCTCTGGAGGTTTCCATGTGACAGTTTCTATTCCCACCCCTATGAGGTTTATCCCATGAGTCTCCACATCAGTAGAACATATTTACTCCTCAGGCCACACAGACTAACACAGGTGAGTCCTGGCCTGCCTGGATTCTAGAACTTTGCAGCTCAGTTCTCCAGATGGGCTTCAAGTCCAGCAAAATCTAGCAACAAAAAAAGCCCCTGTCCTGAGTTTTTATAGTATACTCAAGTACCTCATGATGACATTTCAGGAAACAATGACTGACATGTAAGACAGTGACCCCATGAAACTACTATATACTGCCTAACGGTATTGAGGAGTACATGCCATAGTGTTCTTAGGAGATACCTGTTCTGAGAACACCATCACTCATAAGCTCCATGGGCTACTGTAAAAAGAGCCACCACCATCCCATGTCCCCACCGCCATCTCATGTCTCCAGAGCCTTGCTTTATACAACAGCTGCCCACTGCCTTCACACTGTCCATGTCACTGTAATCACGAAAGCATAGCTGTACAAAAGAATGCTTAACTTTTCATCATTGTTTTGCTTGTTTTTGAGACAGGGTTTGCTATATAGCCCAAGCTTGTCTGGAACTTCAGCCTTGGTTTCCTGAATGTTGAAATTACTAGCCCCACCACATCTGGATTCTTAAAAATGTCAAATAATAGGCCAATTTCATAGACTTGACGGTAAGACTTTAGGAAAAGCATAACATTCTATTACAATAAAGGCAAGACTCCTCCAGTGGTGTGGGTTCCTCATAAGTGGTCTCTCTCCCTTCTGCTATGAATATCCCATCTGATTCCACGCTGGTGATATTGTGGAAGTGGTAACCTAGTGATGCCTTCAAGAGCTGTGGATGGCTCAAAGTGCTTGCTGCTCTTGAGAAGGACCCTGCCTAGGGTCATAGCATTCACTCAAAACCAGAACTCCAGTTCCAGGCCCTCTTCTGGACACTGTGAGCTCCTGCATGCAGAAACTCACACAAGCATGTATGTGCAAATGAGCGTATCTCTCTCTGTGTTTCTGTCTCTGTCTCTCTCTCTCACACACA
This sequence comes from Dicrostonyx torquatus, assembly GCA_028555095.1. Lineage (NCBI taxonomy): Eukaryota > Metazoa > Chordata > Mammalia > Rodentia > Cricetidae > Dicrostonyx > Dicrostonyx torquatus. Next base: position 1,423,448 of record JAQHUG010000130.1, read on the forward strand.
CACAGACACACACATACACACACGGCAAAGAGGGAGGGAGAGAGTTTGTTTTAAAGCTATAAGGATATAGGGTATATGTTAGGTCAGAGTTCATCAAGTTTCGCATTACCTTACATGACCCTGACTAGACGACTGGGTAAAGCACAGTAGACGGTATCAGAGGCTTCCTTTGGTGTCTTGAATGATATATAACTTGGGTTCTTGGCAGCATTGATTTGGGAAGCAAAGGGATTCAGGGAATTCTATTTAACTACCCATTCTTTCAGATAGCCCCACTTTTAGTTCTCTGGTAGTTTAATGAAAAAAAAAGTTAAGGGAGAAAAGGAAAGGAGACTGCAAGGGCTGTGGGGAGAAGATGGTGTCTTTTAGGCCCCACTGTGAACACCAGTGACTCCGCAGTGGAAGCAAGAGAAAGCAGACCACAAATGCAATAATAGTCTTCCCTCTGCAGTGAGCACAGAACAGAAGCTGATCCTAGGGGACAGGTGACATAGTCATCTGATGAAGCAGGACAGAGGAGACACTGCTCCTGTCAAGGCACCCCCCAGTTCCGACACCTCACCATGTCCTGACTTGCCTTATTTCTCCTTGTGTAGATTGTCTTTATTTGCGCACTGATCCCATGAGCTCCATAATGGACTTTAACTGTACTTTGCACATGGCAGTCATGATTACCAGCCAAGACCCAAGCATTAAGTATACGACAAGCTGTCCACAAGAGGAGTAGAAGATCAGGCCTGAGGAGATGGCTCAGTGGTTAAAACATTTGCCATACAAGCCTGACAGCCTGAATTCAGATCCCTAGAACCCATGTGGAAGCCAAGTACAGGTACAGCATATGTAAGCGTCTTTCCTGGCAGTCCCATGGAGAAGTGAAGGACAGAGACAGGAGACTTTGTAAACACATGGACCAGTTAGCCTGAAAAATACAGGGTATGTAATGAAAAAGGCTTTGTCTCAAGGTAAATGCTTCCTGTCTTACCAGTCTGCCTCTGTTACAACTCCTGGAGGAAGTCTGACATTGTAACGTAGATCACGGCTCTCATCAGAAGCATGGTAGCACAGCGAACTGATTCAAGGGAGTTACTGGGTGAAACTGAAGCAAACGGGCTGGAAAATTAAATGTTTTCTCATGTTATTCATTACTTTTCTTATTGCCATGACAAATTACCTGACAAGAAACGACTTACAGAAGGAAAGGTTTATTGTGACTCACAGTGTAAGGGGGTGAAGTCCATCCCAGCTGAAGACGCATGGTGGCAGGGGACCCCATGGTAGTGGTGCTGCGAAATTGACACCTCTCACCTCCTCAGATCTGAGTGCAGCAGGAAGCAGAAAGATAACACTCAGACCATGATACCTGCCCACAGTCAGACTCCTGCAGTAGAGAGGTGAGCCAAGAACGAGGGAAGAGTGACCTGGCAAGGAAGCGATGCAGAAACTGCCTGTCTGTGTGAGAGCTGGGCTGGGACCCAGCTTGAAAAGAGCAGGCCATTTGCTAACGCTAAAGAAGGCTGGGCTTGCTTATGCTTGAAAGAGAAGCAGAAAAGTGAGCATGACAGTTCCCAAGAGTGTCAAAACGTCCCCTGACCCAGCATGTCCCAAGGTCTCCTCCTGCAGGCTGTCTAGGCTTAAATAGGGACTCTATGATAGACACGGCTAGATGCCTTTGGTACAGGAAGGCTGATCCTCTCCTAGGGGCCAAGCACTGTTTAGTGTGACGTGGGAGAACCAGACGTGTCCAGTTTGAACAAGGTTCATTTTGTCTGATTCTGGGTTTGTTGTTTCTTTACTCTGCCTCGCAAATCCTTTTGCTTAAGAAAACTCGGACGACTCCCCAAGGAAAGTGTTCCAGGTCCTATTTTTAAAGGTCATATGTGTAAGAGCCAAGAAGAATCAGTTTCTTTTGGGGGTGAAGGGGCTCCGAGTTAAGGATGTTTTTGTTTTGTTTTGTTTTTATTTTTTGCTCTGCCACCACTACCCTGTGTGCAACACTCACCTTGATCCCCTTGGCTCTGCTGCTTAGACTGGCCAATAAAAGATATAGTTCAGCCTGTCATTCCCCCAAGCAGTAGCTTCTATTTTTGATTCTTGAATATATATTTTCAGTGTTTCCATTGCAAGGTGTTTAGGGCTCCCTCCAGTGTCTCTATGTTGTCATATTTAAGGTTAAAAAACATCACAAGAATTGCCTATAAGGATGTCAGGGAAAAAAAAAAACGTTTTCTCTTGTTCCCTTTGCTTCCAAAACTGGAAGTAAAATCCAGAATTTTCACATGTGTCTCTATGACCTAGAGAACCCTCCACTTCCTGTGGTTGGTCCTTGTCTGAGGGCAAGGATTTAGGGAATGGAAAAGGCAGAAGCAGTGAAAGTGAGACACTGAGGAGGGGACACTGCAATGACTGTGCTATAAAGTTGCTTAGCAGTGGCACAGACCTGTAATCCCACTTTGGAGGTGGAGGCAAAAATCAAGAGTTCAAGGCCAGTCTAGAATACTTGAGACTCTGTCTCAAAAATATAAACAAACAGCTGGGTGTGGTGGTGCATCCCTTTAATAGTGGTACCAGAGAGGCTGAGGCAGGTGGATCTCTTGAGTTTGAGGCCAACCTGGGCTAGGTTGTTAGACCCTGTTTGGAAAAAAAAAAGATAGATAGATGGGTAGGTAGGTACGTATGTATGTATGTAGGTAGGTAGGTAGGTGCTTACCTTGAAGAGATTGACAACTCTGTCTGCTCAGAAGCTGCAAGGGCCTGATGTTTCTGCTGGGCACCTCTGGCCAGCTGTCATATGAGGAAGCATCACAGGGCTTCTGCTTCTGTTTCTGGTGTTAAAGCGACTGTGCATACTCAAGGTCTAAGTTACTCTGCTAAAGCTGAACTCCAGCAGAAGTCTGGTTCATGCTAGTGTCTGTCTTTTGTGGTATATATGTGTGCCTGTGTATGCCCATGTGTATATGCATATATAATACATACGTTCAGATATAGGCACACATGCACATGAATAGATGTGTGCCTAGTGGACCTTCTATGTCCTCATGTTCTATATTTGTGGACCCCACATTAGAAATTCAGCCATCTACTGTTAGAACTTCACAGTGAGCATGTGTAGACTGTTTTTCTTGTTATTCTGTAATTAGCATAATAACAATTTTCATAGTGTTTTCACTGTATTAAGTGTTATAAGTAATCTAGAGATGAATATAATTGGGGAAGAGTTGCATAAATTATGTCCCTTTGATGCCAGGGGATGCACATGTATCATCCATAGATGTTCAAACTCCAAAGCATTATTTAAGAGTTGACTTGGTTTTTTTTTTTTCAATTCTAAATATACAAATTTGGACTCAGACTGGGCTAACACCATCTCCCACATTTGGATGACCAGCGAGTATTATTGAGGTTTGTGACACTTCTATAGAGGAAAACTAATGTCTCATGAGCCAAAAAAGTGACTCCTGCACTTGATTTTATCCACTGTTCTCATGATGATGTCAGTGCTGGGGGAAGCTTGGGAACAGGGACTGAGATAGATGCAGCTCCACACTGCCCCCTGTGGTTTTTTCAGAGACCTGCACTTGCATGAAGCCTGGATTCTTGACTATGCTTTAGAAGCAAATTTCAGGACAGGTCGGTATGAAGAGAGCTAGAGTGGCTTCAGAAGCAATTTTTAACATAGGTTCAACATGGTGCTAATGGAGAGAGGTGTTCTAGTAGATAGGCATACAGGCTGCTTGGAAAAATCATAGGTCCCAAGCATGGAAGGAATATCTCCATGTAAAGGGAGTGTTGTCTGGCATGCAGGCAGTCTTCGTAATAAATGTTAACTGTGCTCTGATCCTTAAGTCTCAGCCAGCGAGAAATCCGGAACTTCCTTTCTTTCCTGTGCTCCCCAAATTGCCCTCATCTTTCCATCATGCCTCAGTGCAGCAAGGGTTCTGAGCCCAGCATGAGTGGGCTGGGACATCAGCCCTTCCCTGTCCCTGCAGATTGCCAGTGGAAGCTGCAATTCTCCCTTGGAAGGGGAGACAGCTGCCTGAACTGTTCCCGTCAAGCCTTGATGTGCACAGGTCTGATTCTGAGCCACAGGGAGGACCTCGTAAGTGGTATTTGATGCACTCTCTGCCTTGGCCCTTCTGTTGTTCCTGCCCTGTGGACTGTATGTGTGTCATTAATCAGAAAATTACTATAAGCCAGTTGTCTCTCATTTTTGTCAAATGTCTTAGGAAAAAAAGCATAAAACCATACCACTGTTGTACACTTGTCTATGGGTCATAAAGCTCCATCAAGGGTTGGATGAGAAGAAAAGGGGCTGGCCACTAAAGCGTACAGAGGGCACCCCTCCCCAAGCTCCCAGAGATTCTCTTTCTTCTTCCGAGGGCTTTGGGAAACACCAGTGTTGCATCCTAGAAGCAGTCTAACTGATGATTAATGCCGGTATGTAAAGTGTTAAGCGCTGAGCAGAGTTCAGCCAGCATCCTCACCAGCTGGGAGGAAGAGAATAGCCTTCCAAAGAATGACATGTTGCACACGGCTAATAAATGGAGAATCGGCGCCCGTGCACAAAAGTTCACTGTTAATGACGTAAGCTTCCTGCACAGCGGCCGATGCATTTCTTGATTACTTAACAGTTATTTTCATGTCCTGGGGTACCCAAGTTTTAGGCTTTCTGAAATTGTGCTGAAGACGGTAGAGGGAGGAGCTAAGCCCTGTGTGGCTTAGAGCTTCAGGCAGCAGCTTTCCTTCTAGACACAGTGGCTTTCTCGATCCCACACCATTTTTTAATGACGCCTGGGGTGAGAGGGTTATCTTTCAACGTTAGAGTCTAGCTTGAAAGTCAGATTTCTAGAATGGACTTACTCATCCACCAAAAACTAAAAACAAAAAAAGACCAAAAACCTAACCCATGACTTTCCTGGAACTTTCTCTGCCCTATGGGACTGCATGCTGGTCTCCACAGAGCTATTTATAGTGCCAACGTCAAAACTTGCACTTTTCTAGATGCTAAGCTCTCTGAGAACAAGGACATATATTCTTTTTTAATATCTTTAGCCCGGAATCAGGTATAAAAGAGACAAAGAGACACTCCACTAATGTTAGACGAATGGATGCGTGTTCTAAAATGAGAAGAAAAGGGACCGTAAGGAAAGGGTCAAATGGCCCAGGAGCCCTTGTGTGAAATGTCCATCTGCATGCACTACCACAATGGTCAGAGTCAGAGCCTGGGCCCTGGCAGCCCTAACCAGCTGGGCTCAGCCATCCACACTCATTAGACCAATTAAAGGCACAATCAATGGTGAAAAGCAGATTTATTCAATGTGGCCACATTGGGGAGAGAACAGAGAAGTCCAGTGACACCTTTCCAAGTCTTCCTTGGGGTCTTGGCAAAAGGCATGCGTAAGCGCAGTTCCAAGCTCTGACCCTCACAACCTTGCAGCACGCATGCTCTGAGGAATTCCACAGCTGAGAGGGGAAGGGAGAGGGAGGCTACCTACCCAGAACTTCTCTGAAGCCAGACAATGGCATGGAAATGACATTTTAAAAACCAAGAGCAAGTAACTGTGTGGTTCAGGCATGGACATCTATGCCAGGAAAGAAGGGCCTCATGAATGCAGATAGAAGAGGTGGCCTGGAGCCACCCACACCTAATAGGCCAGGTGCTTTCTGCCGTGAGCCAGGTTAAAGCCTGGCTTGGGGAGAATGTCCCGAGGAAAGGTGGGAAAGAGAAGACAAATACTTTGTACTAGCTCTGCCCAGTGAGAAGACAGCAGAAAGGAGACCCGAGGAGGACGGAGGACAGACAGAAGGACAGTTGCACCTCTTTGGGGTCAGTTGGTATACTTAAGAAGTCACTTGTCCTACCTATCTGCACAGGGCCTGAGGTCGGTCATCACTCACCATATCCCTGGCAAAGTGACTGGTGGACAGTTATGAGGCGGGTGCACAGGCTGTGGCAAAGACTGTCTGTCATCAAGGAGTCCCGCTCCCAGTTTTCATGTCACTGGAATGTTCTGCTGAATTGGGTGATTTATGCCTCCCTTTGGAGCAGAAAATCTCAAAGCAGCACCGTTGATGTTTGGATGCAATACTTCTTTGTTGAAGGCAAAGAGAGATGGAGAGAAAGGGGCATGTTTACCCTTCAGCTAGATAACAGTAGCATCTGGCTGTCGTGATCATCAAAATGAAGTATGGCAAATTTCCCTTAAAGAACAAAACTTTCCCCGTGGTGAGAAGCACACCATGGAATAGGTACTGAAGTGATCCCCCATCACCAGCTCTTCTGCACATCTTCCCAAACGATGAGGCAGAAATGGTAACTAATGGTGTGCGTGTGTGTGTGTGTGTGTGTGTGTGTGTGTGTGTGTGAAATACACCCCAGCTTTACTCTGTCTTTAGAATGCAGAGACAGTATTTGCTCAGTTGTAATTTGACAGCCTGATTACTTTTAAGGTGTCCCCATGGAGACTGGCAATCAGACCCAGTAATGTAAAATTGTAATAGAACATCAGGGAACATTCTTCCCAAGAACATGTTGTCCAAGTAACCCAGTGTCACTTTAAATGTCACCGCACACCCTCCAGAATTCTGAGGTCAGATAGAAGTGTCATCCTTTAATCTGAAGGTAAGAGTCTCAGCTAGGTGCTGGTGACCTCTAAGAATTCCTCAGCAGCTCTTCACTGACGTGGCTTACTTTCCTTTCAGGATCTCCAAAAAAACTTCCCAGCTCTCAGATCAGTCACATGACACATCCCAAAATTCCTCACCAGGGGACAGATGGGTTTCTTTTCTGTCACTGGTTACAGTTATTTCTGCTTAGCATATTGAGAAGGCGTCTCATGGGCTTAACCCCGGCTAGGGTCTTGGGATTGAAGCCCATTTTGTGTAGGAGCACTCCATTTGTCCTCTCAGCTGATCCCCGGCCACAGGGGCTGGCATCACTCAATCAACGGGACCTTCTCCTGGAGCCAAAGAAAACCAACACCCTAACAGACTCTTGCCTCTCCCTCCAACAAAAATGCATCACGTTGAAAAGGCTGCAGGTCATAGTGCTGTTTGTACTGGGAAAACACATGTCCGGCCAAGCATTCTTTGCATTTTTCCTGGGGTTAAGTCATAAAACCATTGTAGTCATACTGCAGGGATAAAATGGGTACATATCTGACAAAGGGCAATAAGGGGTATTTACATCTTTTTTTGGGTAGGGTCTGGTGAATCCCAGAGGAGAAAAAGTACAACCTAGTCACAAACATAAAATACATGTCCCTACATATATGTGCCTTATTTTCCCCCTCATGGAGAATGTGTATATAAAATAAAACACATAAGACATATGTGTGTGCATATATGTATATATGTGTTTGTGTGTGTGTGCAACATGTCCCTTCATATGTGTGTAACTTGTTTACCCCCGTCAGGGAGAATATATATATACAAACTTGTGTGTATACATATGTGTGTGTATTCCGATATATGTGTGTGCAACTTGTTTTTTCCTCATAGAGAATGTGTACCATACACACATAAACATGCACATTTACATGTGTGCATCCTTACATTTGCCCTTCAGTATTATCATCAGTTATATCTATGGCCCCTTATGTGCACTAAAACCAATAGAAGCCACAATTCCTTAATTAAGTGACACAGTATTTGCATATAGTCTCCAACCATCTCCAGAGTAATACTATATAAATGGTTGCCACATTGTATTGATTAGGGAAAAATGTCAAGAAGGAATTCTTTGCAGGTCAGGGTGGGTCTCCTGGGGGACCTGTGATGGACTAAATCTAGAGATGTGTAGTCTGTAGAGGCGGAAGGCACAGGCCAACTACCTAACTTTAATACTTGGGCCAAAAACCTGTCTTAATTTTACACTGTGACTGTTAACTTATTTTCAAAACTTGGATGTTTCTCTTTGGATCAGAAAAACTTAGACCCAAACTGCATAACTTTCTCTATATGTCCAAACACCTTAGGAACTGAGGTGGCATGCATAACTTCTCTATATGCCCAAATACCTACAGCATCCTTAGGAACTGAGGTAGAGTATATAACTTCTCTATATGCCTGAACACCTACAGCATCCTTAGGAACTGAGGTGGAGTGCTTAACTTCTCTATATGCCTGAACACCTACAGCATCCTTAGGAACTGAGGTGGAGTGCTTAACTCTCCCTATCTGCCCAAATACCTACTGCATCCTTAGGAACCGGGATGGAGTATTAGGGTCTGATATATTAAAATGTTGCATTAGTATGCACATAATTTCTTCCCATGGCCAGAGAGGAGCAGAGATAGCTAGGTTGCTCTCTGTACATGTAGATGTGGCTTCATCAGAATTGGCTGCATTGTTGACCAAAGGAGGGAGAAAAATGAGCCTAGATGATGGTCTTTTGAAACAATAATTAACTAATTAAATAAATACTTTAAAAACAGATTGTATAAAACAGTAATCCATGGTGGAGGCTTGGACTTAAGATTTCAACCTGACTTGGCAGCTTTCTGGCCATGTGGCCTTGGACAAAGCACCTCCCCTGCCGGTCTTCATCTGTTGAGTAAGAATAACGAAACTCAACAGCAGTTACCAGAACTGAATGAGGTAATCCATCAAATTCTGTGGGCCCAGTGAAGGATTGCACATGGGCCAAATAATTTTTTTCTCCTCAGAGATAGTATTTTTGTCAGCGTTCTTGCCAGCACACACATTTCTGAGTCAGACTGATTTCAGTAGCAGATAACAGGGAGGGTGAATTAGCAATTGATCAATTAGGTAGATATGATTGGTTCAGCATGGCATAATGATATGTGAACTATAGTAATGGGAAGTTGACTAGCTCTATAATTCTTCCCTAAAAACAATCTAGAATAGATGCCTCCAGTGTGCTGATAAAAGCTTAGGATTGACTTGGGGACAGCAGGGATGTTTTATACATATTATGTGTATAGTAATATTTCTATTTATATACATAAATAGAAATCAACCAATGATTTTATGTATAAATATATAATTAAGTATGCATATTATAATAGAATATTAACATGTTAATATTAAATATATAAAAGATATATGTAAAACATCAGTTGATTTCTCTGAATTAATCTCTCTCAATGGGACAATACTAATATGTGTGTGTCTGTGTGTTGTATTTGTGTGTATACAACTATACAAATTAATTTCAACTGAATACATAACAGCAAAGTAGAGTAAAAATAATCAGGAACTGGTAAGCTGTAGTATAATTTATTTAGAAGAAATTTATGTAGCTTAGTTTTGGGTAATAGCTGTGTTTGGCATTCAGGTTGTGAATTTAACAGTCAGTTCTCATAGACCAATGCAAGCTACCTTCAGTATGCCACTGTTTCCCTTTGGCACCATAAACGTACAAAATCATACCATGAATCAGCAACCCCAGGACCACCCCTGAGAGCCAGCGTGGGAAAGGCCGTCCTGAATGGTCTTTTATTCTGTGGATTTTGGATGAGCTACATGCTTGAGGTTTCACATTCTCCCCTGTATTTCTTTGGATGAGGAAATGATTTCTGAAAAATGGTGTGTGTTTAGCTAACTTTGGGGGCTTTGTTTCATCTCTGCGAAGATAGCGAGGCTGTAGATAAAGCTGAATTTCATCGACTCATTCAATGTCCTCATTGGTCAGTAGAGGACTTGATAAAATGCTTTTTAAAAGAAAAGGTTTTGGCCCGGTGGTGGTGGCGCACGCCTTTAATCCCAGCACTCGGGAGGCAGAGGCAGGCAGATCTCTGTGAGTTCGAGACCAGCCTGGTCTACAAGAGGACAGGCTCCAAAGCCACAGGGAAACCCTGTCTTGAAAAACCAAAAAAAAAAAAAAAGAAAGAAAAGAAAAGGTTTTATTTTCTTTCTTTCTGAAAGGTCCAAGAGAAAATGAGGAACAAAAGTAGACTATTCAGGATTCAGATGCTGGGAGAGAGACCTGTACATGACCTATAGCCACTTCCATAATCACAAATGATCTATGGGCTGCCTGGTGTCTGACTGGCAGCCTCATTTCAGGAATAGAGAGTTTCAGAAACCTATTTGGAAACACAGACCAAAACCAAGTTTCAGGCAATCTTTATAATCAAAATTGTCAAAGGGCCCGAAAGCCAAACAAAATAATATTTCAGAATTGGTTTAAGTCAAAAAAATAAATGTCTAAGACCACAGAGGCTTATTAACCCATGATATTGGGGCCAAACAGAGGTTAAAAGTTGAGGAGGGCAGACTGAATTACAGGAAAGGATGGATCCCTGTTAGACTCCCACATTTAAAATGTATGACACTTGGTTAAAGGTGGGCTGTTGTTGTTGTTGTTAAGGTTTTTGAGACAGGATCTCTCTGTGTAACAGTCCTGGCTGTCCTTGAATTTGATTTGTAGGTCATACTGGCCTTGAACTCACAGAGCTCTGCCTGCCTCTGCCTCTCAAGTACAGTGCTGGGATTAAAGGAGTGCCCCACCACCACTCGGCTGAAGGTGTTTTTAAGCCCATTTTAGAGCCCACCTACCTAAACAATCCAAATAATGCATTTTTAGCAGTGTCTTAAGCCCATTCATATAGTGTGGATCAAGAATAAATATCTTCAGATAAAAAATTTTTGTCGCGTCTCATTTAAAATGAAAGCCCACACAGTGATGCTGCCATTTTACTTATAAGTTATGTGTCACTTTGTATTATAAGAATAGTTGATCTTCTAGTTATCCTAAGGAAGTACTCTTTATTAAGAAAGTCAGTATAATATTGGCTATGAGCTTCCCCATAACGCTCATAAAGAAAATATTTAAGATTTTGAAGATTCTGGTAAGTGGTAACTTTATGGGACAACATCCTAGCATCAAAGCTAGGAGGTTTTTGTCAGCTTGACACAGGCTAAGGTCATTTGGAAAGAGGACCTTAATTGAGAAGATGCCTCCATAAAATTGGCCTGTCATCGAGACTGTGGGGAATTTTTTTGATTAGTAATTGGTGCGGGAGGGCCCAGCCCACTGTAGACAGCACCATCCCTGGGTATGTGGTTTTGAGGTACAACAAAAGCAAACTGAGCAAGTCATGAAAGAGCCAGCTGGTAAGCCGCAGTCCTCCACGGCCATTGCTTCGGTTACTGTCTCCAGGTTTCTTCCTTGCGCTCCCGCGCTGGCTTCCTTAATGAACCTTAACCAGTGAGATGATGACAAACCCTTTTCCTCCCCAAGCTGCTTTTGGTCATGCTTATCACAGCAAGAGAAAGCAAGCCAGCACATCCTCCTGGCACTGTGGGACATCATAGCATAGCATATCAGCATCACCAGGGGACCTGTTAATGCAGACACTGGGCTCCATGCCCAAGTGTCTTTATCAGGTCTGGAATGAGTGCTGAGAATCTGGATTCGTAGCCAGTTTCCATGTTAGCTCACAGGCTGCTGGTCCAAGGACCACACTATGGAAACCATTAACTTATGACATTAGAGATAGTGAGTGGGTTGAAAAATGGCCTACTCAACCAGTAAGCTAAAAATGATCATTAATACCATGGCAGACGTGGGATCCTTCTTCCAAGGAGAAGGAAAAATTAGGCCAGTTTAAAATGAACTATGAGTGGAAGTTACTCGGTTTACAGCTGTTGGGCTGGAGGACAGGAAGGCTCATCTGGTTTACCCGTCTGGGTTCCAGCTCAGGTCCACAGGATGAGAAGGACTTGTCTGCTTCAGGGTCCATGGGCCTTAGAAGGGGAGAGCATGTTCTGCCTTGGTTGGTGACAGTCCTCCCCACATGCCACTTCTCTGCTGGCCGTACTGAAATGTCCCCAACAGTGAATAGCCATTTGGGAAGAAAGCAACAATGCCACTGGTGATTACTAGCTAGTTACCATTTCTACCACCATCCAAGGCCTCTTCCCAGCATGCTCTTGGTCTCCTCGGGGAATAAGTCTGATTCTCCTTCAGGATAGATAGTCTTCTACTCTCCCCTCCATCTATCTCCTCCTACTGAAAACATCACAGAGCAGTCACCAACCCTGGGAACAGGAAGGGCTTCAGTCATCCCTGCCACAAACCCCTCTGCCACGTCTGCTATAAGCCTGTCGCCCAGGACACAATCAATGCCCTGAACCTTCCAGTGTCCTCTAGTGCTAACTTGCTTGCTGAAAAATCCTCTCCTCTTGCCAGCAAAGGTTCTGGTAGAGTTTGAAAGGCTGTAGCAAAATGGATCCTAGTCTCACAAATCATACTTACCCTTAGATTTCTTCTACATGGAGAACTGTGTTCTTTTTAAAGAGCAATTCCCAAACCTAATTGAATGGGATCCCCTGGAGGCATGGTTGGTTGTTTGGTTTTTAGATACCATTTACCATGCCCTGACGCAGGAAATACAAATTCCCTCAGAACTTGGCGCTATGTGGGAATATGTGTTTTCTAAGAAGTGCCTGGTGATTGTGCTGCATGGCCTTGCACAAGAATAGAGGACAGCATTCCCACCATCTGACTGGCACAGAGCTTCTCCACAAAGAAGCGTCTCCTTCTAAAGAAAAATTGGAATCTCTAACTAATAGCTTTGATCTAGATGTTTAGTGTTTGCTTATTTTCAAAAGACCTGTGTAATAACTCTTTTCCTCCCAATTTCTGTTGGAAGGGAGAGGCCAACCATTGATCGGAGGCAACTGCTGTCTCTGGGTGCAGTAAGGGGACAGAGGTCAGAACTACAGCCTGTCCCTCTTTGACAGTCAGTTTTTTGTGACTCTGACAAAATACCCAAGACAGTTAGTGTGCCAGAAGGAAAGGTTTGGTTGGCTTGTGATTTTATTCCACGGCCAAATGGTCCTCTTTTTTGGGGCCTGAGCAGTACAGCCTTCGACAGTAGGAGGAGACCTGAGCATCTCAAGATAGTTGGGAGCTAATAGACAGGAAAGACTTGGAGTCTCAAATCCCACCTCAAGGGCATGCCTCAGCAATCTGACTTCCTCTATCTAGGTCCTATCTCGGAAAGGTTCTACCACCTATAATAGTGTCCTGTAGTAGGGACCAAGCATTCAACACATGAGTCTTTGGGGACATTCATATCAAACTCTAACTATAGCATCCTATCTGGGGTACTTTCCAACACTCCATTGTTGCTCTGTCTATGTGGGGTGTGTGTGTGTGTGTGTGTGTGTGTGTGTGTGTCTGTGTGTCTGTGTGTCTGTGTGTGTGTGCACGCACGCTCACGTGTATGTGTGTGTTTCTGAGAGATAGGAAGAGACATAGAGACAGAACTTTTGTTTCTTGAATCTACCATCCTTCTTTTCAACAATAAACAGTCTCCGTTACTGTGGATGATGCAGGCATGTGAAGAGGCAGAGGGTTAACTTGCTCATGGAGCTAGGACATATCCCAGAGGTCGAACTATCTGGCTGAGTTCTGAGCTGGGTAGAAGACCTGGGCACATCTGCTTCAGAGAGATGGGCAGTTAGGGGTTTCATGCTATTTTATATTTCTAACTTCCTGTCATCTGAATGGCAACTCAGTCTATAAAAGAAAGTCTCTCTCCTTCCCTCCTTCTCCCCGCTCTGTTCCTCCCACCTTCTCCCTCAGTCTTTTCCTCCCTCCCTTTTCTTCCCCTGTCTCTCCCCCTGCCTCTTGTGTGCACACATACAGCAAGAATGAAGTAGTGGAAACTAAGCTAAACAGGAAGCTAAAGACAGAGGTCTCAGCTTTCTGAGTCTAAACTGCAGAGCATGATGGGTAATAAACTGGTCAGGAAGGAGACCAGGCAACAGATATTGAAGACAGTGATGAGACCACCAGAGTCCAGAGGGAAGATCTACCATTGTCAGAAGCCCTTGCACAGTGAGAGAAGCTTGTGGCTGTGGGTTAGGGCACTCAAGGGTGCCGGGTATAGGTAGTATGGACTGAGACACACACTTTACATCACCTTGAACAAGCCTCGCCATCCTCGTCTGTAAAAGCTAGCAGGTTAATATGTATGCATACCTTGCAGCAAGGAAATCTATTTTTGGCAAATGAATAGGGGGAAAACAGTGTCGCTGTAGTGCAGCGAGGATGGGAGAGTTTTCAGGTGAGCGTGCTCAGTCTTCAGTACCAAGACTGTGTGAGCCTTGCAACTACAAACGACACCAGCCTCGGGAAGGAACAGCTCACACAGTTGGTAGCAGTGGTATGAACCCACCGCCAACCCGTGTGCTCTGTGACTCGTCGCACTTATTTCAAGCACAGCCAGCAGTACCCGAGTTAGTCGTCAGGCTTGAGAATGTTCAGTTGATGTTTCCCATTGACCGCCTTCTCCTGGCCCTTTCGCTTCTAGCTTCTCCTGTTAAAAAATGAACAGAAGGTGTGTGACACACTTGCTCGTTATCTGAGGTGTCTTTCCTGTTGTGAAAGGATTTCAGACAAGCTCAGAAACCCAGACTGCTGCTGCCTCCCCTCCATTCATGCAGGAGTTTCACCAGGCTAATAGAGACAAGAAAATTAAGGGCTCTCAAAGTAGAAGGAAGTCAAAGGAAATTGGGAAGCGGGTCTATGTAAATGCCAAGCACACCAACGCCTGCTGTTTACAGCTAGCTGGCTTATCGTTTGCTGCTGGAGCTGTTTTATATGGAAGTTGGCTGGTCTGTATGTTTGCTGTTGTCTTTGTCATGTAGACAGGAAATGAGAAGGATGCAGGTAGTTTAGTAAATGGACAGCATTGGCCAGTTGTCAAAGAGGGATAGAAAAATGTCTGTCCTTTCCAAAGACAGTCATGAGGATATATTGAGTCCAGTCAGGCGCGCAGAGCTAAGTGGGATAGTTAGCATCACTTTGTTTGCCTTTGTGACCCTCTCTATGAAGGAGATGCAGATGCTTTCGGATTCAAATGATCCTGGGCTTGAAACTTTAACCCATGGGGCTGGAAGGATAGTAGCATAACAGTTCAGAGCAGCTGCAGTTCTTCCAGAAGACCTAAGTTTACCTTTTAGTACCCATGTCAAGAAGCTCACAACCACCTATCACTCCAGTTCTAGGGGATTGGTGTCCCTTTTGGGACTCTATAGGCACCCACACTCATGTGCCAGACACACATACACACACACACACACACACACATAATTTTTAAAACAAGTTTTAACTCTTAAGTAGTGACATAGAATGGCAAAATGAGCTATCGACAGTCATGAAGCAGTCTACCAGTTAGACTGTAATTAGAATCCACAACCTCCCCCAAATCAAATTCTGCCATCTCTTTGATATGCTCTATAAAAGGTTGAGCAAAAACCACTGGTGAAGTTCCCAACTATGACAACAAACAGTTCCTTTAATATATGCATCAGCTGGATTTAATGTCTTTAATGTGAACTAGCATCTCTTCCTCTATACTTCCTTGCAAAGCACATTCCTTCATGCCCTTCACAGATGTGTGTGGAGGTAGACGGACTTTAATGAGTACTGTTCAGGCGTGTGTGTGTGTGATATGTGTGGTATTTTCAGGTGCAAATGCACGTTAGCACATGGTGCATGTATGTAGAGGACAGCCTTGGCGTCATTTCTCACATCCCTTCCACCTTTTGTTTGAGGTGGGCTTGCTCATTGGCCCGGAACTGTGCCAAGCTAGCTAGGCTAGCTAATGAGGAATCTCCAGGGATCTACCTGTATCCTCCATCCATCCTGTGACTGTTTGAATTAAAAGTGTGTGTCACCATGACTGGCTTTTTCCTGGATTCTGGTATTCGGCAAACTCATGTCACCATGTTTGTAAGGCAATTGCTTTACTGAAGGGAGAGCCTCAGTCCTTCGTGCATTTTCAGACAAAGAAATGTTCTCAGCACTGTTCTGTATTTTAGAAACAAAGATCCTGGCAAGAAGGTAGCCACATACATTTTTTGGAGCCATGCACGATGCCCTCTGAGAGCATGCTTCCCAGGCCTGCAAGAGGCAGCATCCAACCAAGACCCTTATGTTTATGAGACTCTCCTAGTGACTGAGGCTAGGTCCAGCCCTTCTGGATCTTCATGTGCCCAGGGCAGAGTAGGCTTTAGGTATTGCCCACCATGAAAACCATTATCGTTGCTTACTGATCATGTCCATGAACTTGGAGAGCAGAGGACCCTGGGTTCACGTCTCATTCTTCTTCTTTTGGGAACTTGCAAGGCAACATGCTTGTTTTCCTTGTTGGCCGAGTTTACTCACCCAGCTGCCAAAAGTAGTTCTTACTGGGCTTCTTGTAGCTAAAATCTAATGTTGCATTGGATATACATGACACACAAAATATATACACAAAAGTCAGTAAATTGTAGTTACTAATATTGTGAACATCCTCAGATGGAAGAAAGACCTTTAGTAGAGAATTCCTAATAAGCTGAACTAGATATTTCATGTGGAGAAAAGAATTAAATGCAGAAGGACCTAGAATTGGGCCATCTGGTCCAATGAATGTCTTGTTACTCTTGCTGTTTTTCATAATGCAGCAGGTAGGGTGACTCTTAGCTATGCACAATTCTTGTGCTCTTTGTTGTTTGGGACACAGGGTCTCATCCTCCCCATGTGACCCAGAATGATCTGGAACTTATTATCCTCCTGCCTCCACATCCTGAATATGCTAGCTTGTAAGGTTTATGTGGTGCTGGGGTTTGAACACAAATGCTTCATGAAGCCTGCCTGCTAGGCGAACACTCTACCAACCCTGCATCCCAGCCCTCCTTCTCTCTCTTATGTAAAAGTTCCGAGGTTGACAACTCTGTCTGATCTGTGAGGAAATGTTCAAGTTCTCAACACAACTGTGCTAACAGTCTTGTGCCTTTGCAAGTACATTCTGATGTACTCAGCCCCCTCCAGTCCCGAGCTCCCATTTTTCATGGTTAACGGGCTGTCACCACTATCTAGCCATCTCCAAATAGCAGCAAGCGCAGTGCGCAGACCTCGATGTAGATAGCGTTGGAAGCAGCTGACATGCTGTCATCGCACTGAGGGCAGAATGGCAGCACTGAGGGATTGATGGGACCTGGTAGAGCAACCTGCCCTCAATTAGTTTTGCATGGATTTCTGAACTGTGCCTCCTTCGCAGACTGTAGTACTGCAGGCTACTGCTCTAGTGCCTGGAAACGTGTGTTGTGGGTAAGGAGTACCCCCTTGGATTTCCACGACCCCAGGCATCTGTCTCACTGCTTAGGAGTTCTTTATCTTGTTGGGGATCCATGGCCTGGAAGGTGAAGAAGAGGACAGAGGCACTCACCCAGAGACACTGGAAAGATTGGTGGCGTTAATCAGATGGATACCCTGCAGCCCTGTATCAGGACAGAAAATGTGTTTGAGATTAGCACATTATCAGAAAAAATGCTTGCACTTATCTTATTCCTTGAATAAGTTACAAGCTATTTCTTCTCCTCTCTCGCAGCAGCAGATGAGTGAGCCAAACCTGGAATCAGAAAATGTTGATATGTTGTCAGATGGGGAAAGTTATTTTTGTGTGTCTCTGTCGCCGCATCAGCTAGAATGAATCGGGTCCCTGCAGGGTACAGGCAGTAATGGAATAGCTGCAGCCTCGACTGGACGATTCTTAACTCCATCCCAGAGGCAAAACGGGAAGTAAAAGTGTTGAGTTAGAGAGGAGCTGTACTAGGTCTGGAGAGATGTCTCAGCTAGTAGAGTTGTGTATGGAGTTCAGATCCCCATGTAAAAGGCCGGGCATGGTGCACACCCAAAAGCCCACTGCTGGGGAGGCGGAGACGAGCCAGTCCCTGGAGATGGATGGCCAGCCTGAATCGGTGAGCTCTGGGTTCAATGTAAAAGTGCCTCAGGAAAGGAAGTGGAGAAGCGATTGAGGAAAACACCCGACACTGACCTTAGGTACACTCACAGGCAACCATGCACACTCATGAGCATACATGTGTTCATTTTTGTGCAAATATGTGAGCAAACACATAAAAGGAAGAATAGAGGCAGGGAGAGAACAGGGAAGAGGAGGGGAGGAATGAGAAGAGACAAAAGACAAGTTGGCCCTGCTATTCCTTCAGTATCCCTTATCTCCATGTCTCAACCAAGACAGACACACAGAGCCTGGTCCCCGAACATGCCTTCCGTAGCCCTGGTGTGACTAGTGTGCCCCTCTCCTGCTTCTTTACTATCCTTAGTGCCCTATCCTGGGCCATGCCTCATGCTAGCTCAATACATCCCAGCAACCTTCCTGACTTCCCATCCTTCCTCCTCCCCGTGAGCTCAGCCACCTTTTAAATGGGAACTTGGCCCCATTTAACCCTGCAGAATCTCCATGGCCTCTGAGAGACATCTTGG
The DNA here is from genome assembly GCA_028555095.1 of Dicrostonyx torquatus. Taxonomy (NCBI): domain Eukaryota; kingdom Metazoa; phylum Chordata; class Mammalia; order Rodentia; family Cricetidae; genus Dicrostonyx; species Dicrostonyx torquatus. The sequence continues at coordinate 1,441,692 of JAQHUG010000130.1, forward strand.
GTGGAGGGGGCCTCTACTTACCCACTTCCTTCCCTCCTTACACTATGTTTGTGCTTCCTTAAATGTGGTACGTCCCCTTCTGTGACTCCACATGCCTCCACATAATCTCCATCCTCTAGCTAGAGCTATTTTCTTCCTGGTTTCATATAGCAATTCCTGTGTGTTTTTCAAAATGCAATATGGCTGTCGCCTTCGAGGAGCCGACCTTGACTTTCTCCGTGTGGTTTCACTGAGCCGGACTGCAATTCCCACCCATGGAACTCTAGGAGTTTTACTCTGTTCTCTTCATGTTTCTGCATACTGGTAACTGTCCTTCAGATCTATTTGGTGCCTCTAATATATATCAGGCAAAGCACTGGAAACTTATTAAGCAGATGGAATCTTTTTTGTTTGTTTTTTGTTTTTGGACACAGGGTTTGTTTCTCTGTATCTTTGGAGCCTGTCCTGGAACTAGCTCTTGTAGACCAGGCTGGTCTACAAGATCTCACAGAGATCCACCTGCTTCTGCTTCCTGAGTGTTGGGATTAAAGGCGTGTGCCACCACTGCCCAGTTAATAGGTGGAATCTTATGAAAGAAAGTGGTAATGGGCATGAAGGAATGCCACACACTGCAATCTATGTCATTTGTGCCACTTTCTCCAGGCCATTTCTCATGGTCACACCACCCCAAAGAAGGCCAGATAATATTTTCAGAGAAATCTGCGTTCAGCTTTTTAATCACAATTGCTTCTTAGTTCTCCCTTCCCCAACCGTGGGCTCATGTGTGAACTATCAAAGGAAGTGTATTTTTGGAATGTTGACATGGATGTAGAGAGAATTCAGAAAAGGCATATGCCTAAGGCAGAATAAGTGTAGATGCAGCTTTCTGGAAGTGAAAGGGTTTGGGAAGGGTTTGAAGTTTTCCATGCAACCTGCACTACCAAAGAATCATTGAACAAATTCAATAAGATGCCTAAAACCCTTTGACCTACCTGGGCATGCAGAATAGGACTCAATATGCTGACATGCTCGGTGATGGTTGTGAGTAAGCCTGGGTTGCCTGCGTGCTAGCAGAGAATGCAGATAAACAGGTTGGCAGAGTGGTCCGTTCTGGAAGAGGGTAGCCTGGGGCACTGGAGCATGCTCTTTCCATTTTTTAGCTTGCCATGGGAATTGTGAAGTTTAAATGGGCAGCCGAGGAAGAGAGAGTTTGAATTCCATTGCTGTCGTTGCATCCTAACTATCTTCCAGGCCATCCCTTCACAGGAAAATGACATCATATTACCAAAATAGATCACCAGGGCTGCGATGTCAAACACCTCAATGTAAGTGACTAAATAGCAGAAATTGGCTTACCGTTCGAGAAGCCAGAAGTCAGAGATCGCCATGTCAGCAATGTCAAACTCCCTCTTAAGATGTTAGGGAAGGATATACCCCAGCCTTCCAGCCTTCTCTCCTAACTTCCACAAGTTTCCAGGCTTGTAGCTACAGCATTCTGGATTGCATGCTATTCTCAAGCATTCTCTTTTCATAAGGATTCCAGACATGTGGATTAGAGACATACCCTTCTACATTGTAACCTCATCTTAGCTGATGGTATCTGCAATCACTCCACTTCCAAATACGGTCACATTTGGCAGCACCAGAGGGTAATGTGTCTACATATACACTTGGAGGTATGCTTAAATAATGACCCCTAAGTGACCAACCATTCTGGGAAGTACGCCTGTGCCTAGCAGCTGTGCATTCAGCCGCGGACCTATCTGGAGAGATGACTTCAGGTAACAGGGCCCTTTAGAGGATATGATGTAATCTCCTACTCCCCCAGGAGCTATTTATGGCCCACGAGCCTGTGAACATTTGAATGTGTGTGAGCAGGAAAGACAATGAGCCAGACAGACTTCTCCACCCACTGAGGAGCCCTCGCGTGGCTCAGCCACCCCTTCCTCCCGCTCTACAATGGATTTGACCTGTGAAGTAGGCCTGGCGCTTTCAGGTAGAGGAGCCTCTCTAAAACATCACGTGGGTGCCAGTTCCTTACTAGCTCCCTAAATAAGTCCAAACACAGAGACCCACAGGGATATTGGATCATAGATAACCAGCCCTCCAAGAGCCTGGGATCGAATGCATACAGAATGGTGATGGTTAAGGATTGCTAACCTAGAGTAGACACTATGCATAAGCCTGTGAATGAGAGCTGGAGAAATGGCTCCGTGGTTCAGAGCCCTTGTTGCTCTTGCAGAAGACTTAGGTTCAATTCCCAGTATCACTGTAACTCCAGTTCCAGGGGATCCAATGTGCTCTCCTGACTTCCAAAGGCACCAGGTGTTTATGTGGTGTATCCATATAAACGCTGACAAAATATTCATACATGTAAAATACATCTTAAAAAAAACAAAAACAGCAACAATAAAATTGTGACTAATGAACAAATACAGCATATACCCTGGCATGATTTAAAGGTCCCTCCCCTTCTCTTGGCTTCTGTTATAAGACTTGCCTGGTGTCAAGACCTTATCCACACAGGGCAGATCTCCGCTGATCACCAGGCATCCATCACACCTATGTAACATCCTGAAAGGAGTCAAAGAAGCACCTCCCCGCCCTGTTGTAGACTTCCTTTGAAATAAATCCCATAACCAACCCAGCACCTAGTCATGGAAGGTAGAAGCTTCCCATACCCACCCACTTTCATCCTTATGGCTGTGATAACAAAAAGACAGAGTTGGGCAGCCCCGGTCAAAGGAAGCTGAGACCAGTTAACCCAGAATGAACCTCATTAGAAGAGAGAATCTCACAGCAGTTAGGCAGGGATGGGGCATCTGCAGGATCCCCTCACGCCTTTTCTTTCTTCATCCAGCATCTCGCTGCTTTTTTTAAATTCAGAAAATCGGGCTAACTTACTGGTCACATTCCATATGTATTATGTTATATCCAATGATTATTTTGTTCTAATGCTGCAGCAGGAGCTCAGGCCACAGGAAGCCACTTGCTATTCTCTGGCCACCCTACATATTCGTACTTTCTCATTGTTTTACACACACTCCTCGGCCTTCCTCAGGATGCTTCCCTTCAGCCGTTGGTACCTGCTCGCCTTTCAAGGGTCAGCTCAGTTCCAGATTTCTTTGTGCTGGACTATCCCCACAGCAGCCTCCCTCTTTGCCAGATCCTAAATACACACGCATAGGAATATTTGTTCTGCTCTAGATCTCTGCCTGTGTATCATGATGGTTCCACTGGCATCTCTGTCTCCTGAAAGCCATGCACTCCGTCTGGCCTGCTCAGCGTTGCTCCTGTAGATTCTGCTATGTCTTGTATAACCTGTTCTGTGTGTATGCTCAGTGACGAAGGGAACAGAGGGAGGAAGTGGACAACCTCTCCACAAACGGTCTTATTCACCCAGAAAGGCTGGCCTGTGTCTTTGCCAGTAGGAAGAGCAACACCTGAATCACCATCAGGAACCATACTGACAGTGTGGTGAACATTGGAGTCATGTGGTCTATCAGAAGCCATTGTCTAGACTTTAGAGGGGAGGTCTTGTTTGGTCCAGCAGATTTCAAACTGCTGTCGCTGGCTTAGTTTTAGCTTTAAATGGCATATTTGTCCATTTGTGCTGTGATAATGAATGTTAGCCTGAGTAGCTTAAAAATAACAGGAAGTGTGTATCTCATCGAAGTCTAAGGCACCATCGGCCTGGTGTCTAATGAGGCCCATTCCTGGTTCACAGATGTCACCTCTCACTCTGTTCAGGTGTTACAAGGGGCGAGAGAGCTCCATGGGGCCTCTTTTATCTAGGAACTGATCCCACGCCTCTGGTCTCCAGTTCCATGATGTAACTCAGTGCCGTACCCTTGGGGATTAGAACTGGGATGGAGGTCGAATTTAGAATATAGCAGACAGAGATAATGATGGAGTGTTGTCTGCTAAAAGAAACAGAAAATTATAGTGTGGTGGTTTAAATGAGAAAGCCCGCCCCCAGAGGCTCAAGTATTTGAATACCTGGTCCCCAGTTAGTGGCACTGTTTGAAGAGGTTTAAGAGGCATGGCCTTGCTGAAGGAAGGAAGTCACCGGGGATAGGCTTTTAGAGTTTAAAGCCTCCTGCCACTTCTAATACACTGTCTCGGCTTTGTGCTTGTGGTTGGGGCGTGTTCGTTCTGTCAGCTTCCTGTTCCTTCCAACATGTGCATGTTTCCCTCCCCTGCTGCCATGCCTTCCTTCCACGGTGGATTCTTACCCCTCTGGAACCATGAGCCACAATAAGCTCTTCCTTCCCTAAATTGCTCCGGGTCATAGGTCATAGTGTTTTGTCACAGCAATAGAAAAGTAACCAAACAAGTAGGACTTCTTTGGATTTTTTTTCCCAGTAAAGCTAATTTTTGAGGATACTAAAAACATGCTAGATGCTGTTGTTTGAATGGATGGACAGACAGACGGACGGACGGATGGATGGATGGATGAGTAGTTTTTGTAGCTCTTAAAATCTGTTTATTTTGAGACAGCATTTTGCTATGCAGCTCTGGCTGGCCTGGAACTTGCTAGGTAGACCAGGCTGGTCCCCACCTTGTAGAGCTTCATGGGACAGTGCCTCCAAAGTGCTGGGATAAAAGGCATGCACCACTAACCCAGCTCAGTGAAAGGGTTGTCAGATGAGGTCCCTGGGTCCTGCTGAATATCTTTCAGCACGTGCGACTCGTCTTCTACAAAGAGCAATAGATCTTTTCACACACAAACTTCCTTGAGTGTGTGTACCTATAGATGACAAGGCTTTGAAACACAGCTGTCCTGCAGTGGGGTTATTTCAACACCAAAAAGTATAATCGGGTATCAACATTTTTTTTAAGAGCTCTCACAACTATTCAGGTTTCAGGAGGAAAATGTAAGTTATGTGTTTAAGATGTTGATTTTTTTTGTAGTCTAAGTTCTTAGAAAGAGAAACCATTTTTGAAATGTGATAATTTTTTTAATTAAAAGGTGACTCTGGAGCTGACACAATATCCTTTCTGCCATCAGTGTGAGCACAGTCTGCCTCTAATCTTTTACTCGCTTCTACCATCTCCTCTCGGACATGGCCCGGGTCGCCTCATAGCCACTGTGGTGGCTTTTTTAGTCCTTCTTTCATTTAAGCCACAAGCCATCAAATTTCATTTCAAAAATAAACAACAAAATGCAAAAAAAAAGAAAACAAAAGCAACACAAGTTTGCAGGCTTGAGGGTTCAGATTGTCATCTGAACACTTGGAAGGTCTCAGCAGGAAGGAGGACCATAAATTTGAGGTCAACCTAGACTCCTGGTTAAGTTCATGACCAGCCAGGGATATGGATCAGGACTGTTTAAAAAGAAAAAGGCAAGAGAAATCCAAACAAACCAACCCTGAATCTGATTGATAGCAAGATCTTCTAGGTATAATTCTGTGGGTGCACACCATGGTGCTAATACAACCCCTACAGACCCCAAAAGAGCGTTTCTTCTCATTTCAGATATGCCATGGACACAAAGAAAGACTTTAGTCCAGGGTGCCCTGGGCTCTGGCTTAGTGCAGAGTGTAATTTTCCCCTCTTGGCCCCACAGCCATTTCCTTTTACCATTGTCAAGAGACTCTTTTTTTTCTTCTAATGAAGCGTACAAATTGATTGTATCTTGCCAGGAGGGTTCTTCCTCAGTCTTGAGATATTAAAGATTTTATGAGAACCCCATGAAGAATATCTTCTTGAATCATTTACATTTTCCCCTTTTGTGGGCTTATGTAACCATGCAGAAAATCTAAGAATAAGTGAGAGCTATTAGCATGCCATGTGGTCTCCTACAGGCAGCCAGGCTGTGGAGGTGGGAGACACCAGTGCCAGGGGTTCTTGATAGTGTAAAGAGGGTATGGTTTCTGAAGAAAAACCCTGGGGAACATCTGTAGCTAAATGAACATCTTATCAATTGTTATTGGGCTTCCTACTCACTCTTGCCCGTGTTCAATTGTCTCTTTTCTGTAGTAACAAGAAGTATGGTGGCTCCAGACCGTGCACTCAAAGGGTCTCTTCCAGTACAAATAGCTAAGACTATCTGTAGTCTCAAAGAAGTCTTGGTAGATACAGACAAATGAATTGGGGGTCAGAGAGAACCCTGATGTCGAACCCTGATGTCATTTGCATAGGAGAGCGGTAGGTAGTGTTACCATCAGTGGAATTAACCCAGCTCCCTTTATAAAAGACCAGAATTCAGGTCAGAATTCCTCCCATTCCGGCACGTGGTTACAAGTTCGGTCTGCATTCCTAGAAACATGAGCCATATTGCCCTGCTGTCTGAGACCCTGCGCTCTGCTGCTTTTTTGTTTGTTTGTTTGTTTGGGGTTTTTTGTTTATTTTTGTTTTTTCAAGACAGAGTTTCTCTGTGTAGCCCTGGTTGTCCTGGAACTTGCTCTGTAGACCAGGTTGACCTCAAACTCATAGAGATCCACCTGCCTCTACCTCCGAATGCTGGAATTAAAGGCATATGCCCCTGCAACACCATAGCCTCCTTCCTCTTTTCTCCTTAGTGTTCTCCCTTTAATGTGCAGATGGGGCCTGAACTCAGCTAGGCCCTGTTTAACTGGAGAGAGGCAGGAAGTGTTGGCTCTATCCAGCAGCTGCCTCTCTCATTCTTTTCTCTGAGAATCCCAGGGTATCTATGTGTGTGAGTGGGCGTCTTTTCTCTGTCAGCCCAAGCTGAGCTCTGAAGACAAGTTAGCAGGGATCAGCTGCTGCAGCGAGGTAGGTCAGGACAATTCTTTTTTTTTTTCCTCTGCTGCAAAATTAGACATTGTCAGGGGCTCAGGTTGACCCCCATACCTACACTTGTGCTTGGAAAAATACCAGCAAGCACACAGGCTACACTGGGGGTACCACGTTGCTCTGAGACACTTCTGTGCTTTTGGCATTTTTTTCTCCGATAGCATTGCAATCATAATTAAGTACTGGCATTTACTCCTTTCATCCCAGGCCCCAGCTTAACTCCATGTCAGACAGGGCCAGGAGCTGCTGATCCTGAGGGTACACACTTAGCCCACAAAACCCTCTGGCCCCACAGGTGTCCTTTCAGCCCTGTGGACCAAGGCAGCAGTGCCGCAGCAGATGTATCGCCCACTTCCACCTTTGGAGACGCTGCCCTTCCTAATTGATGCTCACGCGGACCAGAGCTATTTCGTTAAGGTCCAGAGGTGCTCATTAACACGGATGCTGGATTGCGTGGGCGATGTGGCTTATCGTTATGAATCTAAGAAGGGGCGCTGAGGAACTTGTTATGGAGGGCATTTATAGATTGTTAAATTAAAGGATTAGTGTTATACTAAACCATGTTCAGGCTAATCAGTTGTGGGAAACCAGATTTGATGTTTAAACTGGCTTGAACTATGTATGCTTTATAGTTTTTTTTAAGTTATTAAGCTACTTTTATTTCTAATAAACCATCCAGCTTGCTAATTGAGCATACTATACAATTTTACACATAACTAAATATGGTTTTATTCCCTCATTTTTTTTAAATTTATGATACAGTTTTGTTTTTTTCCCCCTGAATTGGATCATAAACTTTTTAAGCAGGATAGGTGTGTGTGTGTGTGTGTGTGTGTGTGTGTAATTTAATGTATTTATTTATTGTTTATTTATTTTGGAGGGGTTGGTTTTGGGGGGGGTATTTAATGTAGCCCTCACTAGCCTGGGTAAAATTATGTAGCACAGACTAGATGCACATTCAATGTGATCCTCCTGCCTCTGCCTCCTACATGTTGAGATCACAGGAAAGGGCCACACACCCAGCCTTCTGTTTGCTTGTCTGAAGCTGTGTGGGTGGGTGATGTGCACGTGTGTACATGTTCAGGTACATGTGTGCAGGGTGTGCAGGCATGTAGAGGCCAGAGGCCAACCATGTCTGCTGTTTGCTGTTCAATGGCATCTCACCTTGTTTGCTGAGGTAGGCTCTCTCCGCTGCACTGACGTTCGTCAAGGAAGCAAGGCTGTCTGTTTTTGTCCTCCCAGTGCTGGGACCACAAGTGTGAACTGCCATGCTTGGCTTTTGTGTGGGTGTTCTGGGTCTTGAACTCAGGTCCTAACACTTGCATTAGAAACACTTTACCAACTGAGCTATTTCCTCATGATGTTTTTTTTTTTTAACAGCGTGTGATTCTGTAGGTTGGCCTTGAACTCAAAGCAATGCTCCTGCAATGGTCTCCTGAGTCTCCTGAGTGTTGGAATTACAGACTTGAGCCTCCACACCCAGCTTTGGTGTAATTTTTTCCCCCTAAACTAAAACCTTCTACCACAATTCTAAATAGATATGGCAGGTGCTAAAGAATTTGTTTATGGAGTGCTTGCTTCATTTTTAGAAGGTGGTACATGTGCGATCATGTGATTTATTCCAGGGGTGCTTCATGTAACACGTGTCAACTTTCTATACGTCCATAGAATATGCTGCTCTGTAACCATTGTATTATTGGCAATAGGAAACGTGCTACAAGGTTCATACAGAAGTAGAAAGGATCAAGAAGATTAACCCAGGTGTGATGCTGTTGCCTTGGTAAAGACAGGACCACCAAACCGCTCCTGGGATAGCCTCATTTCCCTCACCAAGAAGCACAACTGGGACAGATCAAAAGATCTGCTTGTCTTTATCTTTAATTTGGCAGCAAATTATTGCCTTTTAGCCATACCAGGAGCAGGTAAAATATTCAACAAGTAAAGATTCCACACATGGAGAAATTTATAGGCCAGAAATTTTCAGTCCTTTGGAAGGGAGGGTCTAATCACACAGCATCAACAGTCACAGACTCCAGGGAACATAGTGAACCTACATGAGAGTTACTCACTAACCAGACAACGTCCTGACCCTCCTAAAGGAAGAATTTCCCGAGGACTCATATGGAGCCTCTTGCTCACACTCATGCCCCCAGTTCACGTTCTCCCTCTGCCACGTAGCACACCTGCCATCTCTTTGTTACAGCCACATTTCAGATATCTGCATCGCTCAGAGTCCTCTGCAGGAGCGCAAACAACAGAATAAACGGATATTGTAAAGCAGCTTCACCGGGATGGTTTGTGCTATCAGGCTGGGCAATCCAACAATGGCTGCCTGTACTCTGGACAGTCTGAGAAGCCTGGATCTGCCGTCCACGAAGCTAGCTGCCTCAGCAGTCCCAAACTGGCACTGAAAAGTCCAAAACATCCTTGAAGAGCCTCTGGTCTTGAGTCTGCAATAGAAGGCCAAGAAGGAGTAGAGGCAGGCGGCAAAGTGAGCACACCACCTCTCCCTGGATTTGTACGTATCTGTGCAGCCCTGAGGTGGCATTCCGTCTAGGGGGGATGTCTGCTCCACCTCCCCAGTGATGGGATAGCAAAGGCACACCCCTACAGAGGTTTATTTCTCTTAGTTAATAGACCCATTCAAGTAGACAGCCAACATTAACTGTCACCACGTCCAGTTCGGCATAGCAACCTGAAGGAGTCATCTGATTAAACACCCACACCCTGACATTTCTGAAATGGTTGCTACCACCAGTTGTTTATGGATAGAACCCACTTCATTAGGCTGGCTGTGCAGGGGACTCTGTGGCGTGTCACTGCACTTCAGGCCTGGAGACCCTCACTTGGTTGACAATTTTCTTCCCAACTCATGCATCTGTTGTGCCTGCAAGCTGTTCTCCTCTTTCCTTCTTCCATTTCTTTCTCATTGTATCAGTGAACTGTCCTCACTAAAGGAGTCAAACTAAGAGGGAAAACCAGAAAAAGACATATCCAACGTGACCACATTGAAAGAGGGGACAAAGAGATTCAGTGACTGCCCACCTCTAGCTCCATCTTCTTCAAGCTCCTGACATGATGCCAGGGTTTAAATCGAAACGTAGAGGTTGTAATACTAAACAGTCAACCTCAACATGGTCCCCTGCCCACCAAGGCCTCAGCCTCTAGACTGGCCAGTGTCTCCAGCAAGCTTATTTTTCTCTGGGAGACAAGTTCCTCCTCTGGCTGCCTCCAGGGCTTCAGCCATTTCATCCCAGGAGATGCCTGCGAACATATTCTAATATTATTGGGATCCATTGTTTCAATGCTCAACTAGCTGCAGAGGACTCGAGCATATCTCTAGAGTGTGTTCATTCCAGGCCGGCTGGTTATAACCTGTCCTCCTGGCATGGACTCCTACTTAGAATTCATTTAGTTTGCTCTGTCCCCTGTTTTCCAATGAATCCTTCTGCCTTTATAAATGAGTTGTGGTTTGAACAATATGTATCAACAATATTCTATCAAGACAACTGACTTATTTTCTCACATTTACTCTTGGTTTCATTAACTCGTCAATATATTACTGAAATTTTATATCACACGGTCCAATAGAGAAAGACCTCAATCAAAGAAATGAGCAAAGTCCTTTCTCTTTAGACCCGTGGGATTAATTTAAATTAAAATACTTATTAGCTTGGCTCAAATACCATTTTATATTTCTTAAGAAGCAGGCTAGTGTTTTAGTGTTCAGCTCTCATGGATTCGTTACCCAGCCAGCTGAAGCAGAACCCATACAGTTTAAACCACCACTGAAGACCCTAAGATTCCCTGCAATCTGTAGCATTTCCTCACTCACAGGCAGGAGAGAGCCTGGTCCGATTGTGGAAGAGCATGGGAGGGCTAGGGATGAAGCCCCACTGGTAGACTACTTACCTAGCATGCACAGAGCCCTGGGTTCCAATCCCAGCAATACACAAAGGCTGGCATGGTGACAGACACCTATAATCCCAGCAGTCCAAAATTGGAAACAGTAGGATCAGTAGCACAAGGTCAAGGACCAGCCAGGACTACAAGAGACCCCGTCTAAACAGGGAAATGAAAAGCACAGAAGTAATGTGGCCACAGTGGTTTTTGATGTCTGCCGTGCACATGGAGTGCCTATAGGTGTTTGAGCAGATAGTCATCTTTAATTAACAAAAATATTTGCGTGGAGTTGGGTATTTTTAAAGCAATTAGGATGTTCCTTCCTGTAAGTAAATTAAATGCTATTCTTAGAGTATGGTCTACACCATTCATTTGCCTTGCAAAAACCATTCTAGATGCTGTGAAAGCAAATGGAGCACAGCTCTGCTAGAATTCTTTGCCTTTCCTTAATTTCCTAGGCGCTTAATTTAAGTGTAAGCTCCCAGCCCTGGGCTCGTGGTGGGAGAGAGGGGTATCCTGTCTGCCCACCATCAGACCTCAAGGCCTAGCTCCTGCTTTGATGCTTAGTTACTTAGTTCAGTCAGCATTTGGCAACTCAGGAAGATTTAGTTCTATTAATTTATATGCCAACCCTGTTATTATATCCCAACATTATTTTGCATTCGACAGTTAAAACCAACTTTTAACATTTTTTATTATTTAGTCAGTTAGTTTATATCCTGGCCATAGTTTCCCCTCCCTCCTCTCCTCCCAGGTCCTCTCCCTCACCCCAATCCCTCTGTTCCCACCCCTCAATCCACTTCTCCTCTGTTTCTGTTCAGGAAAAGATGGTCTTCCATAGGTATCAACAAAACATGGCATATCAAATTGCATAAGACTCACTACCTCCCATGTATTAAGGCTGGGCAAAGTGACCTAGTATGAGGAGTAAGGTCCCAAAAGCCAGTAAAGGAGTCAGAAACAGCCCCTATTCCCACTGTTGGGAGTCCCACAAGTAGATCAAACTACACAACTGTCACATATATGCAGAGGGCCTAGGTCAGTCCCATTCAGGCTTTCTGGTTTTGATTTGGACTCTGTGAGCCCTTATGAGCCCAGGTTAGTTGACTCTCTGGGTTTTCTTGTGGTGTCCTTGATCCCTCTGTCTCCTACAATCCTTTCTCCCCATTTTCTGCAGGATTCCCAGAACTCTACCTAATGTTTGGCTCTGAGCCTTCATCTGTTCCCATCAGTTGCTAGATGAAGCCTCTCTGATGACTACTGGGCTAGGCACTAATCTATGAGTATAGTAGAATATCATCAGGTATCATTACATTGACATTTTATCCCTCCAGTCATGTTCTATTCTATCCTAGGTCTACCCACCCATGGGTCCTGGTGCTCTAGGCAGTGTTGGGATGAACATATTCTACAGGCATGGATTTTAGGCTAGACCAGTCATTGGAGGACCACTCCCTCCATCTCTAGACCCCCTTACCCCAGCACAACCCAAAGGTAGAACAGACTGTAGGTTAAAGGTTATGTGACTGGGTTGATATCCCAATACCTCCACTGGAAGTGTAAGGTGGTAGTATGGAGGTGGGGGAGATATATGTGTGGCAGGTCACTCAGGTTTATTAAAGACCAAAATACACACAGATTACAATACCCAATAGAGCTCTTCCGTGGAAGTACGCAGGTCGGCGATCCGCGCAGAGAGAGCGAGCTTCCGCATGGACCCCCCATTTTATCCTCTCCTGGGACCTGATGGTCCAGCCCCATTAATTAATTAGGGGGGTG
>JAQHUG010000130.1:1454336-1497034 GCA_028555095.1 Dicrostonyx torquatus
ATGTGTAGTCCAGGGAATTGAGCTAGGGGGTGGGGCAAAGTTCCCAAACCCTGCGCAGGGTGGATGGCTGAGGTCCCCGCGGGACACGAGCAGGGGAAGAGGTGCGGGGATCCCAGCAACAAACTGGGTCACGCGTTGGGGTGCACGGGCCCAAACAACGGGGAGCTCCGGAAGCCGCGGAGTGCGCAGCCCTCTGCAGAGGGACCGCAGCGTGAGGCGCAGAGCTGAGTCTGGGTGGAGCCACTGCAAGGGCCTGCTCAGTAAAAAACTGGCTTAAGGAGGGGAGAGGAGGCTCCGGGAAAGACAGGGTATCACCCTGGGGAGAAGTACAGCCCCACCCGGCTGGGGGGGGTCCCAAAAGGCCCCACGGGGTCTTAAAATGCCCCACGTTTGGGCGCCAAGTGTGGCAGGTCACTCAGGTTTATTAAAGACCAAAATACACACAGATTACAATACCCAGTAGAGCTCTTCCGTGGAAGTACGCAGGTCGGTGATCCGCGCAGAGAGAGTGAGCTTCCACATGGACCCCCCCATTTTATCCTCTCCTGGGACCTGATGGTCCAGCCCCATTAATTAATTAGGGGGTGGCAGTGGGGCGTGGTCACAAGCTGAGATGGTGAAGACCACACCCCTTCATATATGGTGTGAGGAAATCTCCCAGGAATCTACCAGGGTAACCAGCTAAGACTCCTAACGATAGAGGATGCATTGCCTGAACTATCCAACTCTTGTGACTTTCAACATTTTTATTTTATTTATTTTTTAGCTAATATTTTTTAAGTTAAGAGTTAGAAAGATGGCTCAGTGAGCATCAGTTCAGCTCCCTAATATCCACGTGTAAATGACCCCAACACCTAGGACCTAGGGGCATAGAAACAAATGAATCTCTGAGTCTCATTGGCCAGGCAGCTAGAAAAATCAGTGAGCTCCAGATTCCATAAGAGACTCTGTCTCAAATAAATAAATAAATAAATAAATAAATAAATAGCGTTTAAGAGCAATCCAGGACATATGAAGTCAACTCTAGGCTCTACACATCTGTACACAACAGACACAAACACAAGAAGACCACACACATAGAATAAAAGTAAAAATAAATGTAGTTAATTCTGTCTTACCAATCAAATTAACAATATGTCAGCATAAAATAGAAATAAAAATTAGATTCAAAATAATTCCAATATTTAATTATATAAATATATGTGAGCCTTAAAAGAAAAAAACATTTATATGTCAGATTTATAGAGTTCATTTTCTATCTATATATGTATATAAAGATATTAGAAAATATATAGTGGGTCTATCAGTCTTGTGAGAGATAAAGAAAAATGAGTCATTTATAAATATAATATGTAGAGATATTTATGAGATTATGAGTAGTGTGTTTCTAAATAATGCCTTCATTTATTCTTGTGTATCCATGGCAAGTGCAAGTGTGTATGTGTGTGTGTGTGTGTGTGTGTGTGTGTGTGTGTGTGTATGTATGTTGGGTGGGTGGGTGTAAGCCAGAAGTCAACCTCCTGTGATCCTCAAGAGCCATCCACTTTGGATTTTGAGACAGTCTGCTATGGGACAATGGTTTGTAGCCTGTCAATTGTATTTTAATAAAATGCTGATTGGTCAGTAGCCAGGCAGGCAGTATAGGTGGGACAACCAGACAGGAAGTAGAGGCGGGAAACAGGAGAATTCTGGGAAGAGGAAAGCTTTGTCTGCAGTCCTGACCCTGCCACAGAGCAAGTAAGATGTAACTGCCTCACTGAAAAAGGTACCAAGCCACGTGGCTAACATAGACAAGAATAATGGGCTAGTATAAGTTATAAGAGTTAATAAGAAGCTTGAGCTAATGAGCCAATCAGTTTATAGTTAATGTAGACCTCTATGTGATTTCTTTGGGACTTAACGACTGTGGGAACCGGGCAAGACAGAAAACTCAGCTAACAACAATCTCTCACTGGGTCTTCATCTAGGATAGCTGGCTGGCCAGGGAGCTCCAGCGGTCCCCCTATCACTGCCTGGCCTGCCCTGGGATTGCAAGCATTTTACCATCATACCCAGCCGTGGGTCCTAGGGGTCCAACTCAGATCCTCATGGCTAGAACTGGACCAAATGAGCCACCTCCCAGTTCTACAGTTTTATTTCTATAGCAGAAGAAAAACAAAGTTTTACTTGTGCCCTAAAATTGTAAGTTTTCCCCGATAACTCGGACTCTGGGAAGAAAGCCATTTCTTCTCTCCTCAGCAGCTCTCCTCACTCCACATGTATCAGCTCCTTCATTATGACTCAGCGTTTCATTGAGTTTTGTTTCTTGTTCATCCTTGATACTGTAAAGCCAATGGAGAAACAATTGTAGTGGCTTCTCTCATTCTCTAATGTACCCTTCAAATCTTTGAGTTACTAATCTAGAAAAGATTAATAGGACATAGTAGGACAGGGTTGTAAAATATACCCAGGGCTCCGTGTGAAGGAGCAGCCCACTCCACCAGAAGCCAAAACGGTGGCTCGTCTGGGATCTGTCTGGACCCTTGGGAGTGTGCCACTGTACTGAGAGCAGTTCCCTCTTTCAGATGTTATAATACACACTGCCTCCAGCATGAGGAGTTAGAAGATGAATATTTGTTTTTCCATGTAGCCCAGGCTAGCCTTGAATTCACTATGTAGCTGAGGATAATCTTGAACTTCTGATCCTCCTGCCTTCACTTCCCAAAGACTGGGATTAAAGACATGGGCCAGCATCCCCTGCTTTGTGGTGCTGAGTTTAGACCCCAGGGCTTCTGCATGCTTGTTACATTCCCAGCCCATTAGTATTTTTCACATAACCAATAGCTGCAGCCACAACAGGTGACCATTGGCTTCTCCTTAGCATTTCAAAGGGCACAAGCATATCATCCTTTGGAAAGGTTGAGAAAACTCATTTTTCAGGACAGACAGTTTGAAGTCAGGGTGTTCAACTGAAGGGAAGCAGAGAAGGGGGGCATTCTTGAAGGGAAACTAGCATTTAACAGATGGTGGATGCTGTCAGATTCTAGGGAGGGGGTCAGAGAGTACTTACTGAAGAGGCAGCTGTAATAGTAAAAATAAAATGGCACCTGTGGGGCCTCAAGGGGCAGCAGGTCCCAGGCAGGGAGCCATGCAGGGTGAGAGACCTCAGCAGATCAGCCGGTCCCAGGAGGAGTCAGGTGAGAGACAGAGATGAATAGGCACACCATACAGAGTGAGATTGGATATTTATTTAGTGGATTATGGAAGGGAAGGGGAAAAGGGAGAGGGAGGGAGAAGGAGGAAAAGGAGAGAGAGGCAGAGAGAGAAAGAGAGAGGTGTGAGGAGAAAAGAAGCTACCTCGGGAGAAAGAAAGAGAAGAAGCTCTCAGGCTGGAAGATCCCCTTGCCTAGGTGGACTGGGGGAGGGAGTGGGCAGACCTTGTCTCTTAAAGGGACAGGACAGACCATTACAGTAGCCCCTTTCTGGATGTCTTCAAACATGTGTACATGTTTGCCAGGATCCAAGAGAGAAGAAGTGGGTTATGTAGATGCTACAAGTCAACCCTGATCTCTTGGTATGAAACTACCACTCTGCTTCTTCTTGTCTCAGCCCCTTTGTTCTGGGGCATAACAGCAGATGGGAAAGGATCTCTGTTATACATTAGGTCTGCTTGTCTGAGTGGGTTAAATGCAGTCACTGGAGGGAGAACAGAACAGCTACATCTGCCCATCCCTCCATTGTCATGATGAAGACCAACAATGGAGAAGTTTTAGAAAATAAGGTTGGTGAGCTGGGATGTGGCTAAGTTGGTAGAGTCCTAGTCTGGTACACACAATGCCCTCGGTTCCATCCTCAGCACTAGGATGCAGAGCTCCAGGCCACCATAGGAAGTCCAACACCAACATGGGTTATAAGAAACCATGTCTTAAACAGAGCAAACCGAAAAGGACAAGTAGGTCTCTTAATGTCACTGGGTTAGCTTTCTATTTCTCAGACAAGGTACTTCAAGAAAATCAACCTGGTGGCCACTTGGTCCCCTAGCTTTGGGACCATCGTGAGGCAATATGTAATTATCAACCAAACCTGCTCACTTCATGGCAGCCAGGAAGTGAGAGGGACTAGAGTCCCATTAGTCCCTTAAGGACAAGTCCTCTAATGACATGACTTCCTCTCATTAGG
This sequence comes from Dicrostonyx torquatus, assembly GCA_028555095.1. Classification (NCBI taxonomy): domain Eukaryota; kingdom Metazoa; phylum Chordata; class Mammalia; order Rodentia; family Cricetidae; genus Dicrostonyx; species Dicrostonyx torquatus. The sequence goes on from JAQHUG010000130.1 coordinate 1,458,495, forward strand.
CTCCACCCTCTAAAGCTTCTAGCACTGCCCAATCATGTTATCGGCTCAGGGAAAACCTTTCAACATGAGAGTTTTGGGGACATTAATTCCTCAGCCTTGATACTGGAAAGGCAGGCAAAGCTTCCAGCTGTTGGATGACTATGGGAGGTTTGTGGGAGTGAAGGCAGAGGGACACCAGGGAAAAAAAGCTAATTTACATGTCCCCATTAATTAGATTTAATAAGTGCGCTGTCAGTTCGCTCATTTACATCAGTTTCTAGGGTGTTTGGGAGCTCACAGAAGCATCTCAGGGTGTGCTTGACGGCTACAGTGTTCTGTTTCTCTCACACACAGGCTGAAGTAAAGACACCTTTGAACATTCCAACACAGAATCACTGTTCAAATTTGAAAAAAAAATCTCTATTTAGCACTTCCTAAAATATCAGTGCAAATTAATAGAGCTTCATAGATTTATGTACTGAGATTGCAGACAAAGCCATGTGAAAGCTAATGAACTTCGCGGGAAGGAAAATTTTCTCGAGTCTATTCATTACCTTTTTATTATCTAATAGCTTATTCCTTGAATATGTGTGGCATGGGATTAGATGTGCCAATTGGAAGACCTTAGAGGTTCAGAAACTCACAGATGAGAAATACCAAACGGCATTCATTTAGCAGGTATTGAAAGGCACAAATAGAGCCTCTGCCATCTACTATGAGAAGGAGATTAAGCAAAAGAATAATTAATTTGCCAACAATGCTTCCCCAATTGAGACATTATCAAAGTCCATCTTTAGTCGTTAGTATCCTTATCTGTAAAGATGAAGTCTGTTGGGACTTTAAAGGTCTGACAGTAACATCTAGAAGTTGATTCGGTTCCATGTTACAGCAAGAAGGGTTAGGAAGTGGGGACTTCTTAGGGAGTTTGAAGCCAGCCTGGACTCTCTCTCTCTCCCTCCTGCACTCCGTACCTCTCCCCTGTCCCTTCTCTGGAGCCAGATACCTCCAGCTCTTGCTACAGTGTCCTTCAGCATGAGTTAGAAGGAAATCATCAGGGTTGCTGGGTTTTTTTCCTCATGTAACCCAAGCTGCCCTTGAACTTACTATGTTGCTAAGACCCTTGAAATTATTGTCCTTCTGACTCTACTTCCCAAATGCTGAGATCACAGGCATGCACCTGGGTCAGGGAGGAATAGAACAGACATTTTCTTTGCCCTCACATACAAGAAGCTGAGAGGTGGGCGAACTGAGGACAATTACGTAGGCTCAGGGGCTGTTTCCTGCCTTTGTTGATCACACATACAGCACTACTGTCCAGCCCTTACCTTAGCCTTCCAAAAGATTCCATCCTGCATTTTTTAGCTTTCAGTGTATCTGCCAGAATTTAATTACAACATACATAGCTTCTGAGCCTCTGCTCAGAAGAAAAGACAGAATGAATAGTGTGGCAAATGAGGCTAGTCTATCTTGATCCCTTATTTCTGAGAAAATGTAGCCTCATTAATTGAGCTTGAGTGGGCTCGAATAGGGAGCTTCCAGCGTGCTCTGTGCGTGTGTGTGTGTGTGTGTGTGTGTCTTTCTCTCTGTGTCTGTCTCTGTTTCTTTCTCTCTGTCTCTCTGTCTCCCTCCCTCTCCCTCTGGTGTGTGTGTGTCTGTCTCTCTGTCTGTCTCTTCCTCTCTGTCTCTGACTCCCTCCCTCCCTCTCCCTCTGCTGTGTGTGTGTGTGTCCCTACAGAGGTCAGAAATCCACCTTGACCATTCTCATCTTTTGAATGTTTCAGACAGCATCCATCACTAGCTTGGAGCTCTCAAAGTAGGCCAGCAAGTCCTAGAGATCCTCTGTCTTTGCTTCCCTGGTATTGGGATTACCAATATGCACCACCATACTTGGAATATTTTGTTGTTTGCTTGTTTGTTTGTTTATAATATGGGTCCTGGGGATCAAACTCTTTCCCTTGTGCTTCCAAGGCAAGCATTTCACCAATTAGCTAGCCCCTCCGCACTTGCACGTCTACTTTTTGTTTAAACCAATGATTGTATTTTCACGCCTAGATTAGGGTTCTCAGGTTGGTTTTATATTTGTGTGCGCAATTTTTACTACAAAGTGTAAGAAATATTCATCTACTAACTCCTCAGTTTCTAGCTGATAGCCCCGCCTCTCATCCTCCCCTCCTCCTCAGATCCATGTACAAAGACAGTATCAGACTCTGCTGAGCCTTTGTAAGATAGGGAGTGTATGCTTGCATTGAAGTTATGAGGACCTGTTAAAGCTTCCTCGGGGTCACTGAGGCTGGCATTTGTGGCCCTGTGTATTAGGACACAGGGCTTTGTCTGTTAGGAGAGATGTGGGCAGGGAAGGTGAAAGTTACAAACCTCTAACCTGGGCTCTTTGTTCTGAGTAACAAAGAGGAAGAAAGAATCACACATTTGTAGATGTTAAGATCCCCAGCTTAGGAGCCAATTAAAACCATGATTTCTCTGTTATGAGCCAACATCTCCTGTGAGATGTTTATGAATATTACACATAGGCTCACAGGAGGTCTGTGTCTGTTTTGTTTCATATGTGTATATTTTTAAGAGTCTCTGAGATTCTTGAGCAACTGACAAAATCCACAAATCCCTTTTGTTAGCTTTTAACTGCATGCCTGTTCCTTGTTATAGCTAAGGGGTCAGCTGATAGGCCAGCAAAACTAGGGTTGAGCTGGAAGGTGGATCCTGAATTAATCTGGTGTTTACAGAGTGATGCCGTCTCCTAGGAAACAGCCTGCATCCAGCTCACCGCCAGGAGTTCAAGTGGTCAGGAAGGCACTGATGGTATTATACCTGTCACTGACAGCCATGCCCAGAAAGCTTGCCACCTAGGTCCTTTTCCCATATATCAGAAGACCTTGTTGGTAATAAAATGTAGACATCTGAGATGAGGTCTCTAAATGAGGCTGTTGGTCTGACCAAGACTGAGCTACAGATATAAGCATAATCCCTGAGCTAAGATGAGGTCAGAAGTTGAAACATGGGAGATGAAAGAAGTAAACAGAAAAGAAAATGCCACATTAGTGGGAGTAAAATATATAGAGGGTCTCTAAATAGATCCGTGACAGGCAGGGACATCAGTAGGTGTGATTAACATGTTGTGGTCACCACAGATAACTCTATGTAAATGAGCAGTGGCAGGTTCCTAAGGCTGGGAAGGAAAAGAAAATGTTGTTCTGGAAAACCAAAGCATTACAGGCTGGTTCCCGTTGTCTTAAACACTCTAAATGGTTTTCAAGTTTGAACACACCCCCTTGTTTGTGTTATAAATTGATTAAAAAGCAGACCAATGCTAAGCATAGTAGCAACCTGGCAGTCCCCAGAGGCTGAGGCAGGAGAATCACTCAAGCTCTAGTATTTGAGACCAGCTTGGGCAACACAGCCAGATCTCTTTTCAAAAAGAAACTCCCCGTTTGCGATTGCCACCAGTTCCTTCCACTGCAGCTGTGGCCCAGGGTCATGACAGCCCCTACAGTATCTATAGTGATATTTCATATGTATTTTAATAAATAAAGCTTGCCTGAAGGTCAGTGCAAAACAACCACACTAGTCAGCTCAATAGGTCAGGCAGTGGTTGCACACACCTTTAATCCCAGCACTAGAGATGAATATAAGGCAGGATGAGACAGGAACTCGCCCTCTTTTCAGTCTGAAGATTTCAAAGAGGTGAGAGCTCTCCAATGGCTTGAATGCTTTGCTTTTCTGATCTTCTGGTTGAACCCCAGTATCTGTCTCTGGGTTTTGATTACTTGTGCTACAAGTGTTGGCCTTATGGATAATGCCACCCTGCTGAGACATACGAGCAAACACATTCCACCTAGAATGACCAGTGTGTTCCTGTCTCCTGGGTAGACCTGTGTAGACCTGTGGGAATGGCCAGCAGATCACATTCTGCTTCAGACACCCACAAACCAGCTGATGGGCCTGACCCAGAAATCTTTGTTGAATAATCAGAATGGATGGGTCACTTTTGGTTTAATAAAATGGAATTAAATCTACTTTTATTACTTTATTATATTAATTATATTAAAGAGAAATGTGGCATTTTTCCTTATGCCTATGCCTTTCTGTTGAGATAACCTGGGTCCCTAGCTAGGCAAACGTTCTCTCATTGAGCTACATCCCTAGCCTCTTTCTCAAGCTGTGAGTTTCAGCCTCTTTGGGGTCAAATGACCCTTTCAACAGGGATCGCCTCAGGTCATTGGAAAACACAGATATTTACATTATGATTCATAACAGTAGCAAAATTACAGTTATGACGGGTGGTGGGGGCGCACGCCTTTAATCCCAGCACTCGGGAGGCAGAGGCAGGTGAATCTCTGTGAGTTTGAGACCAGCCTGGTCTACAAGAGCTAGTTCCAGGACAGGCTCCAAAAGCTACAGAGAAACCCTATCTCGAAAAACAAAAAAAATTACAGTTATGAAGTAACAACAAAAATAATTCCATGGCTGAGGGGTCACCACAGCATGAGAAACTACATTAAAGGGCCACAGCATTAGGAAGGCTGAGAACTCTGATTTTTTTAAAGACAAAATTTCATGTATCTGTGTCTAGCATGAAACTCAAAATACTCCTGCCTCAGCCTCCTGAGTGCTGGGATTGTACACATATGCCACCATGGTCTTTATTAATGCCTTAGTCTTTCATGCTAAAAATGTCTAGAGTTATGATATGAAATCACTTTAGCAATGGTGCCCCACACTTAGTCAAATTAGGCAATTCAGCTTGGGGACTTTGTTGGTATGAATGAAGCATTTTGGATGTTAAGTTCTGGTCTCGGTTTTATTCATTTCCCAAATAGTAATTTTAAGCATAACTAAAATGTAATAGGCAGAGAAGTCTGCAGATGTGGCTCAGTGATAGAATACTCACCTAGCATGTGTGAGGCCCTGGGCTTAACCCCCCAGCACTGCAGAGGGAGAGATGGGGGAAGGAGGAAAAGAGAGATACGGAGAGATGGAAAGGCAGGCTGGATGTGGTACCACACGCCCAATCCCAGAAGGCTGAGGCAGGAGGAGCTCTAGCTCAAGGCTAGCACATACTACGTAGTGAGCCCTCATTAAGAATTAAGAAATCCGTTGTGGGGGTTACTCTTCAAGTATCCTTCAGGGTCTACCATTCACAGACTTCAGCACGCGAACTTATGTAACCAGACCCTTGTAAGTCCTGAGCTTGGCAGATAAAAGCTGGCACCTGCTCTCATCACTCTTTGTAGCGTGGCTGAGTGTGGTTGCCCTGAGGAGCCCTCACTCCGGCAGGATTGTATTCAAAGCCACTTAACAGAGATTTCATTTGGTGTCGTGATCTAATATTCACAGTTAGGTAGGCCAGGTGGTCGTCTCAGCAAGCCCAAACATAATCCTCCCTACTCCCAGGTGGGATACAGTGTCCATCACCTTCTCCTGAGCTCCACCATCACACCCCACGTCATTTCACAGTGAACAGGTCTAGAATGGACAGAATGTTCGAGAGGCAGAAAAGGGGTAAGTTTGGAGGATGCATTAGAACCCTGCTGATTGTAAAGGTGAAGGCAGAAGGCAGGCTGCCTCACTAATCCTCCACTTCAAAACTCCCAGGGGTGTTCATCAATGCTTGGAGGAAAACCCTGACTTCTCCTGTGGTTAAATCAGGCCAACGAGATCAATTTGTGTTAAAGAGCATCAGCTTCTACTTATTTATACTGTGACCCAAGTCCCACCTCACACTGTATTTACTCCTAACAGAACCCTGAGTCAATCTCTCATTTTGTTTTGTGTCCTTCAAACAGAGCAGGCAGCAGAAAACCCCAGTCAGCAAATGTTAGACACAGAGCCGTTGTTGGAAGATGCTGTAGCACGTCATGGAATTTGTTCATACATATTCCATGTGCACCTCCCATGTATAGACGTGGCACTGAACCAGACTTGGGGGCTGGAGTGAATGGATACCTAACTCTCATCCAGAGTGTAGCGTTGATTCTGTTTTCCAAGTCTTTCTACCTGTGGCTTTGGAAACTGTAATCAACCAGCCAATATCTCGTAAGCATCCATTGCTCCTAGGAAGCTCTTCTAGGAGTGAAGTAGGCAGAAGGGGTGGAAAGCAAGGAAGTAAGTACGAAGGAGTTTAGACTGGTATTTGTGTCTGTGGGTCATCTGGCTTAATCCGATAATACAATGGCAGGCAGCCAGAACGTTCACGGGATGGTGCTATGGACAGTCTGCGAGTGTAAGGCCAATATAAACCTGTTCTCGTTTTCAACTGATGATTTCAGATATCTCTGCTGCAGTTGCAAAAGCTAACTACCACAAATGAGATGTGCATGTAAGTAGGCTGTACATGCTTATAGGTATTAGCTCTTTGTTCTTCCTACTGTTTGCCTGTATTGCATAGGGGGCAGTCAGCAAAGGTTTAACAACGAGAAGTTGGCAGATTGCATTGAGTGAGTATAACCACATTAAGTATTGTAATTTAAGCCTGGATGTAAACTGGATCTTAAATCTATATGAAGAGAGAGCCTTCTGTAGTACAAATAAGAGGAAGATTTTCACATTATGCTCTGACAGAAAAATGATCTGCAAATTTAGCTCTGCCTGATCGGCTTCAAAAGTGTTTCTTGGCCCAACATGACCTTCCATCTATCTACAGAGCTGGCGGCAGCATCTCCATGGTGCCTCCAGCATCCAGAACCATGGTAACGTGTCTCCTTTGTTTCCCTGTGGCAGGAGTGGGTGATAATAGATGGGGAGTGCTTGATGGTAGTGGTGGCAGAGGTCGCAGCCGTGAAAGGGGTATGGGGATAAGAAGGGGATGTGTGTGTGTCAAGACTGGTGTCAAGATGTCACCCTACTATCTGGGTCACTTCCCAGTAATCTCCTGCTCTAAAATGGATAGCACAGCTCCTTTAATGAGTAGAGATGAGTTGTTTGCTTTTCAAGCAGGAAGTTCTAGGTGTTTGCATCTGGTTCCTCCATGATGGACATCTAAAACCATCTTCTCATAAAAAGAGCCAAGCACCCCACTTCTCCTCCATCACAGACCGGGTAACATGAAGGGGAGGCAGGAATAGTCTCTCTGTTGCAGGTTTTTGCCTTGGGTGAGCTGAACTTTGGCATTGATGCAGGAGCCAGTGACAGACGACCCACTGGTGTGGTGAGACACCTCGTTGCAATCTTAACTAGCCAACCAGGAAAACCAAGGTCCTTTACACACCAGACCAGGCAAGCCCCATGGAACCTCCTAGATCAATGGGTGGAGAGCCAGCCACATGCCAAATCATTATGCTTCATAGCACAGCTTTAAGAAGGTGAGCCATTTAGATCTAACGATGCCTGAGACTGTGGGAACTCACCCCCTGTAGGACAAGAAGCCCTCACTCAAGGTTGCCATCCTGCAAGGTTGCTGTCACCAAAACATCAAATACGGGGATTGGTGCAGTGCATTCAAACTAATCAGCTGATATGTGGGCGTGGCAGTAAGAAACTATGGGAGCATCAGCGATCTTTAGGAAGATTGATGACAGTATATATTTATGGGCCTAAGATTTATTACCAAATATTTTTAAAGATATGCATGTGAAATTGAGACACTTTGTTTATACTCCAAATGCTGCGCCATTCTTTCCTGTGATTTGTTTATACAAGTTTTAGTGGCAAGTTACATTTTTAGCATATAATCTACATTTCCTTCCAGAGGACTTGCCCTTAAGACAATCCATCAAGTACTTCCTCAGAGCTCGAGGAAGGGAGGATAAAAGGCATATTTTTAAAGTGGGTGTGTATGCACAAAACATGTTTGTTTTAAAAAAGATCACAAACGCTGTAGAAATAATTAGCCATGTGCCGGAACCAAAATAATGGATGCCAAATGGTACAGAATCCCTTCTGAATCCCATTTCAAAACTGAACGTGAATGAAACATGAAGTTCTACCATCCGTCCCTCCCCACACCCCCCGCCCAACTCTGTTCCTACCCGGTCTCTGATGGTCGCTGATGCCGCTCGGTAGGAACGCCTATATAAATCTTCTTGCCTTTCAAACATGCTGTGCCTTCAGATGCCTAGCTCCATATTCATTCTTAGAATGTAGTTCATGGGGGGACCCTGGGGTTGTACAGGGACATTGGAGGTAGGTAGGGCTGTCTTGAGTCCCTCGTATAAAACACCGTGTTGTTTTCATGCAACCTAACGTCTGAATGTTCCTCATGCGTGTCTTCTATCACCTGTAGGTGGCTTCCAATACCTGAACATAATAAAAACAGTGTTGGTGTTTGTTAGATTGCATTGTTTAGGGAACAGTGACAAGCAATCCTGCACATGTGCATACATACATTTTTTTTTTTTAGTAGAAACTATTTGGGGACCAAAGAAGATAGCTCGATAAAGCGCTGGCAGTGCAAGCATGAGGGCTTTGATCTCAGTGCTGGGAAGGCAGCGGAATTGGATCACCAGGGCTTCCAAGTCAGCTAGCTTAGTCGACTTGACCAATGAGGGACCTTGTCTCAAAGCAAATTTAAGAGCAGATGGTACCAGAAGAACAACACCTAGGATTTTCCTCTGACATCAGTGTACATGTGCACAAATATACATGTGGACCTGAGTGTGCACATGCATACATGCACATGGGTATATGCTCACACACAGATATTTTTGGTGATTATATCTAAGGATTCAAAACCATGGATACAGAGGGACAAATATACTATTAATAACTTGTATGACCTTATGAGGTTTCCTGTTCTCACCAAGTGTGCTGCCACCAGGGGAGCTGATATTAGCTAAAGTGCTTTCTCAAATGAATCCTCGACTTAACAACCAGTTGAAGAGGGAGTAAACAAGTAGAGGGGTTTAATCGGCTTAGACCGAGACACGCTCATGTTCCCTGGCTCTTGGGGAACCCGCATAAAGCCTGTATGTTTATTCCAGCATTCGTGTGATGATGCAGGAGGCTCAGCAATGTAATCTCAGGCAGGGGATTTGCAAATGCTGAATATGTGATGGGAGTCCATTATTTCTTGTCAACATATGTAAATGTAGAATTAGACATCACTAATACACAGGTATGCACTGAGCCTGGAGGCAGGAAAACACATCTAAGACACCATAAGACTCCCCCACCCTTCTAAGCAGGACTTGTGGAACTATCCTCTGATGTCATCCTAGCCAGACAGCTCAGTCCACTGATAAACTGTATACATTCTGGCCCAGAACCCACAGAAGCTGTAGGGGAGGTTGGGAACTGCTGGTCTAGTAAGCATCTTATCTTAGTTACTGTTTTCTTCATGTAATGTATGTAATGCATTAAAGCTACATGTAAGGTAGCCGGTGCCTTGGTTTTCTTCCTAATTTTTTGATCCCCTTTCCTGTCCTAACCAAATACATCAGGGGTGTGTACTTCTTTTTGTTGCCTTTCACGGATGTCTCTCCTCACCTCCATTTCTATCCTAGGTCCAATGCTGCTTTCTGTATCATGAGCCCTTCACAAACCTCTCCATCTCCCAGACAAAAGTGCTGACACTAACTTTACGGAAAGCTTCCAAAAGCTAAACAAGTTCAGCTGGAGAGATGGCTCAGCCAAGCACGACAATCTGAGTTCAATCCCTGGGACCCACTTGGATAGAAAGGGTAGGGTACATTCCCAAGAGTTGTCATCTGATCTGCTACATGTACCCATGGCATGCATAGGCATACGTACATACATGCACACAAACATACATATATACACACACACATAAGTAAGTAAATAAATAAATGTTTTACATTTTTTTTAAAAAAAAAAGTTCTGCAGTCCTGTGTGTGCACATATATACATGTGGAGGCAGGAGGACAGCCTTGAGTGTTCTTTGTCGAGAGATGCCCACCTTGTTTTCTGAGGTAGGTTTCTTGTTACAACCTCGACCTAGCTGATTAGGCTAGATTGGCTGGCACCAGAGCACCGAGGATCCTCTTACCCCTCTGCCTTACAGGAGCTTGCATGGGAGAGCCACCATTCCTGGTTGGTTTGTTGATTGGTTGGTTTGTTGATTGATTGGTTGGTTGGTTGGTTCTTGCAAATTCTGGGGATCTCAGCTTAGCTCCTCATGCTTGTGCAGCAAGCACTTGGGCAAGTGAGATATCTTCCCAGCCCCTGAAGTCCTAAACATCATTGGCTTCTCTTCCTCAAAATCGCATCCTTTCCATTTTATGTATCTATGATAGCTGTGCCCTTCTTGTCCTTACATGGATGCTCCAATGCCACTGCTTACCCCAGCTTCCTTCTCCCATCCCTTCGGCCTTGCTAGTTCTTTCTACCTCTCTTCCCCATTCACTGTCACAGCCCGAGTCTCAACTCCCCAGAAGCTGGTTTGACTCTAGCCTTCCTCTGCACAGCACACAGAGTGAAACTGGGAGTGAGAAGGAGTGAGTCTAGACCTGATGATTCATTTACTCAAAACACTTCCAAGCCACAGCCCCTTTGCAATAAACATCATTTCTCTGGACTTCGGTCTCATTTATAGGATGCTTGATTTTATAAATGGAATAGCTATAAATAAAGCTGAATCTCTGTAAGATTTGCATAAATTCCAACAAGATTTAGGTTTCTTCACATTGGCTTGAAACAAATATTTCAAACTGCTGCGACAGCTAACAGCACTGGCTGCTCCTGTGGAGGACCCAGGCTTGGCTCCCAGCACTCAAGTGGTGGCTCACCACTGCCTGTAACTCCAGTTCCAGGGGGTCGGATGCCCGCTTTTGACTTGATGTGCCTACACACCTGCAGGCACACACACATACCCATAAAACCATAAACAAATCAGCCTTTAAATGATGACACATGCCTGGAATCCCAGCACTTTGGAAGTGGAGGCAGAAAAATCAGGAACTCAAGACCAGCCTCAGGTACATGTTGAGTATGAGGCCAACCAGACTAGCATCAACTCTGACTTAGGGAAAAAATGGTCAAAAATGTGCATGGGAAGACAGAAGGGGTGGTATGCTTAGATCAATTTCTGCTTTATACTCTCTCTTCCTGTCATTCACATCCTATGTGTCATCTTTCTGTGAATTATATATATGCATAAATACATATACATGCACATATATAATTCCATGATCTTTATTTCCATCTACATATCCAACAGTTCTTCTTCTTTTCTAAATTATTATCAGAATTTGGTCTGCTCAAGACTTATCTTGCCAAACAAAGTCTGACAGATGTCATATTTAAAATTTAGCTTGATGTCTTGAGTCACAGTGGGAGAAAAATCTAACCCAAAGGAAACTGGTATGCAGTTAGAATGCTGGGATTTAGAACGTGATGTACTGGGGCTGGAGAGATGGCTCAGTGGTTATCAGCACTTACTCCTCTGGCCATGGGCCCAGATCCAGTTCCCAGTACCTACAAAGTGGCTCTGATGCTGGGGTATCCAACACCCTCTTCTGGCCTCCTCAGGCAACCAGTATACATGTGGTATGCATACATACATTCAGGCAAAACACTCATACAAATAAAATACCAAATAGTCCAAGGAAGTTCCTGTACGAGATGTGTTCCCCTGAAGAATGCTAGACCATTGTCCTGGTGTCATCTCACTTATCCTGGAGATCTCTTAGTCTCAGGATTGTCCATACTTTCCTTGGCAGCTTACAAAACGAGGAACAGAGGGACTGTCATTCAATCTTCTCTTCAAGGAAAACTTTTAAATCCCTGTGGGGAAAATACCGATAATCTATCAGTTATTTGGACCTTGACTGTAGCATCTCAAACTTTTATTCATGAATGGGCAGACTATATCACGACTCCCAAGACATGACCAAAAGCAACAAGCTTATGCCCAGAATGATGTAAGCCTTGTCCATTTCTCCTGCACTTTGAAACCTCACTGTGAGAGAGAGAGAGCAATGGAATCTTCTCCCACTTTGAGCCAAGCAAGGTCAGAAAAACTTTCCCTTTGAGCTTTCTAGGTCTTGGTGTGAGTTAGAGGCAGACACCCATGGCCTGTGCTGGTTTAGTCACTAAGACGTCTGTCTGAATCCTGTCTGTTTTGCACAATGTGGACAGGAAATAGAGATGGGAAGAAGAAAAGCAATCGCTTCTGGGGGTTGACCCCACGACTCCAGAGACAGGCATTTTGAACTTCTGCTTTGCTAAACCGTGCCAACCTCAGTGAGAGGAATATCCTAGTTAATGTGTCTAACTTGTGAAGTTGTTTCTGTTGATGAGCCCAGAGCCTTTTGGAAAGGATTAGGAGAATGATTTCTAGGTGGAAACGAAGGTCTGAGAGGCTGGTAGTATGGGCACCTGAGTTCTCTCCTCAGAACCTGCTTGTGATGGTTCACATTGATTACCAACTCGGAAGGATCTAGAATCACCCAGAGACAAGTATCTGGGAACGCTTGTGTGACGTTACCTTGACAAAGTTAACTGAGGTGGGAAGACCAGCTCTGAACGGAGCAGCATCTTTCACTGCTCTTGGGTTCTGGACTGTATAAAAAGGAGCACACAGGCAGTCACTGGTTCCTGACTGGATACAAGGTGACAGACTCCCTCAAACTCCACTTGCCAGGATGTCCTTCAGACCATAACCTTGGCCTGTGAACCAAAATAAGTCCTTTATCCCTGAAGTTGCCTTTTTCAATGGTATCACTGCAACAGGAAAAAGTAATTAATATGTGATGTTAAAAAACAAAAAGTTGGCTGGTCATGGTAGTGTTCATCTTTAATTCCAGCATGCTGGTCAGACAGATCTCTGAGTTTGAGGCCAGCCTAGTCTACAGAATGAGTTCCAGGATAGTCAGGGAAACAAAAGGAAAAAGAAAAAGTTGGACATGGTGGCAGACACTTGTAATCTCAGCACTGGAGAGGTGAGGACAAGCAGATCCCTAGAACTCACTAGCCAGCTAGCCTGGCTTACTGGGTGAGTTCCAGAGGCAGTGGGAAATCCTATAACAGGGAAACTAAAACAAGGCGGATAGTGTCCAAGGCAGGGAAGAGCTGATGTTGTCCTATGCTCTGCATATATGCGCTTGCATGCCCACATACATGTACACTTGCATACATGCACACACAGAACTAGGAACAGTCCTTGTCCATGGAACACCCAGATCCAGCCTTTCTTCTGAAGTTTCAAAAGACAGTGATTGGAGCAGCTGTGTGTGGTTACAGCCAGCAGCCAGAGAGGGTGGCCAGTCCAAGGGGAGGGGAAAGTATTCAGCTGTTTGTGGAAAGAAGATGCAAAAGGAAAAAACACTATCCCTTTCCATGTTGAAGCTTCTCCTCCCCTTCCAAGTTCATGTACCGGGGACACACTGCCGTTTTGTTGGGTCTTAGAGCATGCTAGAAAAGTGGCAGATGAGTCGCCTGCCACCAGGAGTAGGTGTTCTTCATGCAGAGGGACTGGGAAGGTGACAGCAAATTACCACTGAAATTTCCATATGATGGAATTACCATTACTTAGCACCCCAGATTAGAGACACTCAGTGTGGCAAAGCATAGGAGCCTCTGGGGAACCACCATAGCTGGATTCTGCCCTCGGAAAACTGAAGCAAGCTTGTGTCAGTCCCAGGGACTGAGACTGCAGGAATAAGAGCTTGTCTTGGCCAGGCGGTGGTGGTACATACCTTTAATTCCAGCACTTGGGAGGCAGAGACAGGCAGATCTCTGTGAGTCTGAGGCCAGCCTGGTCTACAAGAGCTGTAACGCAACGCCTGCTCTATGTGCTACCATATGGTTTGCAAGTCGGGCAAGGGGCTGGAGAGTGAAACACACACAGAGACACAGATAATGCCAAGAATGCCCAGATTACTCACCTGCTTTATTGTGCTCCAGGGCAGCTTATATAGGGTCTTATATAGGGTCTCCTTCCACGCCCTAACTCTCAGCTGCAAGCCCACCAGAAACCACTCCCCTGCCATCAGGAACTCCTGAGGGGCTGTGCTCAGAGCAGCTGCAAGCACAGGAAAACAAGTTGTTTACTCCGGCAGACAGGGGGGGGTCACAGGAAATTCAGGGTCTGGGAGCCCACAGTCCCCAACAAATAGCTAGTTCCAGAACATGCTCCAAAGCTACAGAGAAACCCTGTCTCCAAAAAACAAAATAATAATAAAAAAAAGCTTGTCTTGAAAAGGGGGAAGGGTACGAAGGAAGGAAGAGAGGAAAGGAGGGAAGGAATGGGAGAGGAAGAAAAAGCAGGAAGAGAGGAAGGGGAAATGGAAGGAAGGAGGAAAGGAGGGAGGGAAAAAGAGTAGGGGAAAATAGGGGAAGGCCCTTTATGTCCCATTTCCAGTCCAAACTGAATTCCATGAGAGACCAGGAATGCTCACATGTGTTGCTAACTGAAGGCAGCTCCCGACTCTTTGCTTCAATTGCACAAAGCATCTCTCATGGAAATCCACAGTGATGCTGGCGACGGACAGCAGAAACAGGAAACATTTCCCTTCCCTTCACACTGTTGGAAATACACCATGAGAAAAAAGTCGTCAATCCCACACACTTACAGAACTTTTAAATAAAATCAATCAAGAAAAAATAATTTGTTTCTTAACAAAAGAATATTAGCAAAAGCATGAATGGAATACTTGGTACCAGATCATGAGAAGACCAAAAGTGCTAACTAAATTCTCAGGGAATACTCTACTTCCTTTGTCTTCTCATGAAGGAAGACGACATGAGAACTTTCACAATTCAAACTGACTATGAGAGGTGTTTTAAATTTTTAGTTAGCATGCAAAATAGTGGATTTCGTTATCTTTTCAGTCATGTCTATCATGGGGCCTAGCTCCTATTCACCCATGACCTCTCTTGTTCCCACCCCCTCTCCATGGTGCCCTTCCTCCTGCTAAATACATTCTTGATTCTGTATAAGAGAACACACTACTTTGGTCTGTCTTTTCTCACCAATTTACCCTTTCTTAAATCCCCTTCATTTACAGCCATTCCTTCCCCCACCAATACCTTTCAGCTCGTATTTACTGAATATACACACACCAAGTGTTTAGTGTGAGTAGGCACTCTGCAGAGTGGATGCTGTCGTCCCCTTCTAAAATAAGAAAACTGAGGCAGGAGTCAAGCATGCCATGACTCACAGTCCTCCATCCCCCATGGGATCTAAGTGATGCAGTCATATCAGGAATAGTACTCTGGCCACGACCCTGTGGAAATGGTACCCGATCACTAGCATAAACACAGTACTCAAGAGGATGCCAGTTTGAGAGGGATGATAAGGAAATGTTGGAGCATCCAAGGGGAAAACTCCTGCCCTGCAATTGAAGTTCAGGAAAGACAATATATTCGAATTTTTATGATAGATAATATATTCTCAATAGATGATAGAGATGACAGATAAATGGTAGGTAGATAGATGATAGATAGACAGAGAGAGAGATAGGCAGGAAGTACTAAGCTATCTCATTTTCCGTGTCCTAACATTCTCAGAATTGCTCTTCTGTCACTTCCATGTATGGATGAGCTGCTGATTGGCTGTCACTGTGGCCACACCCTTTGTTCCCAGAGGTTCCTGTGCTGGAGATTTGCTTCTCATGGTGACAGTGTTAGGAGATGGTGTGATGGTGTGACACTTTAAGAGTCAGGGGCTAATGAGAGGTCCTCTCTCATTGGGGCCCTGCCTCAGGAAAGGAGGGCTGGTTTCCTGGAAGGAACTGGTACAGAAACATGACTGGGCTCCTGACTCATTCTCAAGCTTGCTGTTTCAAGATGTCGTCTTTTTCTTCCACTGCTGTCACCACCGCTGTGACATTTTTGCTGCTAAGACTTCACCAGAGGTGCAACCAATGGGACTGCCTAGCCTTAGACTTCCAGCCTCCAAAACTGTGAGCTGAAAAAGTAGCCTGCGTCAGGTATATCATTATAGCAACACAAGATGAACCAAGGGTCACAGGGCTGATAAAGGAATGAGCCTTGCGAAGAGAACCTGTTGCATTTCTATGTTTCCATTTGTTAAGCACTACTGATTGTTCAAATTACACTCATTGAATCACAGCATCATCCTCTGTTAGCTTTCGTTTGCTCTTAGGCCTTAACCACAGTCAATATATGGCCAGACTCTGAGCCTGTCTAATGTAGTGGAGATTCCAAGAAGACCATGGGCAATGCCAAAGCCAAAAAGAGAGGAAAAGGCCGGATTTATTTTTTCATGAGTAATTATGTCAAAACTGTGCTCTGTGGTCTATGTTCAAATAAGTCCAAAAGCTTCCAGTTATACACAAGAAATGAGTAACAGTACAGACAAACTCAGGTTTAAAATATGAACGTGTTAGAATTTTGTATTTGATTACAGATGCAACTGATCATTTGTTATACAAAGTTTAATTCCAGTTTGAGGTGCAGAGCATATGTAATTGTGTGTGTGTCTGTATGTGGATATATGTACGTATGTGTGTATCTGTATGAGTGTATATGTGTATCTGTATGTGAGTGTATGCATGTGTGTATGTGTGTATCTGTATGTGAGTGTATGTATGTTTCTGTAGGTGTGTGTCTGTATGTGAGTATGTGTATGTGGTTAGACACATAGGCACATGGAGTGTTTCCTAAAAGATGGTTCAAAAGACCTGGTATGCTTCTGAACTGAGGAGCTCTGAGGTGCCTCATTAAGGGAAGTGAGGCAGGAACCTTCTAACTAGAGAATGTTCCACCCAGCATCATCTGGAGTTGAACAAAACCTACAATGTACCTTTTTTTCCTTGGGAAAAACTCAGAGGGACAATGGGGACATTTTCACACAGATGAAAACAGGAACTGAGTGAAGGAAGGTTCCAGCAGCACTTGCTATTCCTGGGCTTGCCACACTCCAGCCTTGGCTGGTATCTCTCTCATCTGTGCACTGCAGCAAGCTAGCACTGGTATTGTTCCCACTTTAGAGATGAGAAAACTGAGGCACCTAGACATGAGCTAACAGGTGCCATGTGGATCAAGACAGCCAGGATAAGAGCTCACACAGTCTTGACCCTAAGCATCTTCCCTCCACAGTGACGATGATGGGATGATTGATCACTGAAGGCAGTATATACGACCATTTGTGTGGTGGACATTGCTTCATCCCACAGAATTCTAACAGCCTCACAGGCTTGGGCTTCTGACTATCTCTGTGCCCATTCCGTGTGTTTCTCTCATGTGCTTTGTGTGTATGTGCATGGGCCTGGTGTTTCTCCAGTGCCATCTACCTTGTTTTTTTAGGCAGAGTATCTCATTGCCCTGGAAATCACCGAGTAGACTAGGCCTACTGACCAGTGAGTCCCAAGGATCCACCTCCCTCTGCCTGCCTAGTGCTGGGATTATAGGCATGTGACACCGCACCAGGATTTTACTATGAATTCTGGGAGATTAGACTCAGGTCTCCGTGCTAGCAGGGCAAACACTTTGCTGACTAAGTTATTCCTCGGCCCATCTTTTATCTTATTATTATTTTTTAAATGTGTATTGTGAGTGTCTGCTTGTCGGTGTGTGCACCACATACATTCAGGTGTCCACAGAGGCCAGAAGAGGGCACCAGAACCTCTGACTGGAGTTACGTGCATGTGAGCTATCCAATGTAAACGGATGGTAGAAACCAAAGAGGTCCTCTGCAGCAAGTGCTCTTAAATATTGAGCCATCTCTCTATCCCCATCTCCATAAAGTTTGCAAAACTGAATGATCGTCCTAACGCCACCAATTGCCAAAGGCCAGCAGCTAGGAAGCTAGCCCAGGTCTTATGTGACACAAAGCTAGCCCACCGTCAGTTCCTCGGGCTGACACACTATGGTTCCAAAAGCAAGTTTCAAATGATTCGGCAAAGCAATTCTTCCTCTGGGCTCTGACGGGCTCATCCTTCCAACAGCCCTTTCCCTGCATAGCTAAGGGTTTCAGAGTGGGGGTCCCCTTCTTCCATGAGACCTAATATTGAAAAACTGCTCTGCCATCTCCTGTGTGCTGCAGTCAGTGTGGCTGTGTGCTAGATCAGAGGAACCGACATTCATCCAGGAAGAACGAATACCGAATGGAGTTACCGATGCCCAGCCAGGGAGAAGAAGAGTGTTTGGCGGGCCATCATTGTAGATTTCTGGGAGTTGGTTCAAACATCCTTAATGTTCCCCCTGGCTTCGTGTGGCCCTGCATGTGAGCCCCGGAGTGGCTGCCATAATTGCTCTGCTTTCTGATTGAAAACAGCTGCAGGTAGCAAGGCAGCCCATTGTCGGGTTTTGCTGGTTGATTGGGAACGACCCAGGCATTGCAGACTCCACTCGGCAGCCTCGCTCTGAAATGAACGGAGGTAGAAAGTAGGGTTTTGCACTTGCTGAGCTTTTCAAAATCAACCATTCATCTTCTGAGGGTCAGAATGCAGCCATCCATTCACAGACATGTGAGTCAGCCCCCCTCCACCCCCACCCCTGATGCTAAAACAAGCATTTGTTTCAGAGAGAATTCTTACCTTGGCTGATCTTTACAGCTCTCCTTTCTCCACTTGATGTAGGCTGGTTTTCAATAAAACTGCTGTCTTTGTAACAGCTTATTCCTTCCCATAAATCCAAAGGCTTCGGAAGCGTGATGGTGTCAAGCACCTCCAAGCAGTCTACCACACTGCCTGATCTGGGGATTCTTGGGGATCACTATTTCTCTTGCCATCTGTGATAGAAAGAGAATTTCCAAAGCAGATTCTTTACAGGTTCAGTGTGCTGCGTCCTCCCATCGTGAGCTCAGGTTGTCTTCCAGTACTGTGCCATCATGTTCAGAATCTACAAACTCACCTGCCTGCCAGAGAAGATAAAACAGGGGACCCACAAGGTGGAAATACATCTGCCGAGAGAGTAGGAGCTGTGTCGTAGGCAGGGGACCCTCTGTGGGCAAAGGCATGGAGAAATGGCCAGTGGCCACTTAGTTGACGTCTGAATGTGTTGTTGAGTCTCCAGCAACTGGACTCTATGAGTGTGTGAGTGTGTGTCTGTGTGTGTGTGTGTGTGTGTGTGTGTGTGATGTATGTGGGATGTGGGGATACATAAGCCACAGAAAGCATATGAAGGTCAGAAGACAACTTCCTGGAGTCAGTTCCTCCTTTGGATTTTTACATAGGTTTCCATTGACCTTAAAAATCCTATCACACAACACTTTTGCTTTAGAGGTTGCATTTCTGAAATGGGAACCTTGAGGTTGCACTCAAACCACAGAGACTATGCAACCACACAGAAGGGAAATCAGTGTGCGGCTGCCCTTGAGAGATGGCAGGTGAACTTAAATAACTACTTGGAAGGTTCTCATCAGGAGCAAAGGATACTTTAAACCCCTCCCAAAATACATTCTTCTGACTTGATGGGGATTTTCGCATCCTCCTCTGTTAGAAGTCAGTCTATCCTAACTCCAGGAAGACCAGCCCCTGGTGGCTCATAGTGTAGGATGCAGGATGTAGCTGTTCCGGTATTCAGCTTCCTGGTGTGCAGAGGAACCCTGAGAGTAGGAGTAAGTAGTCTGCTGGCAGCCTTCCCTGGGGAAGGGAAGAAGACTCTCCATCTCCCTGCAATGCCTTTTGGGAATTACTCATCCAAAAACTATTGAAGAGCTTAACCCTTGCCAAGAAACGCAGTGTTTGTATTTCCCATCCGGCCCTCCTGAGCCTTCTCTCTGCAGAATCACTCTCGCTTTCTGGTGTGAAAGGACTCCTGTGTTGAGAATAATTGTAAATAAGGTCCCGTCTGTTAAGCAAATAAAGGCAATAAATTTTAAACTGCTATGCAGATGTGAGAAAAGTGAAAGCCCAGATGTTTGGAAGGATGGGCATTTTGAAAGAGTCAGATTGATGTCATCACAGGACCAGGAGACATGGGCAACAGATAACTGGGTGATTGCTGGGAAACCATGAGGAGATTTCTGTGAGATTCTCTTTATGATGGCTACTATTGATTGAGCACGTGCACTATGCCAGGCGTGAAAATTAATTTCTCCCTATTCTATCAACAGAGAAATTACTTATAAAAGTATATGTTGGCTAAATAATTATCTCCTTAATCCAGGTATATGCACAATTTCAGGTCAAATAAAAATTACATTCAGTTGAAAAGAAAGAAAAGATTCTGTAGGCAAATAGGAGTGAAACTAGGGTTGGAATCTGCCCTTTCCTCCTTGACCTTACCCCATAGTCTGCTGTGTCCTTGTTTTTACACCACAGCCTATTCTTGAGGTCCTTCCTCAGCAGCAGCAGCCACAAATGGTGGGACACAGTGATGATCCTGCCCTTGTGGAAATAAGGAGAACCAGGTCAGCCTGAACTGACAGGAGAACCCGAATTAAAATTAAATAAATAAAAAGTGTATGAAATCACATTAGTATCATCTTTTCTATCATTAGTAATAACAATAATGTTAACATTTGTATTGCTATTCTGTAAAGAAAGGCCTCCTGAGCCCTAAAGGAAGTTGCCCTACAGGGAACAGGGACATTGGCAACTGAATACAGCAGGCTCACTTCCTCCCCCTACTGACAATGCTGTCCTGATCAGTTGTCTCCTCCCTCCATTACTCTCAGGGCTGAGGCTCCATGGAGGGCCACCTCCCCCTCTCCTTACAGCAGTTTGCACTAGACCAGCGGGAGAACTCTGAAGGTCCCCACGGCTATTCCCAACCACCCAGCCCAAGTGGTCCATCACCAGCCATGCTGGCGCCTTGGGAAGCTGTTCCGGCATGGAGGACACTGGCAAGCTGGAGAGGTTTTGTTGGCACTGAAACCAGGGAAGGTCCTGACAGAAAGGCATTTCCAGCCTTTCTCAAAACCTCCAGTTCTCCTGGGACCTGTTTGGATCCAGATGGTCATTTTCCTGTCTTGAGCCTTTCCAGGAATTCCAGGGTGGGCAGGCAGCCAGAGCACGCTGGCCACGCTCAGCTAGCTGCAGCCACATTCTCCATGTGAGCAGCTTCTAAGGTTGTCTCAGGCCAGATGTCAACCTCGTCCCCTCCATCTTGGTGCAGACTTGTGCTCCTGGGCTCCCAAGAGGCAGGGACAAGTGTGCTGGACCTGAGTCACATGACAGCTGTTGACATGTTTCCAGATACCACCAGTGCCCTCTGTCACCACATGGACAAAAATGGCATGGGGGAAAAAAAGCCAGCAGCCTAAGGATAGCTTCACCCAAGCCTTAATGAAGGCTGTCCCTCCATCATGCTGACACAGAATGTCAAATAGTACGGCCCACAGAAGGACAAGTAGGGACAAGTGGGGCGAGACTTAGCCACCTGCCATGCAGGGACATCAAGGCAACGCAGCCGGCACAGCAATCAGATATCCGATATCAGATAGTCAGCCCTGAAAACATAGGTCCAAGTAACATCACACAGACTGAGCAGGTTATCTTTAGGAATATGTATGTATTTTACCTACAGATATATGTATGCAATAACTGCTAATGAAAAAAGGAGGCCATGCATGTGAAAGAGAGCAAGGAGAAGTATAAGAGGGGGTTTCAAGGGAGGCAAAGGAAGAGAGAAATGTTGTAATTATATTAGAGCCTCAAAAAGAAAACAGAGAAAGACGACAAGACAGCCAGAGCACCTGAGGGCTCCTCTCCTCCCCATGGCTGGCTTTTAATCAGAGGACCACGCTGCCCGGATCATAGCCTCTGTGACCCCAAATGGGACCTGTGCTGTTTTGAAAGGCTTTAAATGTTTTAGTCATGCTAAGTGTTAAATTTAGTCATATCATTACAAGAAAAAAAAGCCTTCAAATATGCACACACACACACAACAAGAGAAGCCTTTTTCCTGCTTTGCATCGGCCTGGGGACTGCAACTATCTTCATAGGGTTTTACTGTTGTTTTAAGACAGTACTGCAGCCTCCATTTCCACAGTGCTGGGTTTACAGGTGTGCGCTGGCACACTTGAGTCTGCTTTGTCTGACATGCAGAGCTCGCCTAGAAGGCACGTTGGTACTCACAATTCTTAGTGTCCCACTGAGGCAGGAAGTGCCATTTGAACTCTGTTGTGGCCTGAGTCCCACTGAGCTTGGGTGCTGGGTCTGGAACACCAGCACTCCTGTTGCTTGCCTATGAATGACAGCCTGATACCTCTTTTTTTGTCACCCAACCCATGACATTTATCAGAAAAACTATAGTGATAAATACATCACTATAAATATAAATAGTGATAAATTAATAGTGATAAAGCTATCATATAGTGCAAGGTTTCTTTGAACATCCTCACCCCCACTTATTTCTATGCATTTTTTTTCTTTTAGCACACAGGGGGTGGGGATCACTCTTTGCCATCACACCAATGTCACGGCAGTGCTCCCGACGTTTGAATGTGCCATACAAGACCACTGGGTTAGGAATTTTTAAACCTGGTATGGTGGCACACACCTGTAATCTCAGCACTCAGAAGTCAGAGGCAGGAGGATCAGAAATTTAAAGACATCGTCAGCAATCATTGTATATTTGAGGTGCATTCTGGGCTACCTGATATCCTTTCTCAAAAAAAGAAAAAAATTCCTAGACTCCTTCCTTTCAACTCTTCTTAAGCCAGAGCTCTCCAACTAAGCTAATTGAGCTATTAAAACCAAGGGCAGGCATTTATTTCTATTCTCATTAATCTTAATTTTCTTGGTTCTATGCCATCACTTCCAGCCTCTGAGGATAGATTTGCATATTAATCACAACATACTAAATATCCCTCCAGCAGCCTTCTGCTACCTCTAAAGACCATAACCAAAACACTACTAAAATGGTGAGCAGAGCAGAACTAAGAAGAGAGCAGAGCCCTGTCCTGGGCCCCACGCCGACACTGAGCAGTGAAGGTTCTCTGCACAGCCTGGAAATGATGTGTTTGGTGAATGAGTAAATGATCCTCTCCCTTTGAGGCAAGCCTGCTCAGTCAGCCACGAAGGTATCTAATTATGACTGCTGTCTCCTTCCTGGGTCCTCCAGGATGCTGGAGTTGGGCTTCTTTCCTGAAGTTCACCAAACTGAGGGTCGTCTGCCAGTTTAGTGCACAGTTTCCTCTGGTGACATAGTCAAATGGGAAAGGTATTGGTGAGTGAGAACCTCAAGAATTCTCGCTGTGTCCTAGTGACCTCTGCCATTACGTCAAGTGCTTCATTTCCTGGTAGTTTAGTACCTCTTACCCAAAGTGTTTAGGCCAACAAGTGTTCTGCATTCAATATTTTTTTCAGTTTTAAATATGTGTACTTATTAAATCAGATATTAAGAATGGGACCCAAACTTGTATCTGCACTTTACCAGTAAAGACATCTTCATCTTATATAATATTTTTAGCAAACCTACCTTCTGACTCAGTCTGCCATGTAAGGTCAGTCATGGAATTCCCCGCTTGGGTCATGTGACTGCTCGCAGACTCGGGGACTTTCGGAGCATTTTGTGTTTCAAATTTGCAGGTTGGGGATGCTGAGCCTGCCCCAACCCTGATGAGCCATCTGCACTTCCACCTATTTGTGCAAGCCAGGGCCTACAACTCCCTCAAGCTGAGAATCTAGGGACTGGGTGTGTAGGAACAGCCTCTCCACTCATTCCTCACCCTTGAAATGTATTTTTAAAAGCATCTGTGTCAAATTCTAGATGTGCCTTCTATTCTGAGCACCAGGTTATTATTTCCAGGTCTTAAAATCAGTGGCTGTCTATCCTTACATCTCCAGCACAGAAGGTTCCTGTTCTGTCACTTCTCAGCCAGGAGAATAGCAAGAAAATGGAGCCATATATGAACAAAAACATGGTTGAGCCCTGTACAGAATATATAATAGCCTAAAGGCGTGTCTAACCTACAGACAAAGTCTGCCCCTTACACCTCTAAATGTGGCTGATATTTAAGCTTATTTGAAACATCTTTAAAATTTTTTGTGTGGGGGAGGGGAAGAGGAAATTTTGTTGGGGAAAAAAATCTCATTGAGCAGTTCTGAAGCATGGACTTTAAAGATGACAATGCTGTGTCATGATGTCAAACAGTTGGATACACCTACAAATTTGAGTCGTGTTTCTGTATAGATTGTATGAGAGAATAGTGTGTGTGTGTGTGTGTGTGTGTGTGTGTGTTGTGAAGAAAATGTTAATATTTTAGGGGAAGAAGGAGACAGTAAGAAAAGGGGACGGAAAGGCAGAGGGAAAAATTGAACAAAATATAATGATATATATGTAATGAAAATGTCACAGTGAACCTCATTACACAGTAGCATGGTGTGGTGCTCCCTAGTGGTTTAGTGAAAATCCAGCAGGACCCAATCCTACAGTACAGTACAGAGAGCTAAAGGACTAGACTTTAGAGAGCCCTGTCTTCCCTAGTGCCTGAATAACACTCCCACATTTAGGAGAATGTCAAGACTGGTGACAACTTGGGAGCCTTGGTCAGGAGGATCTCTTGATCCCAGACAACATAGCAAGATCTCCCTATTAAAATAATAGTTTTTAATACTTGGCTAAAAACTATTATTCTAAGTAGAAATATAGCTCCGTAGAAAAAGACAATGCCACCAAGCCTAACAACCTAAGTTCAATTCCCCAGGACCCACACAATGAAAAGAAAAAACCAGTTCCATTGGTTGCCACTTATGTGCTGTGGCATGTGGCCCCCACAAAATAATAATAATAATAATAAATATATTAATAATAAAATTTGCAAATATAAAAAGATAATTATGGGTTAAGATTTGTGTCAGTTCAACCTGAGATGCTCCTGAATCTTTAATAATTGTTCCCTCCTTGTTTTACAAAGCCAGTCTCTACCATAGGTGCTACTGTTTATCGGTGGATAATTTTTCAGAATAAATTTAAATTTGTCAGCATTGATACATCGTACCAGGAGTTAGAGCTAAGTGGTAGAATGCCTGCCTGGCATTCACAAGGTGTTGAGTTTGATCCTCAGTACTAAAAATAGATATTTGATGCATCTTGTTAGTTCATTAGCAGAAGCTCAGCCCAGTTAGTGTTCAAGGCTGAACAGCCAGCCTCTATCAAACAGGCAGTATAAATAAACCCCTGTACCTCTGAGAACCACATCAGTCTTCATAGGAGCTGCTGGGTTTGCATACTGCAGTCAATAGCTCAGGCAGTTTTCTGTTTGCCTGTTGCTAATAGTGCTTCCTGGATGTGTTTGACATTTTACTTGGCTTTGAAAGGACTTCATGCCCTCTGCGTTTTCTTCCCTCAAGCTGCCTTGAGCTAATTAACCTATTCCCTTGCTGCCTGGGCCTACTACTATATGCAAATGCTCTCATTTCCGATTCTGACATATCACTCTTGCATGCACGTCCTTAATGAAATCCTGGGGCGTTTTATGGGGCAGTGCACCTGTGCCACCAGCAGAGGCCGCATGAACAGTTCTCTGAGCAGACCTCAGCTATGATTATGTTCCCTTGCCTGCTGTTGTAAGAAAGTGGGAACCGGGCTGGAAAGATAGCTCAGTAGTTAAGAGCACTGGTGGCCCTTTACAGAGGACCCATGTTTCAGACAGCAAAAGAAAGTAGCAACACTTTTGATACTTTGGGGTTTGATTTTACACAGTCCTTGCAATGGATTTATAAACACTGGGTGTAAATGATGTTCTGTGCTCTTAATAGGACAAGAGTACTATACTTGGAATTCTCTTGAGACTTATAGTGAGCAGAATTATTTTGGGCTGTTGAGTTGGGGTATATGGGTGTTATGTATGGAAGGCACTGTTAGGAAAGGGGACACCACCATAGATTGAGTGTAGCCCTGACACAAGATGGAATCTTAAGACTATTGGTCTGGCAACTGGAGATGAAGAAATAGCCTGAAGACCCATCAGGCATCTCTCTTCCCAATCTTCATCTTCCCAAAGCTCAGCTCTTGGGATCTCATTTGACTGAAATAAAATTTCTCAGGTGATAAGGAACAGCACCAACCATTTTGTGAAAGAAATTTACAAAATTTACAAAATGCATCATCTACCAAAACACAGGCAGAGTACCATAAACCTGAGATACCAGGCCTTGGGAGACTGAGATAAGAACATCATGAATTCAAGGCCAGCCAGCCTCCATTACACAACCAATCTGAGACCAGCCAGAGCAACAAGAGACCCTGTCTGGAGACAGAGAGAGAGAATGAGAGAGAGAGAGAGAGAGAGAGAGAGAGAGAGAGAGAGAGATTATCTACCCTCCAAGAAGAAAAGAGAGGGATGGAAGAGGAAAGAAGATGTGAGGTGTGGAGTAATGTTTGAGTTGTTTGCTCTATTTTATTAAGAAAGTAAGAAAGTGCATCTGAGCTGGAGAGATGACTCAGCAGTGGGGAGCACAGGCTGCTCTCTAGGGGACCTGGGTTCAATTCCCAGAACCCAAATGATGGCTCACAACTATCTGTAATTCAATTTCCAGAGGATCCAACACCCTTACACAAATGCACATGTAGGTAAACACCAATGCAAATAAATAAATCATTTTTAAAAAGAAAGAAAAAGAAAGAAAGAAAGAAAGAAAGAAAGAAAGAAAGAAAGAAAGAAAGAAAGAAAGAAAGAAAAAGAAAGGAAGGAAGGAAGGGAAAGTACATCTGGGTAAGAGATTAAGAGATGGCTGGTGGTCAAGAGTACTGTTCTTGTAGGGGACACAGGTCAGGTCCCAGCACCCACAGGGTGGTTTACAACAGGGGATCCAATGCCATCTTCTGGCCTCTGTGGGCACTGGCACATACATACATAAAATCACTTGCACACACATACACACACACAAATAAATTATTAGCAATCAAATGTTTAAGAAAAGTTCACCCTTAAACTTACTTATATCTCGATCCTTATTAGCTCATTAACCTAGCTAATATTTTATCTATTTTAACAGCTGAGCTATCAATCACCCAAGTTCCCTTTTAATCTTGTTGGTGAGTGGGTTGATAGGTTGGTTGGTTTTGCTTGATGAGGTTTTCCCCACAGAGCTGATGTTTTGCTTTTCTTCTTCCCCTCTTCTGTCTTTCCTGACCCTATTCCCCTATCCCACACCCCCCACTCCTGGTCCCTTCCCCTTCTCAGAATCCGAAGCTGCTACTGCCAGCTGAGCGAACCCACGGGGAGATGATTCCTCATGAAGGGCCTGGATCCCCTACAGAAATCCCATGTGACTCTCTGTTTATCAGACTGAAATCCAAGCCAGCCAGCCAGTGAAACAGCCACCGTGGAGGGGGGACGGCGAAAAATGAAATCCAACCAAGAGCGGAGCAATGAATGCCTGCCTCCCAAGAAACGTGAGATCCCCGCCACCAGCCGGCCCTCTGAGGAGAAGGCCACCGCTCTGCCCAGCGACAACCACTGCGTGGAGGGTGTGGCATGGCTCCCCAGCACCCCTGGCAGCCGCGGCCATGGGGGTGGGCGGCATGGGCCAGCAGGGACTTCCGGGGAGCTTGGTTTACAAGGAATGGGTTTACATAAAGCACTGTCCGCAGGGTTGGACTACTCCCCACCCAGTGCCCCCAGGTCAGTCCCCACAGCCACCACGCTGCCCACGGTGTACCCTCCTCCTCAATCGGGGACCCCAGTGTCTCCCGTGCAGTACGCCCACCTGTCACACACCTTCCAGTTCATTGGCTCCTCCCAATACAGTGGGCCCTATGCTGGCTTTATCCCTTCCCAGCTAATCTCCCCATCAGGCAACCCGGTCACCAGTGCAGTGGCCTCAGCTGCAGGGGCCACCACTCCATCACAGCGCTCCCAGCTGGAGGCCTATTCCACCCTGCTGGCCAACATGGGCAGTCTGAGCCAGGCACCAGGACATAAAGTTGAGCCCCCACCGCAGCAGCACCTCAGCAGGGCTGCTGCGGGTCTAGTCACTCCGGGGTCCCCTCCACCCAGCCAGCAGAACCAGTACATTCACATTTCCAGCTCTCCACAGAGCTCTGGGCGGGCAGCATCTCCTCCCCCCATCCCGGTCCACCTCCATCCCCATCAGACGATGATCCCGCACACGCTTACCCTGGGGCCCTCGTCCCAGGTGGTCGTGCAATACAGTGACGCTGGAGGCCACTTTGTTCCTAGAGAGTCCACCAAAAAAGCAGAAAGCAGCAGGTTGCAGCAGGCTATGCAGGCCAAGGAGGTCCTGAATGGGGAGATGGAGAAGAGTCGGAGGTATGGGGCACCATCCTCTGTGGAGCTGAGCCTGGGAAAGGCAAGCGGCAAGTCAGTGCCTCATCCCTATGAGTCCCGGCATGTGGTGGTCCACCCGAGCCCATCAGACTACAGCAGTCGTGATACCTCTGGGGTCCGTGGATCTGTGATGGTCCTGCCCAACAGCAACACACCCTCAGCCGACCTGGAGACACAGCAGGCTACACATCGAGAGGCCTCCCCTTCCACCCTCAACGACAAGAGCAGCCTGCATTTAGGGAAGGCCAGCCACAGGTCCTATGCACTGTCCCCCCACACGGTCATTCAGACCACACACAGTGCATCAGAGCCTCTCCCAGTGGGCCTACCAGCCACAGCCTTCTATGCTGGGACTCAACCTCCTGTCATTGGCTACCTGAGTGGCCAGCAGCAAGCAATTACCTACGCCGGCAGCCTGCCTCAGCACCTGGTGATCCCAGGCACCCAGCCTCTGCTCATCCCAGTGGGCAGCCCTGACATGGACACACCTGGGGCAGCCTCGGCCATAGTCACATCATCACCCCAGTTTGCTGCAGTGCCTCACACGTTTGTCACCACCGCCCTGCCCAAGAGTGAGAACTTCAACCCCGAGGCCCTGGTCACCCAGGCTGCCTACCCAGCCATGGTGCAGGCCCAGATCCACCTGCCGGTGGTGCAGTCGGTGGCGTCCCCTGCCACGGCGCCACCCACGCTGCCGCCATATTTCATGAAAGGCTCGATCATCCAACTGGCCAATGGGGAGCTGAAAAAGGTGGAGGACCTGAAGACGGAGGACTTCATCCAGAGTGCAGAGATTAGCAATGACCTCAAGATCGACTCCAGCACGGTGGAGAGGATTGAAGACAGTCACAGTCCCGGTGTGGCCGTGATACAATTTGCTGTTGGTGAACATCGAGCCCAGGTAACCCTCACCCAGGGTCATAGAGGTGGGGGGGTCCCTACCCCCGTTCTGTCATCTGGCAAGGTGGTTGCTTTTCACAGGTAGGGTTCCCATTGGTACCTGGTACTATGGTGGGGGCTTATAGTGACTCAGGAGCGAGGAAACAGATGAATTACCCTCAAGATGATCTTTGTTAGGAAAGCCAGGGCATCATGGCTATAGGCAGCCATGCTGGAGCCCTCTGGAGAGAGACAGACCCTACAGAGCTGAAGAAGAGCTTCCTGAAGAGAAAGCCACCTTGGAGAGTGTGATGGGTCCTGAGGACAGAATGGGGCAGGGTTCTGGTCACTGGGGTTATAGGGGGTGGGGTAGTTTAATACCATGTGAGCTAGACTGTGTGTCAAAAGTCACAAAGTAGAAAAACACAGATACCCAGTGTGTCCTCACCTCCACAGTAGCTAAAGGTGCCTGTGAGCTTCTGGTCCTCCTGCCTCTGTCTCCAGAGTTTTGGGGGTTACAGGCATATGCCACTGTGCCCAGTTTAATTTTGGTATGGAAAATTAAACCCAGGACCTCATGCCTGCCAAGCAAGGACTCTACCAACTGAGCTACATCTCAGCTCTTTTCCAGCTCTGAAATCATCTTCCAGCGTTTGCTCCAGGGCCCATTTATATGGAACAGCAGTTTACTGACCACATGGCTGGGAGTCAGCCAGGCTCGTCTCCATGTAGGCACAGCCCCTGAAAAAACCAGATGTGGGATCTTGCTTAAGGTCATAGGCCCTGCTTCCCTGAAACCCTTCAACCTAGCATGGTCTTTGTGGATGGAGACCACAGTCATTCAGTATTTGGTAAAGGCCAAGAAAGTTTTCTGGAAAGTTCTGAGTCTAAGAAGATAATAACATGCTTATTTAAAGTGTTATATGTGCTGTTGCTCACTTCCAACGTGAAGTGATGCCAGCAGAAAGGACTCTCAGGCCCTAGGCGAACCGTGTAAATAGACCAAAGTGTGTTCTTCCTCATAGTTTTAGCTCTTAGAACGTGATTATGACAAAAGGAAATCAGGCAAAATGCTGGTTTGTTTCATTGCTGATCACGGAACACAGGATCTCACACATGCTAGGCGGCCACTCTACCACTGAGCTCTGTATTCCCAGTCCAGTTTTGAAAATGGTATTCTCTTCTGAGCAGCATCTTTGAGCTAGAAATAAATTCAGCCACTGTAACCCAGGGATTGCACATCCAGGTCCAAACAGACCAACAAGCCCAAAATGTAAGCCCACAGCCCTCTCCAGTCTCAAGGGGCAACAATCTGTGTGTTTGCTCCTGCTCAGAACTCTGCAAAATTAATGTACAAGCCATGAAGAGACTGGCTTCCCTGCGAGGTCAGACCCTGCTCTCTCTCCTCCCCACAGCCTGACAGCAGAGGTCCTAGCCACACGACAAAGCAGACAAAATGTTCTTTTGCTTTTCTCCTGGGGTGAAAAGTGCTATTGCAAAGCCAGACAAGAGGCCTGAGGTCTGCTAAAGAAACTGCTTGAGTTTCAGGCCATTGAAATAAAAGTGCAAGGCTCGGACCCAGCCAGTGATTTGTTATTCTAGAAGGCCTATCGGAGACTGGCTGACATCATCACAGAGGCAGGGCTCCACAGCAGCGCTTGCACAAGTGACAGGTTTTGAATCACAGAGTCAGAGGAGGGAAAAAGAGCAGGGGAACCTGGTAAGGGAGTGAGAATGGCAGCAGACTTAATTGAGCTTATTAGGGCTGCCCTGCCTCTCTGGTAACTCTCAAAGGACCTTTCTCCCTAGCCTGAGCTGATGCCCAGGCCTCTGTAACTGGTTAGATAGAGCTACACAGGGACCCACAGGGAAATGTAGAAGTTACTAGATTGTTGGATTTGGAGAGCAAAATCACAGATTCAGTTAGGGAGCTTGTGGGGCAAAAGATGGTTTTCACTAGGATAGATTTAGTTTAGTGACCCTGGGCATAAATTCTTCATGAGCAGAAAGCCACAAGAATGGCTGGCTTCAGACAACCTCCATGGTCCTTCCCAGAGAACACTGAGGGGTAGGGGAGAGAGCTGGAAGTCCAGCTGTGCATTTGTGCAAACCAAGTTACTTTCCCCAATGCCTCCTACCCAAGCTGATATTCTCTCTTCTCTAAAATAGGCTAGCCTAATGCTAGCATAAGGACAGTCTTAGAGCTTGTAGGGTTTTATTTTGGTTTTTCAGTAGTGTGTGTGTGTGTGTATGTCTATAGGTTGTGTATATGTGTGTATGTTTGTCTTTGGGATATGTATGTGTGTCTATGGTGTGTGTGTGTGTCTATGGTGTGTGTGTATGTGTGTGCACATTTATCTTCGGAATATGTATGTGTGTCTATGGTGTATGCATGTGTCTTTGGTGTGTGTGTGTGTACACATTTGTCTTTGGGGTATATGTGTGTCTATGGTATGTGTGTATGTGTCTATGGTGTGTGTGTGTGTGTGTGTGTGATCTGAATGGCTTACGGGAAAAAAAACACACACTCTCTTAATGGCTTCCTTCAAACCTTTTCTTTATTCTTCTTTTGCATTCTCTATTCGTTCTTTCATTCTTGATGCTTTCTTTCTAACTCTTTCATTCTTGGTCTTTTCCTTCTAGTCCATTTTAAGTCTCTAACTCTAGCTCTATTTTCCCTTACAGCTTATATACTTATCTTTCAGGCACTATAAAAACCACAATGTGGTTACATTCTGTTTTTGAAGTGAATAATTACAATGACTACAAAACAAACAGTAAAATAAAAACAGCATATTTTCCATATTCCTTACATGATTAAACATTTTATGTATTACAGGTGAAAAACAAATTATCCCCCAAGAGCCCACATACATTCATAGCCGAACAACTTGTTATAGAGTAACCGTGTGGGCAAACAAGGTGTCCTTCTCAGTTAGGTCTTTTATTGGTGGGCTGCATTTTGCAGTTATGAAGAAAGGGCCAATTACTTTATTGCTTATCTTGAAAGGTAGTCTTATAAAGAATCTTAAAGAAATCACAAACCTAAACTTTTACATATGAAAAAGAAACAGTCAGCTCTACTTTAAACCTTTAGGGTGCATAACCCACACATTAAAAGTTTTTTATCAGGAGATTGAGGGCAGGAATAGGTACAAGATATTAATCATCATCTTTTATCATAAACCAGCCCCAGCAAGGAAACTATGTCAGCTAGTAACAATTGGGCTGTTTTGTATTTTTTTTTAACTCAGCTATGTGTCCTTATGAACTTCAGATTGTTTTCTAGGGTTTTTCATCTTAAAACTATTATCAAAACATCTGATCTAACCTGAAGTTATCGTAAGGCTTTGTTTTGGCTAAGATGCACACTGAAGCCTGTGACTGTATCTTTCAGCACTAAAAGCATTAGAGCCAGCCTGTCTCCTGGGACTCAATTGTTTTTCTTAATCATTAACTTGAGCTATGGCCTATACAGCTCCTTAGGTAAAACTCATAGGCCCTTGCTATGTAGCATTTCCTTGTATTTATTCTTAGTCATCAAAACTCTATGTAAGCTAACATTATTATTATCAATTAGACAATACAGCTTAGGGAGGAAACATCTCTATAATCACAGGTAAAAATGTCCAATAGAATAGGGTGTTTCCATGAAATAAACACACTACATTACAGATACCCATTTACACCATGCCAGATACCTGAGAAAGATCACAGCAGCAAACGTGTAAAGACACAAAAGAAGCAAAAGACATTCTGGGGTCTGTGGTCTCAGGGCTTGCCTAACTGAGATTGACCCATCAGAGAGCTTCCTTCTGGTGGGCTGACACCTTGAACTTCAGTTGCTGCCTGCTGCTCCTCTGACATGGCCACCGGCAAGTAGCTCAGAAGGAGAATCCTTTTCTGTGTGCGTCGCCCACCATCTCTGTGGCTTTGCTGCACACTGCACTGGTCTGCCCCTGTAGAGGAGTGCTATGAGGAAAGCTATATATATTACTGCCTCTCACCATGTTTGCTGAGGGAAGCAAACATCTGTCCTCTTTTAGGACAGGTAGCACCTCCCACAAAGGCAGGGACAACCAAAGCTTCAGCTGTGCTTTAGTTCAGCCTGGGAGCCCCACTGGACAACCTTTGGTTCACTCCCAAATGTAACCCACGTACTGTTCTTCAAGTATGAAGCCATAAGCTTTGGACATGTCTCAGCTATGGGATGCAGAGTAAAGCATGGTCTTAGAAAAGGAAAAGTAAAGGAATATTATGGCATGGTTGGTTAGGAAGCAGGTTATCTGCTGGGAAAGTGCATTAACAGGCACCTCAAGTAGAAAAGACTCGGTCTGACCCCACCCTCCACCGATGATCTAGCCTGGCTGGCCTGTGGCGCAATGTTCTCTGTATTGTAGGTGACTTTAACCCTGAGAAAGGTTTCTTTATGAAAAGAAAAATGGAGCATCATATACTCTAAACAGGAATGGAGGGAAAGAAAGGCCATCTCCCCAACCCTAGTCAGAAAGCTGGCTTTCTCAGTGGACACAGCAAGCCACCCTGAGCCTACCTGTGCCCTTGGTGTCTGCTCCCGTGCAGAGGAAGACCATTATTCCCACTTCTGCTAGGCAATCTAAATAGACACAAACTAACCTGCATGGGCATCCACCCATCAGTAGGAGCTGGACATGAGTGAGGAGTGGGGGCCCGCCCCTCCACATCAGCTTGAGCACCCCTAAAGGGCCTGTGAGAAGTTGTCAGCAGTGTCACTACTGGGAGTGACACTGCACAAGAGCACCCCAGTGGGTGCCTTTGACTTCTGTCCTGCAGTATCCCATTGGGAAAGCAGCCTGCCCATCTCTGTTCCATGCTCCCAGACATCAGCATTTCTCAGGAGTACCCAGCATGTGCTCAGCGGCATCTTCATAGAGTGTTCTGTCTGTAGAGTGCACTAGCCTGACACTTCCCTCTGGCCTCTGCTTGGTGTTATTAGGGCCATCTGTCACTTCCCAGGTCCTCTTGAGCTGACTGCTTGCCTTGCTTCCTTGGCGGCTGGCTCCTCCATATTCACTGCTGTTCTCTTTTCCCAGTTTGAGTGCACATGTTCCTATGGCAGGCTAGGCTGCTGTGCTCACTGTGTGTGCACTGATGGCCTTTCTTTATCCCGCTCTTTCTCAGTTTGGCTGCTGTGGACTGTGAGTCACTGGCAGCACTGTCTTAGTGGATTAACTGGATTCTAAAAATAGTCCAAGCTCTCCTGCAAGCAGCAAATAAGACTGAATAGCCAGTCCATTAACTACTCAACAATATCTACTGTTCAGTCTTATAGAAAAAAAATTCATGAAAGCCTAGATGCTCAGTGGCCTGAGTGAAGGCCATGCGTCAGGTCTATGGACCAGTTGTAGATAGGCAGTATCTCACTACTCAGTTCTGATATCAGCAGGCTTCTTCTAGGAAACCATACCACCCACACTTGTTCAGATGTGTCTTTTGACCCATGTGGTGGTACTGGACTGTAGTCCTAGCTACCTGGGAAAGACGATTGCTTGAGCCTGGAAGTTTGAGAGGAGCCCAGACATAGTAAGACCCATCTCAAAAATAAAACAGAGGAAATTTGTGGCTTTTCAACTTTTCTGGGATATAAGTGTCCTCTACTTGATGGTCTTATTCTTGATGATAGGTTGCTTTAGACCATAGTTATTGTGGCTTGGCTTTATTTCATTTTGTCTTAAGGAGTCACCAAGATTGTCCTTGAACTCTTAACAGTCCCCCTGCCCCAGACTCCTGAGTGTCAAGACTTTATTGTTTAAAGTGTTCTATTTAGAGGCCAGGAGATAGCACAGTCAAGCACACCTGAATTGATCCCTAGAAAGTCAAGTGTGGTTAGAAAAAGAAAAAAAAACACACTTTTCACACTTTCTTTGTTGTTACAACCTTGTAAATGGGGGCGGGTGAGATGGCTCAGCAGGTAAAGGCAATTAACACCTAGCCTGGCACAATGACATCAACCCCCATAATTAACAGGGTAAAAGGAGAGAGCCACTCCCCTAAGTTGTCCTCTGACTTCTGCACATAAGTACCACACATACACATGATAGATAGATAGATAGATAGATAGATACATACATACATACATACATACATACATAAATACATAGATATAGAGATAGATAGATAGATGTAAAAGTAAATTTGGTATTTTAGTTAACTATGTGTGTGTGTTATATATGAGTTTATACTTGTGAATGCAATACCCATAAAAGCCAGAAGGAGCATTGACTGTCCCTGGAACTAATGTTATAGCTGACATAAGTGAGCCACCTGGCATGGGTGTTGGGAATCGAACTCAGGCCCTCTGGAAGAGCAATACATGCTCTTAACCTTTGAGCCATATTTCTAGGCCCCAATTAAAAATACACACAAAAAAACCCTTGCAATGTGTGCTAAATTTACTGTAACTGAGCCAGTATGAGCAGGCCGTTATTGACTACAGCCACAATTCACATTAGTGTTTACTCTGCATTGTACCTTCTGTGATTTCTTGTAAATGCATATGGGCCCTGTAGCAAGCATTCCAGTACCACCCAGAAGAGATTAACCCCTCTAAAACTCCATTATATGTGACATGCTTACCCAGTGTCACGTGTCAGAGCACTTAAGAACCACCAGTCTTTACTCTGTCCCTATCCAGAGTGGCCCACAGTTGGGATCATGTAGGATGCTGCCTGTCAGACTGGCTCCTTTCACTTAGCAACATGCCTCTGAGGTTTTCTTCCATGCATTTCTGAGGCTTCAATCACTCTTGTTTTTTGTTTCAATGCTAAACATGATACCGTTCTATTGTTGTTCTGGTAGCTTGTTTTGTTTTTTGAAGTATGGCATCACTGTGTAGTCTAGGCTGTGAGCCCCCTGCTGCAGCTTCAAAATAGCCAGAACTGCATGTGTGGGCTACCAAAATAGATTGATTCTATCTCTGTGTGTCTCTCTGTCTCTGTCTCTCTGTCTCTCTCCCTCTCTCCCTCTACCTCTCTCTCTCTCTCTCTCTCTCTCTCTCTCTGTGTGTGTGTGTGTGTGTGTGCATTCACTCTATTATCAAGCTACCTCTCCAGCCTATAATGTTAATAGAAACTGTGTAAGCCATCCAGTGCAGAATCCCTCAGCATCAGCTGTGTGTCCATCCTGACCAACCACGAGCCTCCTGATGGCGCCTTCCCTTTGGAGAGTTCTGGAAGCCATGCCCTGATCTGTGGTTTAGGGTTTGTGTTTGAAGGTATCCAAATGCGAGGATGTGGGTTTCCTAGCAACCCTAAATTGCTTTCACCCAAGGCTAAGTCGTGTGACTCGATGCTTTAAATAGAACATTCGCAGATCCTTTCACACTTCATCGAAGAGCTGGATGATTTTTATTAGTGATTTTCAAAAACTGAAATCAGTAGCTCCCTCTCTGCCCCTTCATTGGTAGAACTGTGTTCTCTGGTTTGCTTCCCATTGGGAACGTAGTCCTGCAAATCCTTCCCTGAGGAAAAGAGCAGGCTGAACCTACCAGTGAAAAAGAATCTATAATCTCACTTCACAGGCAATCGGGAGTTCCCAGCTCAGTAATCTGACCCCAAACAAGACCCCCTTTACTAAAAAGCAGCTTCTGAGAAACGTGATGGCTTCTAGCTCCAGGCAGAAGCTGTATTTAAGAGATGGTGCTAACGGGGCGAGGGAGGAACGCTTGGCAAAGCAGATGCCCTTCACATTTGTGAAAGCAGGGAGTCTCGGGAAGGAAGGAGAGGCACGCTTAAACAACAGACGTTTTGTTTTCCTTCTGCCCGGCTTTTGGTGAGATGTCCATATGTGTTTGTATAGATGCAACACTAATCTAAGACTGAAATATGCAATCAAACAGCCTAACTATATATGTGTGCATAGTGTTTAGATACGGTAGTTGTTGACTAAGTTGTTACAGGAATTTTATGTTGTTTTTCACATAGCAGAGCTAAATGTCATGTTAAAAGCTAGTCCTTAACTGCAATATGAAGGTGGCACATGACTACGAACCCAGGAGTGAGGCCTACTTGCTTCCATGTCTGGCTTCCTCCATCCAGAAGGGAGACCTGGAGGAGTTGGCTTTAGTGGAGTTGGTTTAGGTTGCAGGAAGGAAGTAGGTGTGTTTGTTCTGAATGGAGCAGGAGAAAGCAAGAAGGTGAGAGGGTAGAGGGTGATCAGCCTCTAAAAATGAGAGGTATTTCCTACAAGGGACTCGCTGTATTTAGGGGCTTAATCAATACCATCATGGAAAATGTTTGCATCCCTGATACGATGGAGAAGGAAAGCAGGGGGGAATTAAAATGTAATCCCATGAAGTTATGACCAGTTCAGCAGCTTGCAGAGGCGCTCTGAGAGGGACAGCTATGGTCCAGTTCACAAAGATGCCAATGGGGCAGACATAGACCCTGAAGGAAGGACCATTGTGATGGCTGTGATTTAAAATATATTTTTTTAAAAAGTAAAGTTTGTTCATTGTCTTAAACAGTGCTTTCTCTTGACCACCTCTACTACTGCAGTGTTCTCTTCGAGACAGGCATCTCTTCGAGAGCTTCCTAGACTCTGGGAATAGTGGCATGAATGTAGGGGAACAAGTGATAGACTCTACAAGTAACGTACAGAAATGATGCATCAAAATATAAGTGTTCTGAGGAAGATGCAGTGTCTGTAGGAAGGAAGTTAGGGATGGGTGGTCACTGTAGAAACAGAATGTCTGTGGAGATGAGCAGGCAAAAAGAACCCCAAACGTTAGCCGGGCGGTGGTGGCGTACGCCTTTAATCCCAGCACTCGGGAGGCAGAGGCAGGCGGATCTTTGTGAGTTCAAGACCAGCCTAGTCTACAAGAGCTAGTTCCAGTGCAGGCTCCAAACCCTGTCTCGAAAAACCAAAAAAAGAACACCAAACGTAGGGAGTGCAGTGCACAGACTGGGCAGGATGCATGTGTCTTTGGAGTTACACACACACAGCACGCTTGCTGTGTGAAGGTGAGAAGTGGTAGCAGGACAGGACTCGTTCTGGTGATATTTCTCTCCAGGTGACATGCTGGGCTTGGCCAAAACTCAGATGGTGAGTGTCATGAGAAGTTACCTAGGCGTTTGAGAGGAGGAAGTGGTAGGATTTATCTGTGATTTGGATGTGGGTAGCACGAGAGAAAGACTGTGATTTCCAGGGATCTGAGCTGAACAACTTGAAGAGTAGGGATAGGGAGGGAACAAGGGAGGCAGCAACAGAAAGTGCTTCTCTCATAATTGAGGCTGAGTTGTTGATGAGACATCCAAATGGCTGTATGTTCAGATAATGGAGTAGCCAGTATGTAGCCTATAAGGTCCTGAGAAGATGCTCGTCTCCCAGAAGGCAAGGACTTCTGCTTTATACAAATCCTCTTTCACAGTCTCTCACACTTAGTACACACTCACTGCACACTCGCATTGAGTCGAAACTGCTCTACCAGGAATGTTAAGTCACCTCTTTACCATATTGTAATGTCACTGTTCATGTAGGGCGAGATCAGGAGGCAGAGAGGAAAGGGAATGTTTGGTGTGGGGATGGGGTCTGATTTAAAACCTAGATTTACTCTTAATTCCATTGGCTAATTGCTATAATATAAGGA
>JAQHUG010000130.1:1502473-1582296 GCA_028555095.1 Dicrostonyx torquatus
TAAGGAAGCAGGGGGAGGGCGGTGGGGTAGTGGGGGAGTGGGAGGGCCGGGAACAAAGGAAGTAAATGTAAATTTTGCTTTTAACAATAAAAAAAATAAATTAAAAAAAAAAGAAAAGAAAATTAGAAATCTGAAATGCTGCTGCTCGTCTCGCTAGTATGTTATAAGCATGAAAGAATACTTTTGCAAAGGTGGAGCATTTGACAAATAATAGGCACGGGTCCACACCTTCTTCATGGAGCTTATTAGCATCTTAGTCTAGTATTTAGCACAACTACAGCTGTGCTTCCGAGGCTCCTGTGGAGCCTTACAATTGAACTTTTCAGTGGGTGTTCTGTCATGGCTGTAGGTCAGGAATAGTTTAACAGACCCTCTATAGAGCAGGTATTTAGTAAAACATTTTCAGTGATAAATGGACTTTACATTTGTCTGCCCAGGTCTGAGTATGCTGAGTTCAACTGCTGTAGCAGTTAGTACCCTTGTTCCAGGGTATGGCTGCAGGGGTGAGAGGCTGGTATACAGACGCTTATTTTTGTTCTCATCTGGCCCTTATGTGTCTGTGTTAGATAAAATCCTCACTGGGCCTAGGGAGATGGCTCAGTTGGTAAAGTACTTTCCATGCAAGTACGAGGACTTGAGTGAGATCCCTGAGCCCATTGAGTATGGAGGCCTGCACCTGTCATCGCAGCACTGACAGAGGCTGGGAGGCAGAAATAGGCTCCTCAAGGCTCGCTGATGAGCTCCAGGCAATTCATTGAGAGACAACCGAAGGTGGACAGCTGCAATCACAACATCCTGTCTAGAAGCTAGCATTTCACAGCGCTCATCCATGCCTCCAGCTCCTACATTCTTTCCTCCTCCTCCGCGAGGTGTCCTGAACCTTGAGGGGTGGAGCTTAACCGAGATGTCCTGTCTGTGGCTGACCACTCAGTCCCTTGCTCTCAGCACTTTGACCTTTTTGCTGTTGGTAGTGTGGTAGCAGGTGGCCGCTGTGGTAGAGGAATCATCCAGGGTGTGGTCACTGGTGGGCTTCCTATGTGCAGGGGATGGTGCAGCACCTGTGCACATAAAGGGGATGGTACATAGTCTTTGTGGGTTATAGATTTTACAAAGACATGAAGTTTGAAGGGAGGTTAGAGGGGGAAATGGGGAGGGGTGTGTGTGTGTGCGTGTGTGTGTGTGTGTGTGTGATTTTTAAAAAAGAACTTAATCAAGACAAGGGAAAGAAAAAGTGGGGTGTCTGAAGAACCCTAGCCTCTGCACACATGCATTCACGCACCCTCGCACAAATGTGTGGGTGCGTGCAAAAACCACACACGAACCATTTTCTAATATCTCCTTCCTTCTCTCTTCCTCTGCTTCTGTCTCCACAGGTCAGTGTTGAAGTTTTGGTAGAGTATCCTTTTTTTGTGTTTGGACAGGGCTGGTCGTCCTGTTGTCCTGAGCGAACCAGCCAGCTCTTTGATCTGCCATGTTCCAAACTCTCCGTTGGGGATGTCTGCATCTCGCTCACCCTCAAGAACCTGAAGAATGGCTCTGTTAAAAAGGGCCAGCCTGTGGACCCTGCCAGTGTCCTGCTGAAGCACACAAAGACGGACAGCCTGGCTGGCAGCAGACACAGATATGCTGAGCAAGAAAACGGAATCAACCAGGGAGGCACCCAGGTGCTCTCTGAGAATGGTGAACTGAAGTTTCCAGAAAAGATAGGATTGCCTGCAGCACCCTTCCTCACCAAAATAGAACCGAGCAAGCCCACAGCCACAAGGAAGAGGAGGTGGTCAGCCCCGGAGACCCGCAAACTGGAGAAGTCGGAGGACGAGCCACCTTTGACTCTTCCCAAGCCTTCTCTCATTCCTCAGGAGGTTAAAATCTGCATCGAAGGCCGATCTAATGTGGGCAAGTAGAGACCGTGCCGGCAGCGGAGGCCTGGGCCTCCCTTGCTGTCTGTATCCCAATTACTGTACTGTAGGCTAAATAACACAGTATTTACATGTTATCCTATTACTTTAGGTTTGTGTTCTAACCTTGTCATTAGAGTCACACAGGTGTGTCGCAGGAGACTGGTGCATTGCATTGCCTGCGAGTGTCTGTTGAGGAGCTGGCGGGGTGAAGGGTGGTTAGAACCGTGGCCATGGAGCTCCCGGGCATCCTAGGTGGCCCTGAATGTGGCTTTATCAGCACCTGCCTTCTCCAGCAGCACAGCCAAGAGGCATCAGTTCTCACTGGTTTCAAGAGCAATTTCAGTGGGAAGTGACCTGCAAGGGTGTCTGGGTGTGTCCCCGTGAAGGGGTGCGTGGGTGCCATGGTGGCGAGTGACGGTCTCTTTTTCTCTCCCTCTCTCTCCCATGCTCGCCCACTCTCGGCATGGGATTGGGGGACCTGGGTTTCCTACATGCAAAGTCATCCTCAGGAACCCAGTTACAGGGCATCATGGGGAGGCGTCAGATGACAGATAGGAAACTAGTTTCAAAGAACATGGTTCTCTCCAACATATTTTACAATAAAAAGCAACTTTTGATCATATATATATATATATATATATATATATATTCCCCCCATGGGGCCTGACTGCACTGAGATTTTTTTTTTTTTAAAGCAGCTGCCACGGTGGGATTTCATTTCTGCTTTACCAGTCCAGTGACTCAGTGATGTCACCAGGTGTCATGGTGGGCAGGGAAGTCCTTGCTCAGGTCACCCCTGGTCAGGGGGGTGGCAGTGGGGCTGGGGGACAGAAGGAGTACCCACACTGATTTCTGTGCAGTGTTAGGAAAACCAATCAGGTTATTTGCATTGACTTTTGCTCCCAGGAAGAAAATGCAAGCCAGGCAGCTCTCGGAGCTGAGCCGGCAGCTTCTTTTCTGTCTTTTAGGTCTAGTACTGTTTCTAGTTCATGACTATGGACAACTCCGGTGCCACTTTTTTTTTTTCTCAATCCCAGTGTGACATGGAGAATTAGATCTGGAAGACACACACCTGTTACTATTCTTCAGCTGTCAAAAGTGCTGTGCAGACTTTTCTTAACCAAACACCTTGGTCTGTCAGTCAACGAGAGTACTGTATCTAGCTTGAAACTCCTTGGCAAGAAAAGACAAACCTAAGTTGCTTTTGATTTTTTTTTTCAACACTGTAACTACTTTTCAGCTCTGCAAGACTGCTCAGGAGCCAGAAAAGCTCTGGTCTGGTTTAAAAGGATGAATGTGAATTATGAGCTAGTATGTGACAATAGATGACCACCAAGTACTATGGCAGGCACTTGTCACTTTGGTGTTGGAGAAAGAGCTAAAGGCACATGCAGAGTTGGCAGAGAAACTGGGAAAACACAGGGAGGAAAAGACACTCGTTTTTGTCCAGTGTTTTTAGGGTGAGCTCCTAAAGAACTTTGCGATTTGCACATCTTGAGTTTTTAGTTTGTGTGATATTCCTGCAGTTTTTATCCAATAACGTTGTGGGAAAGGTTGGGGGGGTGTCGAACGAGCATAAATAAATGTAGCAAAATTACTTTTTAACCTGCCTAGACGCTAGGCCATTCTTAGAAGGTTCTGTTCCTTTCAGGGTCATTTTGTCACCTGCCACATCTGTCATGAGAAGCCAGGTCTGAGAGTTTTTTTCAGAATCACTGAGAGTTTCCCATATAGACATTTTATATATGTAAGCAAGTGGGATTTTTGTTTGTTTGTTTCTGGGGAAAAAAGTGTTAATATTATTTTTCAGAATGATTTTTTTCTATTTGAAATGAAACCAAGATTTAATGTTTGGTACAAAAACCCAAAAAGGGTGTTTCATGAAGTCACAAGTTTTCATTCCCAGAGATCAAAATATCATTTGCGGGTTCTGAGTGTGTCTTAAAGTGCTTTAAACCAAGTTTTATAAATAGAGAGACGTTTTTAAATATTCTTACTAGGTTGCAACTAACCCAAATAAGTACTTATTTGGCTTTTCTTTTAACCATTAAAAAACGAAAAGGAATTCTTCTATTTCTCAAATTAGATAAAAAGTGACCTCTTCTCCCTCAATACAACTCAAATGTTGGCTATTCAGTCTTCACTCACAGTAGCTCTCATTGAGACTGATGTTTTTTTTTTTTCTTTCTGGGATGTACCAAAAACCTTTGAGTAGGTTCAGAATAGCTGGCCTCTCCCTAAACTTCATTACCCTCCCAGCACCCAGGGAAGCTGGGCGGGCCCATTCTTGCAGTCATATTGCTTAGTTAGTGCTGTGATTTTTTTTTTTAATGTTTCTTTTCAGAGACCTTGCTTAATCTTCCATATATTCTGCTCAGGGCACTTGCACTTATTAGGGATTTTTTTCTTTTTCTTTTTATTGTTTGTCCTGTTTTAATCTTTGATGGTAAGAGGAATAGGAGGCCGCCACAGGGGTGTTGTGTGGCACTATTTACAACAGCTCCCATGAGCTCAGAAAACACACCATTTTCTGGCTTACTTTGGGGATTGAACTGACTGTATTCACTAAACCGACACTAAAATAGGTAAACACACAGTTCAGAGCAATAGGAATATCATAACTTTTGTGGTTCTATTTCAGGTATAGGAATTTTAAAAATCATTGGTTCTTCTAAAGCATTTGTCCCGTTTCATTCTCTCATTCTCTTAGCATGTGCAATACTTTGTGTGCCAATAGTGAGCTATCTAGTTAAAGTTCATTCCCTTTTGGATTTTTCCTTGTTCTGTGGGTCGACCTTCCTTCCCCTTGCTGACCAGAAAAATGCTGGAGGGAAGGAGCCAGGAGAGGTGAGCCTTCTTGCTTTCCCTTAATGTGGATACAGAGTACTGGGGTGGGGAGCTGTGTGTCTGTCACCAGGACATAGAGCCATCCATCCAAGGAGACCGGAGGGAAGCGCTCACTGAGAAGGCCCCATTGCTCTGCACTCTGCGAAGGCCCTTCACTCTGTAGTGAACCTGGAATGCGCCAAGGAGGCAGATGGTTCCTAGAACACGCTCTGGAGCAGTGTAGGCTGCAATCAGCCTGCTTTTCAGTCTCTTCCGGGTCCTTGAGACTTTGCTCTCTGCCTTTGAGCGCCAACAACTTACTGCATATGTGCAATGTGCGTGTGTTCTGAGCATGCCAATCGGTGGCTTTGGAGGGGACCACCTGGCAACCACAGTCACCATTTCCTTGTGACAGCTTTCTCTTCAGATAGGAAGAGCACACAGAGGCAGGAGCCACCTCTGGTTTTCAGACACTGGTGGGGCCCACCAGACTCCTGGAGCAGCTGTGGTCACCCTTCTGTGTAGGGAGTACAGTCATGGCTGTGCCATCAGCATACAAGGATCAGCCACACACCTCTGTACCTGTCCTCTTGGCAATATTTACCAACAGTTGTCTTTCATTCTCTCTTCCTGCTTTCCACTTTTAATGAATAACAGCAGGCCTTTTGCGTTTACAATGGGACACAATCACCAAGAAATTAGTCAGGGCGACAAGAAAACATAGTAATATTACTAAT
The DNA here is from genome assembly GCA_028555095.1 of Dicrostonyx torquatus. Lineage (NCBI taxonomy): Eukaryota > Metazoa > Chordata > Mammalia > Rodentia > Cricetidae > Dicrostonyx > Dicrostonyx torquatus. Next base: position 1,507,938 of record JAQHUG010000130.1, read on the forward strand.
AAGAAACCAACAAACAAGAACCTCTCTTTATAGGGATTTCTAAATATATAAAATGACTGTTCCTTAGAATGTTTAACTTTAGAATTATTTCAGTTTGTCTGGGCCACCTTGGGGTCATCAGGGGTAGGGTAGGGACTGGGAAGAGAAGGCCATGGATGCCACTTACCTCAAATCTTTTTAGAAGTGGAAATCCAAATTGCATTTGGGGGGGGGACTTGCAGGATGGTTTTCTATGTTGGTCACATTTTGCTTTTCTCAATTCTTCCAGCTCAGTTTGGGATGGCCTGATTTTTATGGTGGCGGTGGCAACAGAATGTCCTTAACTCTGAATTCTGACCTTGTATGTTTTCTGTTAGGTGAGCTTGTTGGGTTCCTCCCCTCCTTCCCTTACCCCCACCAAGAAGTGGCAGCATCTTCCTTCTCCCCTGCAAGGAACTCTGCGGAACCTTTCACACCTCTTACTCAGGGATGGGGCTGGTGTGTGTGTGGAACACGGACGTGTTCAGCAACAGCACTTTGGACTGCTCTGGAGTAGGGTTGTACAATTTCAAGGAATGTTTGGATTTCCCTGCATCGTGTGGATTGCTCCTTAGCTACTGCACAGATTGCAATATAATGCTGCACGTTCAAGACGAACAGTAGCTCCTAGTGATCAGAAAATCCACTCTTTGCACATAGTTTGATCTTTACTGAAATACGTTGCCAAAATCTGTTCTTGTTGTAGCTTTGGGTTTTTCTTTTCTTTTTTTTTTAAAGGAAACAATTGACAATACCCTTTAACATCTGTGACTACTAAGGAAACCTGTTTTGTAGATGCTTTTGAAGACACTAACACCTATTTCAGACATGGGTGAGGAGGCAGAGCTCTCGGGATAGAAAGCCAGACTTTTTGAGCTGTGTTGGTTGGCATGGCAACTGTTTCCTGAGCCACAAGCTGCTCAACAAACTGGTCTATTCTCTCCTGGAAACCCTCTGCCCTTCCAAAATTTCCTAGTCAGTCCCCTTGGACACCAGGGGAATTCAGGGCCTCAGTCTCCAGGGCCCAATCCAGTTTCTTTGGTGGTTGAGATGAAAGGCAAGAGAATTATACTTCGTTATTTTCTAAAAGTGAAGCAAAGGTCTTTGCTTCCATGGTTGTGTTTTGAACCCAGAATTTCTGAAATAGAGAATTTAAAGACAAATGGAGTAATAACTATAGAGAATCTACTTTTTTATAAAGCACATGCATATGACCTATTGTGTTGGGTTGGGTTCCTCCCTTTTCCATGGACAGTGCTGTGTTTCTGTTCCTATGGCAACTCCAAACAGTTTGCACATCTTCTACTCTGGAGCTGAGATTCCTTTCACATAGATGACCTCGCTTCAAACGTTACCTTACTTACTGATAGGCTTTTTTTCTTGTAGCACTATATCTTGTGGGAAGTTTTTGTCTTCTTTTCTCTTCTTTAAAGTACACCTAATTTGAGCAGCCAAAGGGGGGTGGGATGGGAGATTTTTTTTTTGAGGCACTCACTTTGGGGAGTACAGATAATTTTTTTTAATTGCACAAAAGAAAAATGAATGTTGAGATGATTCATTCAGTGTTTGAAAGAGACAGATCTGTTGAAACCATGAGTTTCATATTTTGTGTGTAAAAAAAAGACAAAACAGAGGAGGGTTGAAAGTTACATGTTTTGGGGTTTTATTTTTCTTGTATATAGGAATTTGTCATCTTGATGATCCAATTTGTATGGTTATGGCCTGGAAAAATTATGACGTCAGAGGCTCTTCAACTATACTATACCTATGCTTACTGTTCTGTTTTTGTTACATGCAGTTCTTGTGTGAAGAATGGGAAATTGTATTCCACTATTTGAGGATACTGTCCATTCCTAGGCCGGAAGTACTTCTCTAAGTTCCCTTCTTAAGCCATTGCAACTTCTTTTCTTTGGATGATGTCTGACATTTTCAGCACTTCCTGTTCCTATAAACCCAAAGAATATAATCCTGAACATGAAGTGTTTCTATAAGGGATCCTCCTTCCCAGTAAGACAGGACTCACATAGGGACAATAAGAAAAAGAAAACAAGCTTTCCTTCTGCCTCCCACCCCATGCCTCATTTACATGGGGGTAGAACATCGATTCCAATTTGAATGCCTGGCTTTCATTTTGTGTTTCTCAAGTAGAGGCCAGAAGAAAGGCAGAGTGGTTTGTCAGAGTTAGATTCCTGTTCAACAGGTGAGCTGGGTGGTTCAAATCGGACAGTTTGGGTTTGGGTCCCCTCCCGTACTATGTAAGTTCTTGTAGCTGACATTCACCTTGACAGAGGCAGAAGAGGGGACAGTAGCTTCAGCGCTTCACATCCCGACTCTTGCATAAGGGAGCTTCGCCTGTATCCCCATGCCATGAGTCTGGCCATGAGGTAGCATCTACACAAATCAGTCTACAAGAGCTTCCCTAACACTGTTGAGCTGAAAGGACTCAAGTCTACTGTGGCAGAACACTTGGAGACACCATCCACTCAATGTTTTCTTGTTCCTTTGCTGTCTCCGGATGGGCAGGCTGAAGGCCTGTGTGGGAAGAAGCACTGTTTACAGTAGCCCTTACCAAGATAACGCACTGTCCCCTAGACTACCCAGCTGAGGTGACACTGGCTTAGAACTGTTGTCTTGAAAGATCAGTTACCAAGACGGATGGTGCCTAGGTTTCTCTTGGTTCTTACCCATGCCACCTACTCTGAAGTTATTCTCTAGACCAAGAGTGGGATGAAATGTTGAGTCAGTGAGGCATAACCCTGACAACCCACCAAGGTCCTGGTCCTACTCTGTGACTTCTGCCCCTCCCCCACCCGCACCACTCAAGTGTAATCCCGGGTGGTGCCCACTGAAAGGGGGTTGCAGCCGAGTCCTGTCAGTATTTGTGGTGGCCTTTCAAAAAGACAGTCTTCATCTCTAACCAGTAGAGTCCTGGCCCTAAAGAACCTGAGATCCGAACCAGCAAAGGTTTTCACATCAGGTTCCCAAACCCTCCAATTTCCATTCATATGCCTCCCACAGGCCAAGGGGAAACAGACACCAAAACTTGGGCTGAGGGTACTACCATTTGGAGAACTAGGGAAAAAAAGTTTTTTGCACCTTATTGAAAAGAAACTTTTAAGTGCATACATAGTTAAGAGCTTTTATTGTGACAGGAGAACTTTTCCATATGCGTGCATACTCTCTGTAATTCCAGTGTAAAATGTTGTACTTGCACTAGCTTTTTTAAAACAAATATTAAAAAATGGAAGAATTCATATTCTATTTTCTAATCGTGGTGTGTCTATTTGTAGGATACACTCGAGTCTGTTTATTGAATTTTATGGTCCCTTTCTTTGATGGTGCTTGCAGGTTTTCTAGGTAGAAATTATTTCATTATTATAATAAAACAATGTTTGATTCAAAATTTGAACAAAATTGTTTTAAATAAATCGTCTGTATACCAGTACAAGTTTATTGTATAATACTCGTACTAATAATAAAATAACAGTGCCAATTGCAAACCTGTGTCTTTGTCTTCTTTTGGGTCCGTAACAAAAGCCATGGCTGAGAAAACTGTGTGGGTTCCTCCTCACTGCATCTGCCATGTAACCTCAGTTCACCCTGGGGAGACCGGTGGCGGGCAGTCATGTGAGGCATGGATGTCCCTAATCTGCATCTCCTATCTGCTCACCATTCTAGGTTTTTCTTCTCAAATGACTGGCAGCTTTGCACCTTCTGTGGCATTATCAATGCAGGCTCTTCAGCTTGGCTCCAACTGGTAAGTGACCTGGAGTTGGTTAAGTATGTTTCCCCCATGGCGCATGCCTCATGGAAACCTGCGGAGCAAGGCTTCTGGCACAAGAAGCCACTTCCATGTTTGTCTCGAGAAGACCGTGCACAGATTGGTGTTGGGCTCGGTTTTAGAAAGATGTGGCTCAGTGGTTGCCTAGGCAAGTCAAGCCTCCAGGAGCAGCCACCCCCAGGTATGTCCTCTCCTGCTCCCATCCACATATGTGCCTATGGAGTTCTTCGAATTGAAATCTGAGCTCACACAGAGGAGAAGGAGAATGCAGAAATAGGTCAGAGTTCTTACGTGGCTGGGAAAGAATGGGTTATATCTTTGACCTATCCAATTAGGACTCATCGCAGCAAACCAGGCCGCACAGCAGCATGTGACCCCCGAAACAAGGATGTGGGGTTCTCCATACTGTATTTTAGTGTGTGGTGGTGGGGGGTACTATCATGCCAGGAAGCCTCAGTGGACCAGACTAGAAGAGCTGTTCCTGGTGTACAGTGGGGGCAAGCCCTCTGTCTGCTCACTTGATTAGATGATAGCGACAGACTGCTTGTGGCTAGAACTCAAAAGGCTAAATAGGAAAAACACACAGCTTGGTGCGTTACTCTGAGGCAAGCCTCGAAACTCGAAGAAGCATTGCACCAGTCTGAGACCAAAGGTACCACGTTCCCGCTTCCCTACTCCAGGGTTGTGCTTGCCTTTCCATGCTGTCACAGCCACTGTCACTTCTGCCACCATACCTTCCAGTCCATCACAGGAAGTCCCATACATGGACAACAGGACTTCTCTGTTCATGTTGTAGTAAGTGCCTGAACTGAAGGACGTTCACATTGTGGGTCCTCTAGGCACATTACCATCACGGACTTGCTACAGCAAAGGGAATGTATGTTCTTTTGCTGAAGCCTCTGCTCCAAGATGATCCTGGTTTTCTGGAGCTTTCCAAGAGCTTGGCCATCATCTGCCTAGAGCAAGATGACGATGGGCCGACCTCTGGATGTGTAAAGCCATTAGTCTGCAACAATGCTTACAGAGATCAGAGAGGAGCAGCATGTGTTGCTGCAGGGGAAGGAAGCAGAAGCACAGGGCAGGAGCATGCTGGACACACGGCACGGCACCCTCAGAGCAATGTCCCCCACAGTGGCACATGCTGCATAGCCTCTTGTGCAATGACTTTGTAGCAGTTAACCTTGTCAGCCTGTCTATGTTTACAATCACCAAGGAGATACACTCAAGGGTGTGTCTGTGAGGGTGTTTCCGGAAAGGCTTCACTGAGAAGGGAAGACCCAACTGGAAAGTGAGGAGTACCATCCCATGGGCTGGGGACCTCGACTGGATAAGTGGGGGAGGGGGGGAACCAGATGGAGCATGAGTAGTCAGTAATCTGATTTCTTGCTTTGTAAGCAAGCAGCCTGTGTTGCTGGTCACAGCTGCCAGCCACTCCCATCTTGCTCACCATGATAGTCAGTATCACTCTGAGCTAGAAAAAAATCCTTTCTCCCTTAGGCTGCTCCTTTCAGGTATTTGGTCATTGAGATGAAAAAAGTAGTGAACACATCCATTACAGAGTCCTCCTGAGTACAACCATTTATATTTCTACAGGTATAAGAACAACTCTTCTGGCCTTGGGAGCAGGGGTTTGGAGAAGGGTTCAGAATGCAAACTTCCCAAACTTTAACTACAGCCTTAAAATACCAGACTAGAAGTGGGCTGGCAATCCCCCATGTACTGGTGTGATTGGCTCTTTCCTACAGCATCAGGTACCAGGCAATTAACTAGCCCTCGCTCAGCAATATCAACCCTTATCCACTCACGTCACGCTTGCCTTTTCAAAGAAAACATATTCCTGCGCCTGCTGATGGGCCTTGTTAGCAAAACAACCTGACCGTCATGGATATCAGTGCTTTGACATACACACTGCAGGACAGCTCTCTGGGCTAAGAGGGGCCTTTTCCCAAGACAGAGTCCCTCTTACCATCCAATAACGGCCACTCCACTGCATAGATACCTGGTTCTTCCTAGGCACTATCAATACAAGTGACTTCCTCTAACTCCCGTTTTAAGCCCCTTGAGGCTGCAGAGCACTTGGTTTTCAGCAAGAATTCTTCATAGTCCCCTAAAACATCTGTAGGACTTCAAGATGGTTTGTAAGCTCTTGGAGAGTGGGGCTGAAGCAGGAAGATGGCAAGTTTGGAGTCAACCTGGGCTAATAGCTAGATCCTTCCTGGATGCTCTTCCAGAGGACCCAGGTTCAATTCCCAGCACCCACATGGCAACTCACAACTGCCTGTAACTCCAGTTCCAGGGGATCTGACACCCTCATACCAATTCACATAAAATAAAGTTACAATAAATTATTTTAAAAAGAGGGAGAAGGCTAGCCTTCATGTTAGGACTGAGGAGGGAAAGAAAAAGGTTTGGTGCAGTCTATGTATGTGACAAAACTATACAAGAATCTAAAACAGGACAGGCTTGCTAGCTATAAGCAATTCCAAACAGGCAGGGAGACAAGACCTGTTCCCAAGAAGGACTTCAGTGGGAGCATGGGCAGGATTCTTCAGGTCCATTGACCCTGCCCATTGCGTTATTTTCTTCTTGGCAACAAAAGCTGGAGGCAGTAGGTGGGGTGTGAGTTGCTTAGGCTCATGCCACACCTCTTCCCCAGCCAGGCGCCTTGTGTGCTAACAGTTGTGGGTCACTTATCTGACTGGGAAGGCTTTCCCAACTCTAGCAACCCTACACAACTATGCTCCTGAACACGCAAACTCCAGCACTCAGTCAAGATCACAGCATTCTATTAAAAGTGAAACCATTGTCCTTTAGAAAGAAAGCAAAGGTGGAAGGAAAGGGTACAAGGGTTGGTTGAAACATGGAGGCAATGAGTTCTAGGTGCTGGCCCAGGGCCCTACAAGCACCCTGCTTCTGGGCTCCCCACAGGAACCAGGGCAAGTCCCAAGGCCTCTGGGTGCAAGATCGGGACAAGGACTTGATGTCGGCATCAGCGGTGGCACTGTTCCACCATGCAGAGCAGCCAGCCCGCTAGGACAGACAAGAAGAGGACGGGAGAAGCATGGTGGGAGGTGGCTTCCACTTAGCTCCACATCTCTGCATCCCTGAGGTTAGCCGAACACTGTGTTGTGCTGCTGGGTCACCCGGATGAATGTTGCCCTCCTGCTGAGCTCCTTGAGCTTGGCAGCCCCTACGTAGGTACAGGTAGACCGCAGTCCTCCAAGGATATCCAGAATTGTGTTTTGTACATCCCCTTTGTAAGGCACTTCCACAGTCTTGCCCTCAGAGGCCCTGGGGGAGAGGAGAAGAGGGTTAATTCAGTTTGATTTCCCTTAATCACCCAGGTAGAATTAGCCCCGCTATAGCTTTTATTTTTGTTGTCATACATGTCGATGATGTATTTTGGTCATTTTTCACTCCCCATGATCTTCTGTTATTCTGCTCCTGCTCCCACCAAAGCCCCTCTCTTTTCTCACCAGAGCTCCTTGTTTTCAAGTCTTTTTGCTTTATTGGTTGTCTTGTGACCCACTGAATTTAATCCTTCGTGCCAGGTTGAGGCTATTTAGTAGAGCACAGGCACCTTACTAGTGGTCACACCACTGAAAAAAATGACTGCCCCTCCCCCCAGCAACCATTGGCTATGGCTCCTTGGAGATGGGTGAGGTGTCACGAGGTCCTCCCCCATCCAGTACAGGTCTGATCCATGTAACAACAGCTGAGTTTATGAGGCCAACAGCGATGGTATATCCACATGATGGTGTTTGACACCGCTCTGCCATCCCTACCAAGTCCCTAGCAGATGGTGTATTCCTCGAAGCTGAGAGGAACTTCTCTACTCACCAAAGAAAGAGAAGTCATGGTCAGCAATATGAGACAGAGATGAAGACACCTGCCCCCACTGTCCCCAGGTGTGACATTCTCCTTAGCAATGCCTCTCTGCTGTTATGGTTCCTATTGGAACTGACCACCAAACAGCCAATATCCTAATTCCTCTCTGGGGAAAACAGACCCATTAGGTCACCTCCATCCTTTCTCTTTCACTGATAGAAAAAGCACAGAGGTTTGCTCCCCTCAGCACTAGCCCTGTGGATGCTAAATGTCCTCACCATGGACAACACAGGTCTGCCTGGGACATATAAAAAGTCTTGCCTTGAAGATGGAGTAACTGCACCCCTACAGCCTACCTGTCCTTTGCCAGGTTCTAGCACCCACCAGCTCCATTTGCTCCCATGTATCACCATACCCACTGCTCAGAGCCAGGGGAGAGCTTTATGAGTAGGGACCCCCAGAACTTCGGGTGGCATCTCCACAGTTTCAGAGCGGTGCTTTGACATTTGGGCTGGGCCTAACACACAAACATCAAACAACATCTAACTGTCCCCTTGTCCCTCATCCCAAGGCCACCAGGAAACCACTTGTGCCACAAGTCAGACCTTGCTCCTGAAAAATGGAGATGCAGTCTGCCTAAGATTTCACAACAGCATCACAGAAGGCGTGGGCCAGGCAAATCCTAACAAGTACCCAAATTCTTGAACATTCTGCGCCTAGTCGTTAACTAGAAAAATGGAAACTAAGCCTGAAACTCACTGTCTAGAATTCAAAACCTATCTCAGCATCTGTGCTCCCAATACCTTCCATGAACTCTGGCACCTTAAACCATTGGCTGGATGATGGGCTGCTTGGTGAATGCAACAGAGCAGAAAGCTCAAGAATCCAGAGTCACTGACACATCCAAGACGGTTCAGATCTCAGAACTCTGTGACCTGAGACAGACACATGCCCATGTGTGCCCACAACAACTGCCTTCGTGTTCTTCTCAGACGCTGCATGACCTTCTCAGATTCTTTCCCCTTTTCTAAGGTGACATCTTTTGTGAGTAATTCAAAATCTGCTCATCTGTAAGACGCACATAGTGCTAATGATTGACAAGCAGCCAGCCCAGCACTAATAACCAGGCAGTAGTTAAACATGGGGTCAGAGGAGGGAGTCGTACTCATGGAACGGTCACAGTGAGTGCCAGAGAGACAGGAGCAGGATAAGCTTGTGATGCTCAGGCTAACTGTGGATGGAGGTCCTGCAGCGTTCTAAATGAAGGACTCTAAGATCTGGACTTGCTTCCAAAAGCAAGGCTCAGTGTTTCTATGGCATTTTCATTCTGCTGAACCCTGAACGCCCTCCACTCAGATGGCGTCTCCCTCAGCTCCTGGCATCTGTATTGTTGCAGCCTGCCCTGCCTTTCCCTCTCTGCTCTTTTGAGGACTTTCTGCTACAGCTGGGGGCGGGGGGTGTACTTCAGAGGGCCATGTGGCTCAGCTTCATCTCCACCCAGCACAGACTCCACATGGCCCTCGGAGGGATTCTTGGCCAAATGTCCAGGTACCACGGAGGAAGGGGACAGGAAGCTACAGTAAGGTGTGTGCTCCACTTCTCACAGAGGCTGACCCCACACCTTAGCCGGCCCAGCTCCCCTGCTACTGTAACACCATGTTTATCAAGGCTCCTGGAGGGGAATGACGGAGGGGGAATGGCGACTATAGTTAACTTACCCTACATCCCACACCACTACCACTGCCTCTCAGTGGAGTCAAGTGATTTCCCTTACACATTATGCCAGAATTCTACACACTGCAAAAAGAAAAAATAATCTTCTGACCGTGGGGCAAGTATCTGGGCACAGAGGGTATAAGACAGTGAGGGTAGGCTTCCCATCCTCGTATGAGGCCTGAGTTTTCAAGCACGTGAGACCTTCAGCCCTGTGTCCTTCATAGAGCCTGTTCTCCCTTTCAGCTACACGCCCCTCCCAGACTTAGAATCACACCTCCACTTTCCCAAGCTTGATTCACAAGTGCTAGTAGGATGGAAGTCAGTGCAGCATACAAAGCCATTGGGTATGTTTTCTAGCACCCCTCCTCCCACTTAAGGGGACTCTAACACAGAGTAGCTAGCCAGACTGGTGGGCACAGCGTGAGTCACATGGCAGCCATACCTGTACTCAGCGACTCCTCCTGCGTGTTTCTTCATGGCTGTGTCGGAGCTCATGCCATAGAAGAGTTTCAGCTTCTGCCCGTTCCTCTCGATCACCTCTCCTGCACACTCGGTGTGGCCTGAAAACATGCCTCCCAGCATGACGAAGTCTGCACCGGCTCCTACAAACCAAGGAATGGACAAAAGGACAGGGCAGTGGCAGACTCAGAGAACACAGAGCCTGGAAAGAGGCTTGCCCGCTGCACTCTCCTCTGATCACAAAATGTCTCAGCCTCCTTCTAAGATAGAAGGCTGCAGGGAGTCCGGGACACTGCTGGGTTGGAGGCGGTGGGGGTGAGTTGGGGATCGGACAAGACAGTCAGCACTTGAAGGTATCGGTGACTGGCTATGAAACCTTCCAAACAGGTCTTTCTCCTTTAGATCCACAAAACCATGAAACATTGCATGCGTCTTAGAAAGTGCATCTGACTTGAATTCAGTATGATGATTACAGCTCAGTTGGGAGTGCGCTTGCCTAACATTTGGGAGGTCCTGGGTTTGATCCTAGCACTGCATAAACCAGGCATGGTATATGGCATGCTTATAATCTCAGCACTTGGGAAGTGGAGACAGAAAGGGGAGAAGTTGTTCAAGGTCAGCCTTGGCTACATAGCTAGCCTAAGCTAGATGAGACTCCATCTCAAACCAAAAACAATTCAACAGAATTTTAAGCGATCTTTCTATGCTGTTCTTGGGTAACTATGAATATCAAATATGATGCACTAGTTGAGTTCACGTGTTGCAAACTAACCCTCCACCTCCAGTCTCCTAAGAGGATGGATTCTGGAGGTGAGGCTTCTGGGAAGTCTTACGGGTTATCCACAGTCATGAACATCTATGTAGTTCTGTAAAACACACTTGCTCTTCCCCCGTGTGATACCCTCCATCAGGCTGGGAGACAGCAAGAAGGTCCTCTCTAGGGACCAGGCAATGCCAGCGCTGTGCTCTTGGGCATCCCAACCTCCTCAGCCACAAACCAAATTAACGTCCATCAACAGAAAGTGGCCTGGGAAATAGGACACTAACAACCATGCCTCTCCCTGAGTCACTGAGGAATTTAGAACTAAATCGATTCATAACGGGGTGCTGAGTAATCAAGGGGGAAGGGGCAGGTCAATGGCAGGTGAAATGCAGGCTTGATGTCACTTATAAGGAAGACCCCACCCCTAGGCTATGCATGGAGTCGGTCCCACTCTTTTCCATCCGTTATAAAGGGATGCTGAGTGGGGCTGGCCCCTGGTAATCAGGCACAGCATGGACTCCACAGGGTACTGTCAGCAGCTCCCAGACACTGATGATGACCACAGCCCTCCTGCTGTGGTTCTAAGGGGACAGTGGGATGACTGATCTGGTCAGACTCCAGATGAAGGGAGTCAACAGTGGCACCCTGAGCACAGCTCTTGTTAAGCACAACTGTTAAATGGTCCCCAGGGAGTTCTATTTCTCAGCACTCCACTGGCTTTCCTATGGGCGTTTCCTAGTTAAGGTTCCTCCCACTTCTCAGGGTGTACAGGGCTGCACTTTAACAGAGCAGGAAGAATGTCAGAGGAGAGCTGAGCAAAGGGCCAGATCTAAGATCAGGAACAAGGTCCTTTCCAAAGGAAGGGGCTTTTAAAATGTGTTCAGCTCCCTCTAAGTGCTGTGGTCCCTGGGAGGTTCCAGAAGAAAGCTACACACACTAAATGATTCTTAAGGATATGACCAAGAAAGCTGGAGTTCTCTCTTCCCTGAACTGTAGGACTATGGCCATGTCATTCTTTCCTGGGGCCTCTGTCCTCTGGACCATAAGACAGGCAAGATGGAATAGATAAAGGTTTATGTCTCTTTCCATGGCTGACCTAGGGGCACTTGGGTTTTTTAATGATATACTTGGGGTTGCTAAGAAACCCTGCCAACAGGAACACTCTCTGCCTGCTCCTCTGTCTCTAAAAACAGAACAGGGGCTGGTGAGATGGCTCATCAGGCTAAGGCACTTGCTGCCAAGCCTAAACACCTGAGTTTGATCCTCAGCTCCACATGGTGGAAGGAGAGAACTGACTCCAATAAGATGTCCTCTGGCTTCCACGTGCATGTGCCTGCACACATCCAAATAAATTAATTCAAATAGTAAAAAGAGAACTTATGTTTTTATCACTAAGACAAAAAGTTTCCTAGCACAGTGTGTGTGTGTGTGTGTGTGTGTGTGTGTGTGTGTAGCAGTAACAGTTCAGAGCTGGGCAGCTAGCTCTGGTTTCTATAAGGATTATGGAAAGTTAAGCAGCCAATACAGGGCTGGGCAGTCCTGTTTTTACCATCCTGCCCCTTTTGTTGCAATATTGGACAGTGTGGAGCAAAAACCAGGACCCCAGGGGCCCTATAGGCCTCTGCTGCCCTCTAGTGGGAAGCAGGCTGGTCATCCTCCTGCCAAGACTGGTCCAGCCAGGATGAGGTGGGAACTCAGTCAGTGGGGTGTGGCTTCAGGATGGGCCAAAACTGCCTCGTGGTCTCTTCACAACAGACCAAGTACTGTGTGGGTCCACCAGTGCCCTGGGCATTCTCATTCTCAATGAAACCATCACAATTTGACCCACTCCTGGCTGGCATGCCTTCACCACAGATCCACATTCTGAACACCCAGCTTGCTCAGCTACAGACCCGAACCAAAACTGAGCCAGGATTTTGTCAGATGGGAATGAAATCCAGGCAAAGAAAACTCCCAATAAAGCCCAGAAGCCCCTCAGGGGTTCCCTTTTCCATCTGGTTCTTCTGGGCTGCCCAGAGCCGCTCCTTCCCTCTTTCCCCCAATGACAGGGCTGTCCCTGGCACTTACCAAAGGCTTTGGCGACATCTCCTGGACATGTACAGCCTCCATCCTTCAAATAAAGGAAGAAGAGGATCAGTAAGGTGGGGAAAGGAAACAAGCCAGACCAAGCCTCACCCATGAGAATAAAGTGACCCAGGAGCCATCTTCCACCCCTAGCCAAGCAAATGGCCCAACAGCCTGAAGGCTGACTTTCTAACTAAGGTACTACCCTTTGTGCTTCAGCTCCCCAGCCACATCCTTCCTCTGATGGTTAGAGACTGGCATGCCAGCCCCTCCTCCATCTGGGCTCAAGCAACCACGTCTGGGGAGGAAAACCAAGTGTGGCAGACTAGCCACTGTCCTCTGCTAGACCGTTACATAACATGCCCAGCCACTCCATGGTCCCTGCTCCTTCCCACTCAGAAGCCACTCCTCCCTCCCTGCCTGGTGAAAGGTGAGATTTATTTAGTCTGAGTGCTAGATTATTTTAAGAGCCGAGAAAAGGACATAGAACTGGCTTCTTTATCTTCTCAGCTGCCTTGTGTCTCCTGTCCATGGTGTCCTTAAATAAGAGCTCACTGCCAACATCTCCTCTGCCCACACAACACAGGCTGGCCTTCTGGGCAGCAGGGATAGTCTTCAACCTCAGGCTACTGCAACCCAGTTCAAAATTCCTAAGATATGGCACTCACATGTTTCCTTATGAACAGACTCTAAATGCCCAGGCTTCTACCTGATATCTCCAACAGAGCCTGGATGATACGGACATAGGAAGGAGGGTGACAGTGCTCTGGGGTGTCAGGAAAACATGGAAGGACAGCCCAGGAAGCAAAGAGAAGAGATGGGGACAGGTGGCATAAAGTGACAGGGATGGAGGCAAGGCTCAGCACAGTCCTCCCAGGAAAGGCCCAGCTCCAGAAAATAAGAGCCAGTTATGTGGAGCTGGATGTTTGGGTTGGGAAGAGAACGCAGTACTGCACCCATGGTAGTAACCTGGGTGGCAGTTTGCAAGACAGAACCACACATCTCAAGTTGGGGGGCAACTGTGTTCAAGTGGGGCAAGGCACTTCTTTTTTATTTTTATTTATTTTTATTTTTTATTTTTTGTTTTGTTTTTCAAGACAGGGTTTCTCTGTAGCTTTGGAGCCTGTCCTGGAACTTGCTCTTGTAGACCAGGCTGGCCTCGAACTCACAGAGATCCACTTGCCTCTGCCTCCTGAGACACTTCTTAATGAACATCTCACCCGGAAAGCAGTGGGCTCTGTGGCTCAGCAGTCTTCTGTTTCACTGGAGAAGGAGACGGGGTCTCACTACGTAGCTCAAGTTGGCCTCAGTTTGCTGAGTGCTGGGGTTACAGGTCTGCACCACACCCCTCTGTTCATCATTTTTTCTCTATCCCTTCATTGGTCCCTACATTCCAAGGAGAAGGATTCAAACCCTGTTGCTTAGCCAACCATACTGGTGCACTGTCTTTGATCCCAGTGCTCAGGAGGTGGAGGCAGGTGGATTCGGAGTTCAGGGCCATCTAGGACTATAGGAAATCATCAAAAAAAAAAAAAAACACAAAGAAAAATAAAATGCTTCCAGTCCCACTGTTTTTCTTGCTTGCAGTACTGATCAACGGGGAGACTTGGTTTGTGTCTTTCCAAATGTTTTCTAATGGTAGCCATTTGTTCAGTCAAGTGCGTTGTTGTGTGGCTCCCATAAGGCCTGACTATTTGAGAGGCAGATTCTCTGAAAAAGGTATATGGGCAAAGCCCTCCGTATGATAACATGGATACAGCTGTATTGCATAATCACACTGAGGTAAGTAAAACTGATATGTTAAGGGTTTGTAATGGAAAGGGACGAACTCACAAATACAGAGAGAAGGCAGAAGCCGTTGTTGATCCCGCGCTGTCTCTCTGCCTTCCTGGGTCTTCCCTCACGCTAAGCCAGTGCCAGAGCAAGAGAGTGAGCAGGCTTTCTCTTGTAGTTTATCAGTGGACGCTAGCACCTCAGACCACGTCCTAAGGGCTGGTCCCCGAAAGTTAACTGGCTGAATGGATTCCCACACAGCTGTGGCTCTGCAGCCACGTGACTACATCCATGCTCTGCAGCCACATGACTGCCTCCGAGCTCTGCTATGCTTGGTCCTCTTCCCTTCCAAATGTTTGCTTTCCATGTGTCCCTTGCTTACCCCGTTCATTTCTAGAGTTTTATCTTGAATCAAAACAAGCCCTGGGAACCAGAAAGGTGGTTCAGCAGATAGGAACAAGAGTTATGCAAACCCTGATAACCCAAGTTTAAGTCCAGTCCCCACAACTCATGCAAAAAGCAGGGTATGGCAGTGTTCACCTGTGATCCCAACACAAGAATCAGGCAGAGAAGTTCAGCTAACCTGGGAGCAGCCTAGCGACAGCAACCAGAAATTCCCCAGAGGTGTCCTTTGCCCTCTACACATGTGCACAGATGTACATATACACAAAATAAACAAAACTTAAAACTAGCTCTGTGCACAGAATTTCAAATCATAATCAGATTAGCCTAGGTCTCCAACAATGTGACTTTAAAATACTCTTTACTCATTTGAGTAGCTTGGGGCTATACTAGGACTTTTCATGTGAGTGCCTGAGAATTCCACAGGATTGTGGTCAGTGCTGTAGCCTGACTCAGAAGACCTGTGTTCCTGAGCCCTCAAGAAATGCCTCAGACTGGAGAGAGAGCTCGGCTGAAAGGCTACCGGCTAACTGCTCTGCCAGAGGACCTGGTTCAATTCCCAGAACCCACACAGTGGTTTCCAACTCTCTGTACCTTTGGTCTGTGGGATCTGATGCCTTCTTCTTGCCTCCACAGTAACCAGGAAGACATGGTGCGCAGATACAAATAAGCAAAACAATTATACTCATAAAAAATTAAAATTAAAAAACAAGCCTATTTCCAAGTTGACCAAAGTCCTCGGTTAACATGGTTGCATAAGACCACAGAGAGAATAGTATTCACAGTGTTATCTATTCACACATTGCTGGTATGCTCACTTATGACATGGGTGATGCACACCCAATAGGCCAGACTACAAGAAGGGCCGAGTGCAATGCAAATTCATGCAATGTGTCAAGAGGATGAAACTGGCACCTTCCACACTTTACAGGCCATCCCAAGCCTGTTCAAAGAATCCCACCATGCTCTAGGAAGACTGAATATGGGGTGCTCTCCTGCCACCTAAGACACATACTCACCTTCACATGGTGACAGTCTGCTGCCGGAAGACTAAAAAGAGCTAGCCCTGGGAAAATCTGCAAAGCAGTAATTGACAAGGGTTTCTTGTTTTGTCTTTCAACATGGTTAGCATGATATTTAAGGACAAAGGCATCGTGGGATGTAAGTGATTTGGTTCATGAGTTTTCAGTAGGCCTCTTATGCTTAAAAAGAATTGCTCAGGGGCTGAGACAGTGGCCCAGTTGGTGAAGCATTTGGTTCCTAATTGTGAGGTCCTGCGTTTGAACACCCAGAACTCATGTATAAAAGCTGGGTGCAACAGCACACGTACAACCTCAGCACTGCCATAGATAAAGCCTGGAGACGAGAAACTCACCAGACAGCTAACCTGGCCTGTATGGGAAAGTTCAGGCCAATGAAAGACTTCATCTCAGACAAAAGATGGAAAGTGCCTGAGGATTGTGACTTATGGCTGTCCTCTGGCCTTTTATGCACGCACACGCACGTGCACCCAAGCACACATTATGGCTCAGGCCTCTGAAATAAAGGACGGTTGAGAGCAAGCAAGGGACAGGATGGGGGACAAGGCATGGATGATGACAAAGGACTCGAATAGAGTATTTTCCTTGGCCAAGAGCTACTATAAACTTACTCAGTTCCTCATTCAAAGTCAAGATTCTAAAGTTGGTATCTTATACTGGGTGGAGAAACAAGACACAGAATTCCAGGCTCTCCTAGAACCACACAGCTGGGAAACAGTGGCTCTCCTAGGACCACACAGCTGGGAAACAGTGGCTCTGAAAGGACCACACAGCTGGGAAACAATAGCTCTCCTAGGACCACACAGCTGGGAAGCTGTGGCTCTCCTAGGACCACACAGCTGGGAAACAGTGGCTCTGCAAGGACCACACAGCTGGGAAACCGTGGCTTTCCTAGGACCACACAGCTGAGAGACTGATTGATGCCCCTAGGACCACACAGCTGTAACAGTGAAGAAATGAGATTAGAAACAGCCTCTTAAGACAGCCTTCCTAATACTAGTTTTTTTCTTTGTGTTTATTTGGTATTCCTCAGACTTTCCTGAGTTAAGTACTAATTTATTGGTGAATTCACCAAGCCTCCCAAAATTTAATTATTTAATGGATTTGATTAGATCTTTCTAAATGGTGATGCAAGTAGACAATTAACTGGTCACACCTTGAGATTTGCTTGTATCTGAAGTATCAAGAATGCATCAGGGGTCCTTCTCCCTGCCTCCTCCCACGTGGGCCATGACAGAAATACTACTGAAGCTTGGCCTGTTGGCTCCATTGCCTGCTGAACAGACCCCATCCTCCATAACTTCCTCCTGTACCTCAGCCACACAGAATACTGATTCAGTTATGACCAGGTGAACTGAGTCAGCTTGAAGAAAATTGGACCATGTCACAGGATCCCAAATATCCAGCAGGTTTGGTCCAGTTGGCAGAGGCAGCAACTCCTTAGTGACATTGGGGTCAACAGCTTTTTGGAGTTTGGAAATGGGCAACTAACTGGAAGAAGCAACAAGCTGAAGTGAAGACCAAGGCTTAGAGACACTCAAAACTTGGTCTGGTCTTCTAGCGACACTGTGAGTTCCTCACTCCATGTGGGAAATCTCCTACCGTGAATGGAAAAGAAAGAATCTCAGAGCACAAAGCTAGGCTGCTAGGAACACTCTTCATGTAGCAACAGTACTGCAGGCCTGGGCTGTCACCACTGCTAATCTACACAGAAGTGGCTCCCAGTACTCCAAGTGGGACCTGGCTCTGGAATTAGCCAGTGAGGCCTGGTCTCCTCTGTAGAAACCAGTGGTTCTCAAGGTCAAGGAGAGGTAGGGATGATCTAGAGGGATCCTTGGGCTCATCTTCTGAGCTCTTGATTTAGTTGGTCAGTTCTGGGGTAGGGCCCAAGACTTTCTAACAAGTTGTCACTGCCCTGCTAGTCTGGCCATCACACAAAACAGAATGGCTGAGTTAGGCTAGCTATGATGTAATGCTGTGCACAGAAGCTGGGTGACCTCCCTTTAGTCACATGGGAGGCACGCAGTGTGTCTACCCCACCATACCTCAATCTTTGGGAAGTTTGAAATTCTTAGACAGACATAAGGATGGTGTCTGAACGAGCCTATAGTAAGACCTTGTCCTGGTTAGGTCTCTGTCAGCCTTGCAATGGTTTTCAATATGTGGGTCATGACCCCCATGGGATCATCTATTAGCTATCCTCCATGTTAGATGTTTATATTACAATTCATAACAGCAGAAAAATTCGTTATGAAGCAGTGATGAAATAATCATAGTCGGGAGTCACCATAACATGAAAAACTATATTAAAGGGTCATAGCATTAGGAAGGTTGAGAACCACTGAGTTATACTCATCTGAGAAGAGGGACTATCAGTTGAAAAAATGTCCCCATAAGATCTTCCTGTAGGTAAGTCTGTAGTGCATTTTCTTGATTGGTTTTTGATGTGGGTAGGCCCAACTCACTGTAGGTGGTGCCACCCCTGTGTTGCTGGCCCTGGATAGTGTAAGGCAGCAGGCTGAGCAAACTATGAGGAGCAAACCAGTCAGCAGCACTCCTCCACGGCCTCTGCATCAGCTCCTGCCTCCGAGCCCCTGCCCTGACTTCCCTCAGTGATGAACTGTAATGTGGACCTGTGAGCTGAGATAAACCCTTTCCTCCCCAAGTTCCTTTCGCTTTGTGTTTTATCACAGCAACAGAAATCCTAAGACAGACATACTAACATGGCATAATCTCCACTAGATTGCCAGCAGGAGCCATTCAGGATGTGTGTGATGTGAGGTCAAAATAGATGACCCCTGAGGGCAACGATCACTGGTAATGGAGACTTATAATCACACCTGAGACTTTGGGGCTGTCCTCCTGCTAGGAGATGGTCCTTAACGTTGCAACATTGGAGCAACTGATGACCTGACTGTGTGACCCTCACAAGATCAGGCCAAGTGATTGAATGAACCTAGAAGGAAGGGGTGGGGAGGGTCTGATGAGTCTGAAAGCCCAGTCCCTCATGCCTTCCTGCCCAGTTGCGTGTGGTTTGGATTATAAAGGAGCTAGAAGGCTGACTGCATTCGGGATTGCAGCCACATTAAGTCACTCTGGGAGGTGGTCACTCACATCTGGGTGATACTTGGCATGATGCAGCTGTTTCTGACACACACATCCTACTGTCAGTCCTCAACCATGTCCTTGTAGGCAAGCCCCATAACCACTGGCTCACCAAGCTGGCTTTGGGTGGGATCATTTCTCTCTTCTGGCATCTGTGCCTAATCTGGTGTAAACAGATACTTGTTCCCATCTCCCCTGGAAAAGTCACACAACAGGGCTAACCTCGGAAGGAGTTAACTTTATAGAGTCCAGGAATGTGTAGGTATAAACACAAGCTTCTTGGAAACATCCTCACAGCTAGTTCCTGACAAGAACTTGGAGTCATGGGCAGACTAGAGCTTGGTATTCCCAGATGGCTCCAGCTAGATTAAAGGCTCGCAAATGCAGATTCACGATGCTGTCAGTGTTTTACATGCTACTTCAATAAATATGTGCTCCACAAAAGATCTGGACTCCACTGCTTGAGAATACCAGGGAACAACTGGACACATCATCTATCCATCCATCCACTCATCCATCCATCTCTGCTCCACAAGCAGGTGCCATGGTCCACCACTACATGAGCCCAGAGTGAGAAGTTCAACACGCATACCTATCGCCAGTGGTCTACATGGTGGTTCAGGGAATGGTGTAGAGTAGGTGCCCAGAAGGCAAGGACCCACCGCACCTTGTCATTCGATCACTCAGTCCTTAGTAACACCTGATGTCTAATGATGGTGAGCCGGTGCCATGCTCAGCTCCTTCGTTCCCATGCCCTCCACAAGTGACAGATGAGGTGGAAGCATCCACTGACCTCAGCTCACTGGCTCCTCCTGTCAGATGCCCCTGATGCAAGGTCTGAGGTCCACCTCTCATCTGCTCACCCTCCTGCTTCCTCACCCATTCATAAATTCCTAAAACCAATGGGCTCTTCAGTTGCCAGATCTCCAACCCATGGATCCTCCTCAGTGCCTGTCATGTACCTCAAAGATCAACATGAACCCACAAAACCAAAGTGATTTTTTTCCTCAGTTAGTCATTCTTATGAACCAGCCCATGGGGCAGAAGTGGACTCCTTCTTTACCAGCCCCACAAATACCAACTCCACCGCCAAGACTTAGTTCCGTTCCCTAAACACCCTTTGCGTTGGTGTGTGGCTCTGCAGACTTGCTGCCCACCCCTTAGTGGACGGCATGGTCACCCCCAGTCTGAATCACACCTTCCCAACTAGATCCCTCCCTCAGCCTGTCCCTTCCCAATCCTTCCAAAAGGAGCCCGATGGTTGCTATAAGACAACCCACTTGCCTTCTGCATTGACATTTTCAATGACTTCCTATGACCCTTGGGAGAAAGCCCCAGCTTTTCACATGTCCCCCAGAGTTCTTGCCCACAGTTACTCTGGAATTCATCTGTGACACATTCTTCTGCCCCCTCCCAGGTCACCACTCCAAAACAGTGACTTTGAGATCTTTTTAAATGTTCTCTTCTCTTGCTTCATAAATGTTCTTCAGCTCCCTTATACCATTTTGTCTGGAACAAGCCACCCCCCTTTCATATCACTTCCCAAAACATTTCCCAAATCCCGGATCTGAGATATGATGACCTATGTCAGCCCCTTGCAAATTCATCCTGACATCCAAATCCCTAATACATGTAGAATG
Organism: Dicrostonyx torquatus; assembly: GCA_028555095.1. Lineage (NCBI taxonomy): Eukaryota > Metazoa > Chordata > Mammalia > Rodentia > Cricetidae > Dicrostonyx > Dicrostonyx torquatus. The sequence goes on from JAQHUG010000130.1 coordinate 1,528,527, forward strand.
TGACAGTATTTGGAAATAGGGTACTTGAAGACAGCATGGCTCCTGAGGGCCAGGGCCACAGTCACAATCTCCCCATGGTCCCCACAGGCTTCCAGACCCTGCTAATACTTACGGAGATGATGTGCCCCTTGAGGCCATGGGCAGAGTCCGCACACTCTATTACGGCACTCAGTTGGGGATAGCCCACACCTGTCTTGGTTCGGGTAGTGCACACAGAACCTGCACGGAAGGAGAGGTGGATGCAGGGATAGTTCGGCATGAGCAGAACACAACATAAAACGATGCCCTTCACCATCATATTGCCCTGCCCCAGTGAAGCCGTGAGCATGCTTGTAGGATAAGTGCTTGTAGTTACAAGGTCTCGCGATGCACCACACTACTGGCCACATGCGCTCCTCAAGTCTTCACCATTGCCCTTGGCAAACGTCCTAGACATCATCTCTCACACGACCCTCACTGCCCCTTCTGCTGCAATGCCTACTCCCCTGCAATGGAGGAACACTGGCTCTAGCTTCCTCTCTCCTCCTTGTATCCTTCACTCTCCCACATACGCAGACTCCACCTCCAGAGACCACTGAGAATCCTCCCAGTCTTCTCCAAGCTTCTTCACCTTCAACTTTTGCCAAGCTACTCTCCACACTCTACTGCTTGGCCTAGGAGGCAGGAAATCCAGCATCTACCTGGTATGGTTGTACCAGAATGCATTTGTATTAGGGAGAAGGCCTTGTCCCTGGGCCTGATATTTACAAACCCTCAGGAGGAGGAAGCGCTATAACTGCTTTTCTATTTATTCAACCCTGAACCAAACATAGCCCAGCTTCCATTCATCTCCTTGGCCTGAGTCCCCACTCAGCCTAGACCTGAGGTCAGCTTAGCATTCAGTAGTCATGCCAACACACGGATATCTTTCTCCCTTGCCTCTTCCTGTCTTGATGTCCCATTCAGTCCTGGTTGTGTTCTCTTGGGTCCAGGAGAACATCAATATCCTGATTCTATGTTGCCTGTTCCCACATTTAATCTCATCTTATCCCTAAAGCGAGTACTCACCTCCACGCCCCACTCGCCTCCCATCTTATCTGCCCCTCTTTCCCTGTGCACTTACCACTGACTTTTCAGCGAGTTTCTTCTCATTTCAGGGGTTCTCTGTACTCTGAGGTTTTCCCTCCCTCCCCTCCCGGTCCCCTCCTTTCCCTTCCTTTCTTCTCTTCTCTCTCCCCCCTCCACCACCCGCCTACATTCCCTACTGTCCAGGCAACCCTTTTTCATTTGTCAAACACATCTGAAATGTCACTGCCCCAGGGAATCTGCGAATTGCATTGTCTCTTGAGAAGCCCGCTTCAATTATTATTTGTGTAGGAGTGCTAGGGACTGTTTTCTCTGCTGGATAGTAAGCTGTGGAGATTTCACCCTCTTGGCTAACCTGACACGGAGAAGGAGCCTCATGCCTGAGAGCACTATAAATATCATGGAAAGAATGCAAGAACTCAAGCGTGAGTGAGTCATGGCCACCCTCCTGCTCTGCCACTTGCTCAGCTCCTGCAGCATGTCTTGTGGGGTCTCCGTGTGCTCCTGGAGGGGCAGACCAGGGACTGTTTATCTTGCTCAGAAAGTCATACACTGCCTAGGTGGGTGGCAGTGAGGAAAACCACAGGAAGACAGTTGAGCTTGAAGTCTTCCTGAAGGTTAAAAGCCCGCATGCTTTGTGAGCAGACGGGGCCGTTTCTCAATATATACACTGACACATGCTAGGGTCACGGCACAAGAGGTCATGTCTATGGCGGCACTCACCCACATGCCCCTTGCAGGAGCTTCCACTCTGCTTCCTTTTATAATATTGTCTTTTGGGGGTAGAAGGTTGATATTTTTAGTGGGAGGGGTGGCAGGGAGGGGACAGTGTATCTGCTGTTATTTTTAGTCCCAGATAAAGTGTCTATCTTCTTTTTTTCTTCTTCTCTCCAATGCTAGTGTCTGGGTAATAATGGATATCCAGGGCAGAATTTTAAAACAAGGCGGTGAGAATGCATGCTTGGGTGTGGGAAACAGGAAGACAAATGCCTGCCAGGCCCAGGAAGAAACTGCAACTCACAGGTTAAGGCTGAAAAGACTTTAGTTGGTTCCTTCTTTCAAGAGGCCCCACGGGTGGCCCTAATGTCTAAGATATAGGCCACAGGTCATGTTCCACTGTGGACACTTAGTCACAAGCCTGTCTACAATGTTTGGGGTCCTTCCAACACTCACAGGAGCCTAGTCATCCCTGTCCATTCTGTCCTACCCCGACCTTCCTCTTCAGTGATCTGCACAGCCTGCTCTTCCACACAAGCATGCTGAAGCAGGACCTCAAAACTCAACTACATGCCTGTACTGGGCTTTTTCTGGACCACCAGCTCCCGAAAAATGACATGGAGGTTTTTTATTAATTATTAGGTAAAACAGAGACACACCTTCACAGTGTACAAAAAGATTATCCCACAGCACACGCCTGCTCGTGGGGAAAGTCATTAGGGAGCAGCTCTGTGACATCGCTTCATGGAGACACTCAGTGATCTTTCACAGAATGTGCCCTGAGCCTCTGGGTGCCTTTCATGGTTCCCATGTAGCCACCTCCAGAAACCTCAAGCCCTAGTCACCTGCTTCCCGTAGACAGCTCTCCTGTGATCCCACAGGTCTTACCTAGTTCTCTGTTCCTTGTAGACAGCTCTCCTCCTGCTCCCCATAGACAGCCCTCCTGTGATCAACCGGTCTTTCCCAGTCCCCTGCTCACCAAAGACAGCCCTCCTGTGATCCCACCATACACAGGTCTTACACAGTCCCCTGTTCTGCACAGACAGCCCTCCTGTAATCAACAGGTCTTACCCAGTCCCCTGCTCCCCACAGGATAGCCCTCCTGTGATCAACAGGTCTTACCCGGTCCAACTCCCACTTTGATGATATCTGCTCCAGAAAGAATGAGCTCCTCCACCATCTCTCCTGTCACTACATTTCCTGCCTGTGACAAGAAGAACACAGCTCTCCGTCACAGGAAATGACTCTCAGGGGGTGAGTAAAGGGGTCATGGGGTGATCAGTGGGAAGTTCCACTCCTGACCCAAGGGTATGTGTGCATTAAGGCTACCAGGGTCCCAGGAGACAAAAAGAAAACACTACATCCAATTTTGAAGGTGATTTAAGTTTGAGAATAGGTGAGTATGTTCCTGGCTTCCTTTTCCAGTAAATTCCAATGCAGATGCTAATACCAGGAGATCCCTTTTTGGGGAGTGACCTGGGTGAACTAATGATATGTGAAGCTACAGGAAAGTAGAATTTTTAGAAACATAGGAAATCTGAGGTTGTCTAGGCCAGGCTTACGGAACATCTCAACACTGGTCACATTAAAAAAAAAAAAAAAACTCTTCTAGGGAACCCGAAATCCATAAGCAATGAAACACAGTCAGCTGATCAAACCCTTAGCAATGGATATAAGCTACTTTGGCATCTGTGAAAGCCCACCCAGAAAATCACGGTTAGAAAACTGATCTTCCCGAGGTTGAGAAAACACCCGAGAGTCTGGCCCTAGAGCTGGGGTTCCCACCTTGGTAGAAAAGGGCAGGCAGGCCCTTCTGGGCCATATGCCACTGGCACAGGCTCCATCTACAAATGGAGTGAAGCCTCGGCCCTAAGAATAGACCCACAAGCCAGGAAGTGGCGGAATCCATCAAGCACGAGAATGCATCTGCGCTGGAAATAGTACAAGCTCTCTGACTGCAGGAGCTTGAGGGAGCAAAAATAGGCCTTTCATTACAACTCACTGCCCCCATGGCGTCTTCAGCTGGTACTCAGGATGCCTGGCAACATGCCCTGACTGAGTGTTCACAAGCGTGCGAAGTCCCATGTTGCAAAAATGCAGCCTTGCTGGTTGTACTCCCACCAAAGCCCAAGTGGCCTTTCGCTAAATTAGCTCCATGAAGGAAATCTTCTTCTTCTTCTTCTTCTTTTTAAATTTAAACAAAATAACTTGAACTTCATAGAAGGTTGTGAGAAAGAGGTGACGAGGCTAGCTTAAATGGAAGTCCCAGCTGCCCATAGGAAAGGATGGCAGATGTCACAGATGGAGGACTGGAGCAGGGTTAAAGGTAGCGCTGTTTTCCTATAAATTCAGCTGGGGAGTGTAAAGGCAGAGTTAGAACCATCTACACAAAAATGAAATGCATGCGAGCAGATGATGCAATCAACAAAGACCCAGCTAGAGGAAAGCATGTGTAGCTGTGACAAAGAGTGACTGGCTGGAACATGTGCAGAACTCAGAAGCACCATAAGAAAAAAACGCTATCAAAACCAAAAGAGGCGGATGCGGCTGATCTAATCAGGGAGTGTACTCAACTTCAGTAATAACGAAAATTAATGTGCCAGTGTGAGCCTGATTTTCACATATCAAATCATCAGTGGTTATAGACATAAAATACTAAGAAGAAAATATCACATAAGCTCTCGCTACTGATGAGATGTCTTTTCTAACACAAGTTTTCTAGAAAGAAATTCAGACCACAAAAAAGGGTACGTCCCTTGTTCCATGAACTCCGAGATTCTCTCTCAATGAAACCATCACAAGCATGACCAAAGAGTTAGCCACCAAGATGTGTCCTTCACAAAGTGAAAAACCGTGAATCTCTCCAACAGGAATGGTGCTGCTGGAAATCACGGTTCAGACAAAAGAGGGAAAGACCATAACAGAAATAGAAATAACAATCAGGTGTGAAGTTTCCAGTTCTGCATAGGTGGCCCCTTGGTCATGGGTCAGAGGTCTGTGGATAGGGAGGGTCATTAAGTGAGTGTGTACATAAGTACAAAGCACTTTGTGTAGGGAGCGGATTACAGGCTTGAGAGTGTGACAGTCCATGGAAGCATGATATGCCCTGTGACTATGGTAGTTTAATGCCTGTTCACGTCCTGGACAGCCATGACAAAACAAAAACTATGTGCCCTGATCTGAGGCGCAGAGACAGGCAGGAAGCCATTCCTGTCAGGCACCCCCACTATCCCAGGGTTATGGCTTATATCCAAAATATTTTCAAAGCTCATAGGCAAATGCTAGGTCCACAATGCAGCAGTATTGGCAGGTGGGACTTGGAGAATTGAGAGCACTACTGCATCAACAGGTTCATCCATTGATGAATTCCTAACTTCTCAAGTTCTTGGCTGGGGAGGAGGCGGGAACTCCAGAAGACCAGAGCTTAGTGAGATGGAGTGGGTGCTGAGGACATGTCCTTAGGCTATGTCTCATCCCTAGCACCTTCATCTCTGAGTCTCTGTTTCCCTACGAGGTATGTGGTTTTACTCCACCAAATACACCCTCCCATGATGTTCACCTCAACACAGACCCGGAAACTCCAGAGCTACGTGACCATGACCTGCAATTTCTAAAACCCAAAACCAAAACAAACTTCACTTTTTCTCAGGTATTTGTTGGAAAGCAGATTAATAGACCCAGGGAAGCAAGGCAACTTCCAGCTTCAAGGCTCTAGTCAAAAATGAAATGATGCCGGGCGTGGTGGCACATGCTCATAATCCACCTGACATAGAAAGGTAATGCAATGGGATCACAAATTTAGGGCAAGTGGAGACAGCTTAGTGAGGTCCTGTCTCTAAATGAATATTTAAAAAGATGTCTGGGGGTGTGACTTAGTATAACATTTATCTAGTATTTTTAAAGCCTTGGGTTCCATCCATTGCCGAGGGGAGAGGGAGGCAGAATAAAAACATCCCTGTCTAAACATGTGAAACCATAGGTTTAATGCCCCAAAATGAAATCAAAAAGGAAAAAAGAGAGGAAAAGAAAATAGACATGCAGGCTGGAGAGATGGCTCAGAGATTAAGAATACTGACTGTTCTTCCAGAGGTCCTGAGTTCAATTCCCAGAAACCACATGGTGGCTCACAACCATCTGTAATGAGGTCTGGTGCCCTCTTGTATATACAATAAATAAATAAGAATAAAAAGAAAATAGACATGCCAAGTCTGTATTAACCCAATTAGGCATCTAGAATGCTAAGCAGGAAAATGCTTAGGAATAGTTAGCCCCTCCCCTCAGCCAGCACCTTTGCCTTCCCTTCCCCAGCTGGCCATGGGTGAACAGCATGGTGTGAGGCCAGGAATTGCCTGCTTATGCAATGATTCTAAAAACACTCAGCATTCACCTAGTATCCTTCAGCTCAAGAACACCGGGCAAATGCTAATTCCTCCCCACAGTGTCTCTGAAAGCCAGAGAAGAGAAATTAACATTTTCCAAACCACAGAGAGCCAAAGGCATGAGCGTCAACTGGAGGTTTCTGAATGAACTGAGGATTTCAGGGGTCAGCGCAGGCAGTGAACAGCTTAAGAATAAACATCTACCTTGCCAAAGTCTTCAGTTCATTGCTGTGGAAACCAAGCAGAGCAACGAAACACCTCCTGGCCAGCCAGCAGGCACTGCAGAGGCCCTGCTGCTGGAGGTTGCCTAGAGGCTTATGGGAACTTACTATCCACCCCTTCCTGTCTGGCTCTCGCTTGGCAACCCTTGGCTGTGCACTTGCAGCACGGGCTTTCCCTGTTTCGCATCCCCCTACTCCTTCCTGTCCTCCCAATCTCCCCTGGTCTTTGTTCTTGAGCCTGGCACACAACAGGCCAAGTGTGGCCCTCACCACCAGCCCGCCATTTTAAGCTTGCAGCATCTTGAGAAGTGGTGCCTATCTTTATTTTTGAGTGTTTGTATGTGTGTATATGAGAACACACATGTGTGTGCCTAAGTGTGGGGGCCAGAAGTCAACCTCATGACACCATCCACCTTATTTTTCATGATGGGGCCTCTCCCTTTTTACCTGATGTGCTCCCATTCAGCTAGGCTGGCTTACCAGTGAGCTCCAGGGACTCCCTTGTCTCTACCTCCCCAGCACTGAGGTCACATGTACCCATTTTTGTTTTCTATTTCTACATAGTTTCTGGGACTCAAACTCAGGTGTCTATGCTTGCTTGGCAAGCGCTCCACCAGCTGAGCTATGCTCCCACCCCTTCTCTTCTTAAAACAATCCCACTGCCCAGGTCCACCTCTCTTCCATGAGTCACTACTCAGAGGACATGCTTTCAGTGGAATGTACTACCTAAAAAAAGCAACTGAGTAACTACTGGGGTTCGCTGTATGGGTTAAAAAAAATAGCATGTGCTATGTGACCCCCACAATTATTCTCCATTTCTTAGTGTCTTCAAACTCCTTTTCCCTTTTCCTGTAGGGCTCAGGTCACGAACCCGTGGACTTCAGGAATGCTGTGGTCTGAATGTCTTGTGTCCTCTCGAATGCTGTATCCTGAAACCTAAGCCCCTAAGCCGCTAAGATGGAGGGATGCGGCCTTCAAGAAGGTGCTCTCATAAATGGGATTACTGCTCCTTCGAGAGGACCGAGGGAGCACATGTGGACGTTTCTGCAGTTAGGATATACCTACAAGTCACCTATTAAGGAGCAGAGTCACCAGACAGTGGGCCGACCTTGGTCCTGGACATCCAGTAAGTTCCTACTGTATCAGTCACCCGGTGTATGGTATTTTGACAGCAGCCAGAATGGAGTCAGACAGGACACTGAGCTGGAGAGTTTAACAGCGCTGCAATTAGTTTCCAGGTGGAGACAGGAAGTAGGGATGGCCTTCAGTCTCACAGTCACAGACCCAGCAGAGAAAACAGCAGGGAGGATCTCAAATACACTATGGGGCCAAAGATGACACAGACGGCCTGGCCATTCACAAAAAAACTTGAACCAGACTGACCCAAGTGGCAACACCAGACAACTGCCAAGCGGGAAGCAGTCACTATGAGAAAACCTGAGGTGAGGAATGGGGGCCTCCAGATGTAGGGTCACTGAAGCAGGGCTTATAACTCCCTATTAAACGTCCCTGTTTATGCACTTTTTATAATTTATAAAGCTACCAAAGATGTGAAACAGAACACTAAGCCACCTCCTTAAGCCTTCATCATTTCCCATTAATCCTCTGTAAGCAACATGCCATGAGGGCAGTAAATGGAAGTAGTCTCTCAGCTGCTAACCCTCCATGTTTGCAGAGCAACTAAAACAGGAGAGGTAGATCCCACCCCTCCAGACTCTTCCAGACCCCTGCAGACCCCTCCAGATCATAGCAGCCTTGGGTCCTTCCTTCTCTCCCTGTCTCATGGAATCCACGAAGGGCACCATGTCCCCAACAAATACATGTTGAGATTTCTGTATGCCTGACCCTGGAATCAGAGAAGGCAAGTTTACTGTCAAGTGCTATTTACGGTCACCACATCCCAGCTGGGGATCGGGCTTCCATCCTTCTGGAATTGCAGATTTCTCTTCCCTCTGGCCTGGAAGAAAGGTACCACAAAGGCTACTAGCAGGGGCGCAAGGTGTGCGTGAGTGGTACTGGGGCACAGGAAGGGACAGCAACTTCACCATGCTCCAGTGCCAGCCCAAAGTCAGTCCCCCCAACTAGTGAACCTTTTACCCCATACTGCGGTGGCAGGTGAACAAGGACAAGGAGATGTCACCAAGTCAAACGTGCAGCAGAACAGATGGGCTCTCCCATCAGGGCTTCCTTCCAAAAGCAGTTTTGTTTGTTAATGCATCATTGATTATAAATCCCCAAACCTAAAAACAAATCTGAGCTTTTGGGTTTTCTAATTTATTTCCTTTTATTTTATATGCTTTGCCTGCAGGTACATCTGTGTAAGAATGACAGATCTTGGAGTTAGAGACACACAATGATGAGTTGCATGGGGTGGGTGCTGGGATTTGAAACCAGGTCCTCTGGAACAGTAGTCAGCCATCTCTCCAGCCTCACAAATCAGAGTTTAAGATTCCTGGTCTGTAGTAACTGTGGGATAACTGTTCCTAGTCTTTACCAAGATGTTGGAAACAGGAAAGGGACCTGGTATCTCCCTAAAATAAACTGAGTACTTATGGTTGTAGGGGAAAGCTAAACTCTTACTCTTGCATGCAATAAACACATGGGTTGTCCTCCCTAGCCTTAAGAAATTCCCAGCAGAATGTCCTACAGTTTAACTCTGTTCAGATGGTACCTGGAGATAGTTTCAGGTCCCAGAGATCTGATGGAGATGGTGTCAGATATCACAGATCAAATGGAGATGGTCAGATCCCACAGATTGGATGGAGATGGTGTCAGATCCCACAGATCTGATGGAGATGCTGTCAGATCCCACAGACCTGAGCTCAGTCCCAACCCAGAGCAGTAGGCTACCTGTAGCCCCTAGCTACCTTGTTTTAAATCCAAGGTTTGATGACCACCTTCTCAGGTCATCTGCTGGAACAGCTCACAGACTCACACACAGTGGCTGTCTTACTAGCTCAGCAAAGTCTGCAGAGGATATAGAGAAGCCAGATGAAGATCTGTCTCAAGAGAGGGGAAGACCTAAGAGGAGCTGGATCAGGAATCCGAGTCAAAGACTCAACAGAGAAAGATGCTCCTGGCAGCTTGATCACTAAGAAGTCTATCTCAAGAAGTACCAGCAAGGGTATGAAGGGGCTCCCTAAGGGGTTCAGGTGTTGAAGACCCAGTCTTAGCTGGAGGTGCTGCTAAGAAGTGACTGGATCAAGAGGGTACCGGCTTCACTAGTGAATTAATTCACTGATAAGTTCACAGGGAGGCAGGCTACATAAAGAACTGAGACCACACTGAAGAAAGTATGTCGACAAGGGCATGTCTTTGAAGAGGAATACCTTGACCCTGACCCATTTTTCTTCCAATGATGTGATTTCTGTATTACTTAATCTTCTGTTACTGTGATAAAATACCATGGCCAAAGCAACTCAGCAAAGACAGGCCCCTAAAGAGACACTAAACTCCACTAGCAGAAACGATGTCTTTCTACCAACATCCAGACAGGGAAACGTGAGGCAAACAGGCTTGAAAAGACAGAGGTGACAGGGGTAAACCAGATACTGGTCATTCCCACATACCCTACTAATGAAGACCAGGAGAGATGGGTATAAATGCAAGAGTTTTCCCCCCGAAGTCCAACTATAACTCTAGTGATCACCACCTGCTTTTATCCAGTTCACCCTGAGAGAAGTCAACACAGCTTGAGTGAGTAAGGTACTAAGAGTTGGGAAAATACGGAAAAGTCACCAAAGGTCTTCAATATAACGCCATCTCAACCAAGCTACCATCATTAATTGATTCTCATAGAATTAATGTCACTGAGTCTAACCCTAGTGGCACAGCATGGGTGAGGTGGAGGACAACACGCTGAACTGAAAGCCTGACATGTGCTTCCAATTTTAAAATAAATACATTCTATCAAGGGGTAGTGAAGATCCCCCTCTCCTTTTTTTACAGGTCACATCTGGTAACAGACAATTTATCAAAACTAAGGAGCCAACATCCACGATGTTAATCAGGATGGTATTCATTTTTCTTCGGGTCTTCCACTTCCTGGGGATTCACAACTACTCTAGCAATAAAAGCTATGCAAAGGCACAGGCCCCTCCCCTAGCACACGGCATCTCCTAGTTTCCTTGAGAGTCTCCCATCAAACCTACCATGATGGTGTGTTCAGGGAATTTGGATCGGACCAGTTTCACAAACTCCACAAAGTGTTCCGAATATCCATTGGCCACATCCAGGCAGATGAATTTCACCTGTGGCACAGCTTCCAAGATGCGGCTCATCTTCTCCAGATCATTCTGTCCACTGCCCGAGCTCACGGCTACATGCTACGGCAAAGTGAAGCATAGAAGATGATCATGAATGGCTGTATTCAAAGGAAGACCCTCCTCCATCCAGCAACCCTAGAGGTTTACCCTGGGCCAACACGGAGGCTGTGTTCTAGAAACAAACAGCAGCAGAGGTAAAGGAGACCTGCTCCTTCCATGGTCAACGAAAACTTTCGGTTTTCTTGCCCACCCTTGACTTACACCCATCCTTGAAGCTGGGACTCAACAACAAAACCTCACAGCAAACACATACGGAAATACTCAAGACCTTGTCCTCAGCTTCTCAAGCTTTCTGTGTAGAACTTTGTGCCGTGCAGCTACTGATGCAAATGTATCCTAGGGGGAACCTTACAGAAGGGCACGAGGGGAAGTTTCCAGAAAGAACAAGTGAGAACAACATTTACAGGTTAAGGACATATGTGGCTGGATATGGGATATGCCTCAGCTGGAAGTGGGCTCCAGGTGATTCTCTTCTACCGGCTGAGCTCAAGGCCAGTCTGAGCTACACCATACACTATATGACTGCTAGTACTGTCAACTTGAGAAATTCTAGAATGACCTGGGAGTCAGGCCTCTTGGGCATGCCTTTGGAAGATTACCTTGTTTGCAGTAATTGAGATGGGAAGCCTGAAGCATCCTGCGATATATGTAAGTGGAGAAAGGGAGCTGAGCAGCAGCATGCATTCATCACTCTAGGCTTCCTGAGTGATGTACATGTGACTCGCTGCTCCAACTCCTGCCACCTCGACCTCCCGAGCCTTGACAGTCTGTACCCTTGAACTGTGAGCCACAATAAATGCTCCCTTAAGTTGCTTTTGACAGAGTATGTCATCACAGAAATAGAGGGGAAAAACTAAAACATCATGTCTTAAACAAGTAAATAAAACCAGGGCCTGGAGAGACAGTTTAGTGGTTTCCAGAGCTTGCTGCTCTTACAGAGGACCCAGGTTTGATTCCCAGCATCCCACATGAAGGCTTACAACCATATGTAGCACCAGTTCCAGAGGATCCAACACCTTCCTCTGGCCTCTGTTGGTACTAGGCATACATGTAATGCACACAGACACATGCAAGCAAACACACACATAAAAACAAGTCTTTTTAAAAAACTACGCCCAGGTTGATGTGGGATTTTTTGCTGCTTTGTTGTTATTAAGCAGTAGGATGCAATAATTAGCTACATAGCATTTGTACTGTATGGGACATTACAAGTCATATAGAAATGTTTTAAATCCATAGGAGAATATGCATAGACTATATGTATATTTATCTTTAGAATTTGAGCAACCAAGGACTTTGGCATATGCAAAGAATATGGAGAGATACTCTGAACAATATATCAAAATTTAAAACTTTATATTGAGCCAAGATTATTTTAACTCCTAAGCTAACATTTTTGTAGTGGAAGCCCACACCTAATTAAATCAGAGTAACAGGAGCAGCAGCAGCCATGCCAGCACCCAAAATCATTATCTCATCATAAATGATCTGTCCACAATGAGGCAGGCCCAGACCTCACTGCTGGATTTGGCTTAGAACCAGCAGGATGTACTGGATGGAAACTCAGTCATGTTATGGGAGGGCTTACAGATATCATTTTTAAACACCCATTTTCTTAGAGGAGCAGGGATAGTGAGAGATAGGAACACAGCATGGACGTCACCCATACTGGCTAATTTTATGTCAACTTGACACACAGTCATTTAGGAAGCGGGAATCTCAATTGAAATAATGTCCCCACCGGATTGGCCTATAGGCAAGCCTGAGGTACATTTTCTTGATTGACGATTGACCAGGAGGACCCAGCTCACTCTAGGCAATGTCACCACTGGGATGGTAGTCCTGGGTGATATAATGAGTAGGCTAGGAAAATTCTAAGCCAGTGAGCAGTACTCTTCCATGGCCTCTGCTTCAGTTCCTGCTCATCTTGAGTTCCTACACTGACTTCCCTAGATGATGGACTACACAATGTATGTTCTGAAGAATGAAACAAACCCATTCCTCCAAAAGATGCTTTTGGTTGAGATGCTTTCTCACAGCAACAGAAACCTTAGACTAAGATATTATCATAAGTGCACGATTTTAGCATATTTAGTGATCATTATTATAGAACATTTTACAGGTTTCAAAAAGAATTTTAATTTTTTGACAGTAATCTAGGGTGTCATATACTTTTAAATACTTACAGAAAAATCCTGGCTGAACTTCATCTCAAGCTTCTTTCTCCTTCTTATTTCAGAGACAGGTCTTACTAAGTTGCCCAGGCTGCTCTTGGCCTTGAGTTTCTCCTGCCTCAGCCTCTTAAGTAGCTGAGATTACAGTCCCATGGCACCAGGCCTGGCTCCAAAGGAATCTTAGGCATTACTCTTTTAATTCCTTCCTCCTGCTACCAGGCCCAGATAACCATGTCTCTGAGTATTTGCCCACCATTGGCAATTAGTGTCAATGAAATCACACTTGGTTTTTGTGTTTGGTTTCCACTTAGCAAAATGTTCTCAAGGTTTGTTCACACTTCAATGTAAGTCAGTACTTCATTCCGTTCTGTGGCTGAATCACAGTCTATCATATTGACAGATCATATTTTGTTTGTTCATCAACTACACATTTCAGTTCCTTAGCTTACATTTCCTACTTTTGTGTTATTGTAATTATGAGCATCCATGAATAAGTCTATGTGTGAATACATGGTTTCATTTCTTCTAGAAATAGAACCGTTGGGTCACATGGTAACTCATGTTTACTCTCCTGAAGTCTTAGTCAGGATTACTGTTGCTGTGATGAACCGCCATGACCAAAGCAACTGGGAGATGAAAGGGCTTATCTGGCTTCTGCTTTGAAGGAAGTCAGGGCAGGAACTCAAGCAGGGCAGGAACCTGGAGGCAGGAGCTGATGCAGAGGTCATGGAGGGGTGCTGCTTACAGGTTTGCTCCTCATGGCTTGCTCAGCCGGCTTTCCGAGAGAACCTAGGATCACCAGCCCAGGAGTGGCACCACCAATAATGGGCTGGACCCTCCCCCATCAATCACTACTTAAGGACATGTCCTAGAGGTTTGCCTATGGCCTGATCTTCTGGAAGCGTTTCCTTAATTGAAGTTCCCTCCTCTCAGATGACTTGGCTTGTGTGACATTGACATTAAACTACCCAGCACTAGGAGTTTTTAGGTCATTGAGAAGGCAGCCTCAGCACCTACATGCCTGCCAACTATATATGAGCACTACAACTTCTCCACATCAACAATCCTCACATTTTAATGACAGCCATCCTAGCAGGTGTACAGAAATAAAAGGCAATTTGTTACAATTAGGACCCCTTGTCTGTAGCCAGGCAAAAGCACTTAGATTGGATTCATCTGGAAACCCCTAACAGGAAGCAAGGCCTTCCCCAGGCTGTGGTGACCCATGCTTCTAAAGGCAAAGCTGCCCTCACAGGGTAATCCTGGCATTTGCTAATACCCCATGAGACAGGTTTCCTCAGCAAAGCTCCGGCAGCGACCCACCAGCCTCCAAATACTTTTGACATCAGAGAAGACTTTTCTTCCCCTCAGCCCTTGTCACTAAAACGCATCATCATACCTGCAGGCACTCGGGGTGGTTTTCTGCAAAACGTCTCCAGTCTTCCAAGGAGTAATGCTTGTGAACGGCTGTAAACATGGCGTGCTAGGAAACAAAACCGGCTTGTCAGGAAGGAGCCAGGGAAGAAGGCCCTCCGCCTGCTAGATAAGCCCCAGACAAAACCATCTGCGGTTGCCATTCATGACTAATGTGCTCTGAATGTGTTCCTAGCAGCCAGCAAGCAGACCAATGGTCTCCGGCTTCGATAGCATTTAGACAACGTGTGTTCAGCCAGGAAGAGTGCCAAGAGGCAAGAATAAAGGAGCTTTCCCACTCAGCTGCCCCACCTTGTTTTTGCCCACACCCAAGGCAGGTCAAGAACACATATGTAGACAATCCCCCAGACCAGGAGAGTGACCCGTCCTAATGCAAGCTTCTGCTCAGCCAAACAAAGGGCCTTGCCCTACACCCAAAGCCTCCTCCAATCACAGCCTAAATGCTTTTTGCTGAAAGCTAGGAAGGAAGGGGTTATGTAAATAGTAACCCTACATCTTTGGCTATTGAACCAGACTTGACTACAATGGGGCCAATGCTTTGCTGACAACATAGAATTCTCAGAACAGTTTTGAACAGAATTATTCTTATAAAAGAAATGGGACTTAAGGAATTTAAGAAATATAGAGCAAAGCTGGGTAAGGGGGCCATGCCTAAAACTCTAGCACTTAGTGCCCTAAAGGCTGAGATTGGAAGTCTGGTGGCGGCGGAAGACCAGTCAGAACTATAGGGCAAGATGAGGGGCATAGGGCAGAGGAGGAAGAAATAATTCAGAAGCAACTGGCAGCATCAAACTTCCCTCCTCTGAGGCTTCCTCTCTGAGTTCTGAGTCACCCCACACCTCCAATACCTCACTCTGAAATTTTCTGACTCCATTAATTCACACTGTCTGCGGATCCTAAAAATAGAAAACTCACAGAACCCACACACGGCGACCTCTGCCATCGCGGGCGGTGGCATTCCCGGAAAACTTCCCAGTGGAAGTGGGAGGGGCATGGCAGGTTCCAGGTTATTCACGGATAACATGCAAGCACACAGACGAACCAGACTTAGGTGTTGCTCCCTGAGCCCCATACCCATTTATATTGTTAATTGCTATCAACCATAACTATAGCCAAGCACCTGAGATACTTAACTTCCATAGAGGAAAGGTTCATTTTGGCCTGCTCTATCGAAGGGTCCATTGGTCTTGGGGCTGTGACATGTCAGCATATAATGGCGGGAGTACAGAGTAGACCAAAACCATTCACCTTATCCCCAGTCAGGGAGTAAGGGTGAGAGGGGAAGACACTGGGGACCCACACTCCCTTTCAAGGCCGCTCCCGCTAATGACCTAAAGACCTCCTGCCAGGCCCCATCTCTTAAGGGCTCTACTCTCTGGGGAAAACCCTTTAACACACGGACCTTCAGGACACCTGCTCACACCACAGCCTACACTGAAACTTCATTACGAGCAGTCATTAAGGGACAAGCGAGGACTGGAAGGGAAAACCACCACATCCCTTTAGCAATTAATTCATTCGCCTCAGACCCCTCTCTGGCAGAGCTGACAGTCACACGGACAATCCTCAGTCAGGTGGATGACCTCCAACTCCATTTTCTGAGTTCATAATTTGAGACTCTCTCCACCCCCCCCCATTGTTGCTTGATAATGAATCCAGTGCCTCCCGCAGTCAGACCTGCCACCCACAGTGAGCCGCTTTTCCGACTAATTGCATTTATCTCTGTACTTGGCAGACATGACGAGCAGAAACAGATAGACATCTCCACGCTCATCATCAGGAAACACTCCGGTCCCTGAAGTGGAAGATTCTCACCCCCAACACACAGCTCTATGAGGCAGCAAATGCCTACAACTGGTGGTCCCTCCATTTTTCCTGAGGCCAAGACACTCGTCAAAAGACACCCTGCACTTGCCTTGGGGTCCATCATTTTAAAGATGTGTCCGGCAGATTCTGGACTCACTTTGGGGTTACGTCCTGCCTCTCTCTACTTGATTGAAGGCCCTGGGACGAGATGTCCCTCCTCTTTCTCTGTCTGCCTCAGTTTCCTCGTCTGCAGAAGAAGCCTATCCCCATGGAGTCATGATAAGAATTGAGAGATACATTACAGCATAAACAACAGCACCCGCCAACACAATGCATCATGTGCTACATGCAAAGTGGCTGTCTTTGTTTTAAGGGGATGGGCCTCTCCAATATGGCATTCATCCTGTTGCCTAAGTTCCTTTTGAAAGCCTAATTTCTAAAACTACAGGTATCTTCACAGAAGAGACAGAGGTACAGCTAGATCATTTCACAGAGGGCAGAGTTTATATGTGGCCTATCTTTTGACTACAGAAGCAGGAAAGACATGTCCCTTTTAACAATCAGACTCAGCAAGGATTGACTCCAAGCACCTGATGCACACACAGCCAAAAAAGCTAAGGATGTAGTGACGTGGTTGAGTTCCTACCTGTGACATTACCACAGCCATCTCAAATGTCCCCACAGTGTCCATGTTGGCCACAATGATGGGAATCCCTGAGTAGGTCTGCTTTGAGTTTCGAAATGTAAAGTTTCTCTCAAGATCCACCTGTAGGCAAAAGAGAAAGAAATGAGAGTAAGCTCTTTATGTAACACATGCGGGAATCCCAGTGGTCAGAGCAGATGGGGATCTGCCCCTCAGCCCCTAGATTCTCTTAGGGATCTGACCCGGTGTTCCAAGGACAGGACAGCTCCCAAGAACACCAAGTAGTAGGCTATACCCACATACAAAAGCTCAGACAGTATTCACTGCCCACACACCCGCAAATAAGACACTGGATATTCTATGAATCCCAAGATCTATGTGAGATCTTTCCTTCAGCAGCCTCCCCAGTATCTCCGCCACCTTCCTTCCTCATCTTGTCTCACTCTGGCCCTAAGCACACATATACACATTATTATCCCCCTCCACTTCCAAGCACTGGAGGGTGTTGGGATATAATAGTTGAAGATGTGTTAGATTTGTTTATACTGTGGAATATTTGTTTAATGACACAAGGATGTGTTGTTGCATTCTTTTATGTTGCATTTGTTTAACTCTGTAAAGCTGTGTTTGCTTGTCTAAAATACCTGATTGGTCTAATAAAGAGCTAAATGGCCAATAGCTAGGCAGGAGAAAGAATAGGCGGGGTTGGCATGTAGAAAGAATAATTAGGAGGGGGAATCTAGGCTCAAGAGAAGAGGGAAGAGGGAGAAAAGCAGAAGGACCGGAGGATGCCAGGGGCCAGCCACCCAGCCACATAACCAGCCATGGAGTAAGAAGAAAGGTATACAGAATAGAGAAAGGTAAAAGCCCAGAGGCAAAAGGTAAACAGGATAATTTAAGAAAAACTAACAAGAAACAAGTTAAGGTCAGGCATTCATAAGTAAGAATAAGTCTCCAAATGTTTACAAGCTGGCTGGCAGGCCACCAAAGAGTAATAAAAAAAAATCACAGAAGGGCCCATTCCTCTTCTAGGGAGATCCATCCACTCTTCCCAAACAGCAGTGACCTTGCTTCCTACTCCTGCCAGGCCCTTCCCATTTCACCGCTCACCTAGAACCACACTTCAAATTTTACCAGCACTGAGCTACAAACCCTTAATCCCTTCACCTCTCAGGCTCCAGCAGCTGGTTCGTAATTATGAGAGCTGGGAGGAGATACAATGCAGCCATCTGTTTCTGCCTAGAAACACTTGTTCCTCTGACTTGCAGACAGCGGCAGGGAGGGCCCACCAACTCTCCTGGAACTCCAATTTCAGTGCTCACGTGACTATGAGCTGTCAGGAGCCCAGTCTGATGTTCAGCCAAGACTGTGGGCTTAGCAGAATGGTGTGCCAGAGCTGGGTCCTCACAAAAAAAAGCTGGCAGAAGTCAGGTGGTGGTGGCGCACGCCTGTAATCCCAGTGCTTGGGAGGCAGAGGCAGACAATCTCTGAGTTTGAGGCCAGCCTGGTCTACAAAGCAAGTTCCAGGACTTTTACACAGAGAAACTCTGTCTCGATAAACAAAAACGAACAAAAAAGCTGTCAGAATCAGAATTTCTCCTGTGACCTGGAACAATCTTATGCTTGAGTTTATCACAGAGTGGCCATTCCAGAGATTCTATTTCTCAAATTCATGTCTGCCTAGATTTGATCAATGGAGGATACTAAATGAGAAACTGGAGGATGCTGGAGGACAAGGGTAAGGTGAGATCCAGAACCCCCTCTCCTTTGGGCAACTTCTGCAGGGCGGTTGTGGCCCCTTCAGATCTGTCTGTATACACTCCCGATTCCAGTTTCCCCAGCAAAGCCTATTCCCTCCCACTCACTGTCACCCTGAGTGCTATCATCAATCTCTCAGTCACATCAGGAGGAATTTTGGTAGAGACGCCTCAGTCAGCATGACAGCCTCAGTTAGGATCCCCAGAACTACCGGAAAGACAGGCACATGCCTATTATCCCAACCATGAGGAGATGGGAGGTGGAACAGATGGATTCCTTAAAGCTCTTTAGGCCAGGCTAGTCTAATGAACTTAGTCAATTCCCAGGCCAACAACAGACTTTGTCTCAAACAAAAGTCAGAAGGAGCCTGAGGATCCACCACCTAAGATTGTCCTCTAAACTCCATATATGCCTATATACACACACACACTGTGGGTTAATAAATCCATTGTTTGAAATATTCTGCATCATTCATTCCTTTGATTGGACCCTAAGTAACACTGGAGGTAGGTGTATGGCCAAGGTGAACCGACAAGGAGAAACTTGAATTTTAGGCTTCTAAAATAATTTAATCCTACATGGACCCTGGTTGCCTGAGGACCAGCTTCAACTAGTATTCTCTAGATGTTTCTTTTTTCCATTTCTTCCAACTTGCACTTTACAGTCTGAATTAAGTCGAAGCACACTGTGCTGTATCCCAGAGCCTTTAGCCTAATTTGTTTTCTTGCTTCTCCATGTCTGGAAGGCTTCCTGGCTAGCAGATGTCATAAAAGGACTATGCTGGCCCTAAAAAGCAGTCAGTGAGAGGAAGCGAGACACTGTAATTCCATGAACTTCCCAGGCAGTGTTCATTCCTTTCTGAATCTCCTCAGTAGGAAAGCAGGTCCGACTGACACCCTGCAAGATGACTGAGGGAGGCACCTCCTGGCAACTCTGCACTACTAACTGGCCTTCCCACTTTTTCCCAGACTGAAAACAAACAGAATTCCTGGTCCCAAATACTCTTGTAATTCTGCCCAAGATGCACTGGAGGAAAGGGCCTCCGTACTCTGTCCCCATGAGATCACAATGGCTTTTTCTTGGCACACCAAAACCTGTCTGCATCACACACACACACACACACACACACACACACACACACACACACACACACACACTTCACAGAAAAGGAAAGCTTTGACAATGAACCCTTCGCTTCCTATCTTTATAAGGCAGGTTCTTGGGGCTGGAGGTGAGTAATTCAGCAACAGAACTTGTATTTAGCATATGCCAGGCTCTGCCAACAAACCTCTCCCTCCCAAATGACACAAGGCAGACTCTTCTCCATACTGAGTTCTAAGAATGAGAAATGAAATTATCTGCCCTAACCTTATCTACCCAACACACACACACCCAAGAGAGTCCACTTGCTCAGAGAGATAAATGCTATCCTCCAGCTTCCCCGGCCTTTACTCCACCACAGCGGCTGAATGCCCCAGATACAGCACCTCCAAAGCCCCACTCGGAACATAGCAAACTTCCCTCCCTCACCCTCAAAATAACTTCTGTCCTTTTCGGTGAATCAGTCTGATCATTGCCCAGCATTCTGCAGGTCCAAAGTACACACCGCCACGTTTCTGAGTAGTTCAGTGCAGTGAGTCAAGCTTCAGGAGTCACTACAGGAAATACGTGCTAACCTTCGCCACTACCCTAACAAAAACAGTCACTCCTGGACAGGACAGGAAGGTACTAGTATGCAGTGGCACAGGGAACCGGCCCTGCCTCCCACCCACACTTCCTTCCCAATTCCTTAGGGACACACAAGGCGATGCCTGTATGTTAAGCTCCATGGACACCAACCAAGCATGGCCATAAACAACTGCCACTTGGCTTGGGGTAACAAAGGATACTCTAGAAGCATGCGTGGCCGTTGGAAAGACATTCTGGGAAGCAGTCCACAAAGGCCCCAGGATCAGATTGAAATCTCGTGGGGAGGGGCGTCCAGTGCGCTGACTACCTGGAACAGGCCTTCTGGATGCTGATGTGGCCCAGGCAGCTTCCGCATCAGATAGCCCACACAGCTCAGCACCAATGTGAGCCACAGTCTCTGAGTGAAAAGTACATTCTTAGCCAGGGCAGTGCTTCCCACAACGAAAGCCCTCTTGAGGAGCTCAGCAAACGTGTCAAGACTGCCCCAAGCTGCATCCATCAAAGCCTTTGTGTTGGATACTGTATATTTTGGAGTGTCTCCCTAGGTGAAACCGCTGCAAACATGACTAAGAACAAATCTGGGCAAATCTAATTCCACAAAGCCAAGTTTACACAGGCCATTATGGATTGAACTGTGGCTCTCCCAAATGACACCGAAGTCCTAACCACACTAGTACCTGTGAGCAGACTCTTATTTGGAAATAGGATCTCTGCAAGTGGCCAAGTTGAGGTCACGTAGGGGTGTGGAATGGTTCTTCTCAAAAGGGGAAACCCTTGGACACAAGCACACCAAAGAGGACAGCTTACAGAGATGAAGTCGGTTGAGGGTTAGAACGGACATCTACATGCCAAGGAGAGCCAGAAGTGACCAGCAAACCAGCAGGAGCTGGGAAGATGCATGGGGCAGGTGCTCGCTCCCTCTCACAAACAGCTTTTCAAAGAAACCAACCGCATAGATACACCTTGACTGGGGGGCTTCCAGTGTGCCCAACTGGGAGATAAAGCCTGTTGACTGAGTGTCCTCTTCTATAATTCTGTGTTATAGCAACCCCAGGACACAGTGTCAAGGCAATATAGTAAGTAGTGACAGAACTCAGACTAAAACTGGAACCTCCTTTCTCCTGTATATTCTCTCCTCCCTGCCCTGTTCTCTATTCCCTATGGGTCAGACTGTTGCAGATGGTGACAGTTAGCCCCATCTCTCCTTAATGGTCCAGCAGTCATTATGGAGCTGTTAGCAGATGGGAGGGCATTTACATTTGCCCTGTCTTAGGACAAGGGGGTGGTTCTCTGCTGCGAATACTCTCCAATAGCCAGCTTTCAAATCCCACATTAATGTTAAAAAACAATAAAAAAAAACAAGCAAGCAAAATACTTTTCTTGGCTGGGGCAATGGCTCAGCCTTTAAAATGTGGGCCATACAAGCATGAGGATCCAAGTTCGATCCCCAGAACCCAAGCAGCACACGTGTAACCCCCAGGGAAGGTGTGGGAAGAGGAGAGGGGGTGGAAACCGACAGAGCTCCTTGGAGCTTGTTGGCCAGCCAGGCTAGACTGCTTGGCAAGTTTCAGGCCAATGAAATATCCTGTTTCAAAATCTTTTTAAAAAATAAAAAATTATTTTCAAAAAAGGTAGACAGTGCACACGCATGTGTGTGCACACACATACATGAACATGTACACACAAGCAAATTTTTTACTTAAGAACTGGGCTCGGGTGTTAAAGCCAGAATTGGGTCCCATGGAAAGACACAAACTCCATGTGTATCGGATAAATCCAAAAGTCTTAATGCAGTCAGCCAATCCCGTGGCACTTAATTACAAGACAACAAAAGAAACACTGAGATGGAACACTAGAGAGGCTAAGGTGGCTCCTTAAGCAGTGCCAGGCGGGCAAGTCACATTCTGTGAGCTCATCCACCAGGCAAGAGTGCTCCAGCCCCAGGAGGCTAGCCCCCAGACAATTGGAGGAGCCACACCACTCAACACTTCCTCACAAAAGCTACAGTGTGAGGACCTTCCTCAAGGGCACCAATCCTCACTGTGATAGGTAATGCACAGACTGCAAGCAACCAGCACAAATTATAAAACCAACTGAGGCATGACATCATACCGTTCACATAAATATTAATATTGTACCTTCTCCTCAAGAGTCTTCCTAGCTCAGAAAATGCATAGGTCCTCGCTTTTGCATATAAATACCTATTTACAAATAAGTGGCTCACATCTAAACAAACATTAAGAAAACAAACAAGCATTGAGGCCACCCTTATTAATCCTGGTCTGAATTTAGTTATTTACTGGCTACTAGTTTCTATACAACAGTCCAGGTGTTTTCCCTAGTGTTCATTTTGTTCCAAAGGCTTGTCTGATTCTTCTGCACCTGAAAGTACACGATGAAGGACAGGCCCAGGGGCATCTAATCTGGATGGATAAGGGTCCATTACCCCCTCCCCGCCCCCCACCTCCACCACCACTTCCTGTCTGGAGCAATTCTGTTCCAAGCAGGCTATGCCCCTGCTTAGGGAAAGTGACTTGGTTCTACTCGTTCATTGGCTAGCGCAGGAGGCGGACCTAATTCGGTACCAACCCTCATTTGGCAGCTGCAGGCAGGGCAGTCCAGCCTGGGCACCTGAACGAGTTGTTTGCTGAGGGAATTTATTTATGGTCATGTTTGCGAAGCAAGAGTGATGGGGCGGGCTAACTGGCTTAGCTCCCCCGTGTTTACTTCTTGGGCCCAAACTCAAACACCGTCCTTTCAGGTTGTTCCTTCTTTGCTACCCCCACAGAGTGGCTAAGCCACCGTCCAGGAACACTCCTCTTCCAACCGGCTCCACATTTCCAGAAAACTATTTATCCTTTAAGGTCTGATGTCGGCAGTCTCCCGTCTCCACTTGTTTCTAAGCTTTCATCTTATCGCACAGTTAACTCCCAAATGGCCCGAATGACCCTCACCCCAGCGCGGTCAGTTTGTCTCACTCTGGGCTGGGACTGCAGACTGTCTGGTACCGCAGAGTGACACCAAGAAGCAGGTCCCCAAGCTCAGCACCGGCAAGACCATTTAAATTCGGAAAGAAAAATCTTAAACTTGAGTGCTGGGAGCGCCCGGGTTTTGGGGGGGGGGGTTGTTTTGTTTTGTTGTTTTGTCGTGTTCACGACATTCCACCACAGGACCTAATTGCTAAATGAGCAGAGCCAAGTCCCAGCACCAGGGGACACTGCTCCGAATCCCAAGAGTCTGCAGCTGAGTTTCTTTTCCTTTCCATCCTAGCCTCACCGTTTCCTCTCCTCCCTGAGTGCCCCTCCTGTGAGCCATGCCTTCTAAAGTCACTGGCTACTTGATTGGTTGATCTTAGCTGCTCTGCGGTTGAGTCTCGGTGTGAACTTCCCCAAGCCCACCAATGGTAGACAGACGCTTTTATAATTCCAGGCCTAAACTAGGCCGCCTTGTCATTGACCCTAAAGACAGTTCAGGTGAAAGAGAAAACCAACTGGCCTTCCCCTTTCTCAAAGTGGGAAGAGGGTGTGACATCTCTGCCTCTGGCACAGATGGGGCACCCGGTGCCATCCCCTGCACCCACTTCCCCCTTGCCAGCCCGAAGGCGGCATGCCAGCGGCCCCACCTCGGCTCGGCTCTTGAGGCTGCTCCGCTTAGGTCGCAGCAGAACATCCTTGAAGTCGAGTTTAAGGTCTGCATCTATGCGGGGCATGGTGCTGGCGGTGTGCGGTGGCTTCCTGCGGCGGAGGGTGATGCCGGCGTCAGCCTGGAGCTGTGGGGCGCGTGCGTACAGCGGCGCCGGGATGGCTGTGCGCAGACCGGTGCTCCGCAATCCCGGTACGTACGCGGTGTTCTTATGCCCGTGTGCCCCGAGCCCCCGGCACGGTTCCACCAGCCAGGCGCCCCGTGGGCGCGCCCCGCCCCGGCCTCTAGGTCCCGCCCATAGCCTGGTCTCCTGGCTGAGCCCCTCCTCCGGGCCCAGCTCCCTCTGCCTAAGCTCAACCAGCTCCTTCTGCCTGAACCTAGCTGTGAACCTGGACTCTGCCCGGCAGGACCCTAAACCCTCTCTCTGGGCAGGGGCTGAGCTGCGAGATGCGTGCGAATTAAAGGAAGTCATGAGACAAAGTCTCCCGTTCCCCAGAGTGTACCCTAGTCTGACTCATCGAGGGGACCCAAGGAGAAACCGGGGGAGGGGAGCATAGTATGTAGACCAGGATGGCCTCAAAATCATAGAGTTCTGCCTGCCTTTGCCTCCCTGGTGCTGCCTCCTGAGTGAGTGTTGGGATTGAAGACATGAGTCACCAAGCCTGGCTGTAGAATCTGACCTTTATCCATGGCAAAAATGTCAGGTCCAACGGGAACTACCAATCTGGTTCTTCTCATCTCCCCAGCTCCTCCTCCAGTTCCCAGGCTGTCCCAACTAATCCACCCTCTTTCCTCTTCAACATAATGGTCAGGACTCTCCCAGCATTTTTTTTCTGCCTCTCTCTCTCTCTCTCTCTCTCTCTCTCTCTCTCTCTCTCTCTCTCTCTCTCTCTCTCTCCTGTTATTTTCTTAACCCACCCCCCAAGAAATGGCCCTAGCCAGTCTGCTTTTTTCTTTCTCTTCCAGATACCTCAACCCACCCCCCTCACTATGAGCAATAAAAACTGTGGTGTTTTAAATAAGAAAAGCTCCCATTGGCTCAAACATCTGAAGGTTTAGTAACCTGGAATGGAATCCTTTGAAAGGATCAGGATTAGGAGGTGTGTGCTTTGTTGAAGTGTGCCACTGGATTTGTTTCTGAAGCCCATGCCAGGCCCAGTGTCATTCCATCTGCCCATACTATCTGTCATGATATCAGGGTCTACACCTCTCAGAGTGCAGTCAAACCCTTTTATAAGAGGTGCCTTGGTCCTGGTGTCTCTTCAAGCAATAGGACAGTGACAAAGACAAGAACCTTCTCTGGAACCACAGGACAGCCATCCCATCACCTCAGCGGTTTACTGCACACTCATTTTGGCTTCCCTAATTTCACTCCCAGCGTGCCCACCACGTGTTGAAACAGACCTCGAGTGTGCTGAAGAAGAAGCCAGTGGGAGGTTAGCACAAGAAGAGCGCTGGGCAGTGTAACTCAGTGACAAAGTGCATGCCCAGTGTTCCAGCTGGAGCAGAAAAATGGAAGAGGGAGCAGGAAAAAAAATGAGACTTACGTAAATGAAGTATCTTGGGGCCTGTACCTAGTTTGAAAACTTGGCCACATTCCAATTGGGTGACCTTGAGGGTATCTTACTTGAGTGTTTTCATAGGTTAAAAAGAAACCTTAGTGCATGGGTGGTGGAACAAGCCTTTAAGCCCAGTACTCTGAAGAAAGAGGCAGCCGGATCGCAGATATCTGTGAGGCCTGCCTGATCTACATAGTTATCTACATAGTGAGTTCCAGGACAGCCAGGGCTTTATGGAGAGACCCTGTCTCAAAAAAAAAAAAAAGTACAATTAATTATTTGACAAATTGTAGCTGTCTTAGTTACTTTATATTGCTGTGATAAAACACTCTGACCGAGAGCAACGTGGGGGAGACAGGGTTTATTTTATTCACAGGTTACAGCCCCTTATCAGGAAAGCCAAGGCAGTTACTGAAATAGATTCTGTGGGAGGCATTCCATATTTACCAGCTTGATCTCCGTAGAGAAGCTCAGCTAGCTTCTTATGCCCAGGCCACCTGCCCACAGTGGGCTGTGCCCTGCCACATCAATCATCAATCAAGAAGATGCCCCACAGACTTGGCCACAGAGCAATCAGACGAGGGCAATTGCTCAACTGAGGCTTCCCAGATGACTCCAGCTTGTGCCGAGTGGACAAAACCTTAACGGCTATTTGGAGTCACATGTTTTTATATTATAGACCCTCGATTGCTAACTGCACCTGGCAGGACTTGTCAGCAATAGCAGGAACAGAGGCACAGCACCACGCTGTCCCTTGCAGCAGCCCCAGTTAAGTGTCTTAGCATTAACTATATATACCGTTTTGGTGGCTAGGCTGACATCTCAAAGGGGCACTAAGAAACTCCTCCCTTTTCCATGTTTTAAATAAGTGACGTTATAGGGTACCTTGGGTGTGATTACAATCTGATAAGACAAAACTAAAACCTGTTTCAGTATGTGTTCTTTTACTAGAACTGTGGCTTTAGGAGTTATTACTACAAAACTGCAGGTTCACAGCTGGAAAAAGAGAAGCATTTTAAAATGTCCTGAGTTTCTTTCCTGTTGCTGTAATAAAACACTGTGATCAAGGCAATTTACAGAAGAAAAAAGAGTTTATCTGGGGCTTACGGTTTCAGAGGGTGAGTACATGACCACCAAGGCAAGGGCAGGCAGGTAGGCATGGCGCTGGAGCAGTAACTGAGAGCTTAGATCTTGATTCTCAAGCACAAGGCAGGGAGAGGTAGGGTGGAAGGGGTGAAGCAGGAGGAGAGAGAGAGAGAGACTGGGAACAGGATCATTTGAAACCTCAGGGCCCAACCCATGACACACCTCCTCCAACAAAGCCCAAGGCCCTAATCCTTCCCAAATAGTTCCCCCGATTGGGGACTAAGCATTGAAATACATGAGCCTGTGAGGGCCACTCTCATCCAAACAACCACAACAAATGTTCACCATGCTGGAATTTTGATTCTCAACACAGTAGGAGACTTCAGCCAGACTCCAGGGTGAGCAGCTCCCTTTCCCTTCCTCTGGTTCCCCTGTCTTTCTAGCCTGCCTCAGGACCACTTTCATTTCCTTCCTGTTCTCTGCAGGCTCGCCCATTCTCTGGGAACTAGCATGTGGTCCAGCTAACCATAAAAACCCTACTGCCCAACAGTCGTCTTAACACCTGTGTCCACAAATGATCAAGGTCTTAGCCCATCCCACATGCTCTCATTATCTTTGTCCCCCCCCACACACACACCCAGGAAGCTCAGGCATTTTCATGAAAGGGAAATCAAGCTTATCAAAGAGAATGAAAATGACCACTCTTGGGCCAGCTAATGAAATATTTAGAGCCTTTTACAAACTGTGGAAGCTGGCCAGGGAAACAAACAAAAATCAAAAGAGCAAATGGGCTTTGTGTTCATTGTCACCGTCATTGTCTTAAAGGAAAGCCCTGGGGATCTGTCCTCAGGTACTCTCTGGTGCTGAAAAGACAACCGGTCCACAGTGGTCAAGCCGTGTCTTTTCTTTCTGGAATATTCTATCTGCCTCTTCAGACATAAAATCATGTTCCTTAAAAACTCTGTATGGGTTCTAATTCTTTCCCATATGGTTGTATAGATATTTCTTTCAGACTGAAATAGTCTCTTCTGGAGAGAAGAGGTTTAGGGGCTCAGAAAACATACAAGACTCTCAGGGTCCCTCCCCAAGTTACATAGGCTACATGCAATTGCCGGGAAGACAGGGACTCCAGTGCCGTAGCTGTCTGCAAGTCCCACAGGAGCCATGGGGCTCTTCTGAGTTTGCCTGTTCTGGGCTGGGACTTTTCCACAATATAGCTGATTTTGAGTCACCCAAGCTCCTGTATATAAAGCCAGTAACATCATTTTTATTGGCTTACCAAGCTGGATTTAGACATATACTTCCCAAGAAGAGTACCCTAACACAGGCCATCAGGGGCTCTGCTTCTATCTGTGTCCTCAATGCTGTCCAGACACCAGTGTGTTCATTATCTGGCCCATAGAGCCAGCTTCTCAAAATACACAAAATACAGGTTCAAAAACCTGGACCCCACCCAGGGTTGTTGAAGTAAAATTAGCATATCGTCAGATTCTCAGAGATCGTTATGCTTGATAAGACAGGAAACTCCCAGCAGGGCGGCCGTCCAGGGTCACTTATTAACTTTTATAAATACCGACTGAGCAGCTGGAGCCACTTTGTTAGTATGTTAGGAAAAAACCGTATTTTGTTGCATTTGCTTTATCTTTTTGCTAAATAAGATTTTTTTAAATCACATTTATTTTATTTTTTTATTTTTATTTTTCGAGACAGGGTTTCCCTGTGTAGCTTTGGAGCCTGTCCTGGAACTAGCTCTGTAGACTAGGCTGCCTCGAACTCACAGAGATCTGCCTGTCTCTGCCTCCCGAGTGCTGGGATTTAAGGCACTTGCCAACACTGTTTGGCTATAGTCACATTTATTTTATTTATGTGGGGCTAGCGGGGTGGGCACAAAACAACCTGCTTTGGGATTGAAGTCAGGTCTTCAGGGCTGGCAGCAGTGTGCCATCCCACTGAACTATCCTGCCAGTTCCTAAATAAGATTTTTAAGCAATAACCTAAACAAAGAAACAAATTTTAAAATGTATATTAAATAGTAGCTAAAATATTAATAATTATTTTTTCAGATAATAAAGATTTAATATTAATAATTATAATGAAATAGTAACTAAAAAAAAAAAACCCTCAGAATGTCCAGATTGCTACTTCTGTGAATGACTCAAAACTTCTGCCAGGGGACCAAAAGCGCATATTTAACACCAGCTCCTTCCTCGGAGTGAAAGGCACCGTGCAAAGAGTTTTATTCTATTTTCTTGGCTCGTCCTCACAAAACTCTATGCCATTATCACCCTGATCATCATCACTATCATATATATAGATGTGAAAACCCACGCTTACAAAACTCACCCCAGTCAAACAGGGAACTGGGCAGGTCAGAGCTAAATCGGGGACAGCTTTGTGTCCTGCTGTATGTCACAGGACATCATATGATATCTTAGCTTCCAGAGGTTTCTTCGAGTCTATGAACCCCAACTGGCTTTTCAATAGATATTTCATTAACTTCTCACTACAACTGAGCAGGGAAGATAGACCACAGAATGCGGCTGGACTAATCCAGCTGACTTTGTTGTCATGGAGACCACAGATATTTGCATACTTCACCTCAACTCTTGAGGTCACTCAGGTCGAATGAGTTCATGAACAGACTCTCACATTCCAGTTTGCTCCCGTTCTCACACCGTATCTCAACACATTTACTTTCTTTTGTACTTCATCTTTTCTATCCTTTGAAGCATGATTTTCAAGTTTATACTTACAGCCAAACTTTTAAAAAGTTTTCTATTATTTTATTTTGTTAGGGAGGAGGGGTTCAAAACAGGGTTTTCTGTGCAGCCCTGGATGCTCTGGAACTCACTCCATAGACCAAGTTGGCCTTGAATTTGGAGATCCATCTGCCTCTGCGGGGATTAAAGCTGTGTGCTACCACTGCCTGGCTGCTCTAGAATTTTTAGAGTGTGGTCCTGTTACTGTATTTGTTTATGCACAATTAAGAAAAAGAACCTGAGAAATGGCTCAAAGATGTCCATGATGCAAGGGAAGGCGAGACAATGCTGTCCTGGTTGAACCAGACCCTGTGTTTCCTGAGGTCGTGAATTTTATTTTCAGCCCTGGAGCTGAGGTCTGGTTGAAGTGGATGCTTCTCTGTAGACTGCAACCCTGAAAGTAGGTGCGTAGGAACAAAAAAGTAAGAAAAATAGCACTCAGTGGTGGTCTAGTGGTAGATGCTATTTAACATTGATTCATTGTTATCTGAGCCAAGGTTTGAAGTAATAATTCCTGCCCACACTAAGTTGAGGCAAGCCCTGTGTGCTGGCTAGTCTTATGTAAACTTGACACACAAACCAGAGTTGTCTGAAAGGAGGGAATCTTAATAAAGAAAATGCCTTCATAAGATCCAGCTGTAGGAATTTTCCTAATTAATTATTGATGAAAGGGGGCCCTGCCCATTGTGGGTGTGACATCCAATGATCTGGTGGTCCTGGGTGCTCTAAGAAAGCAAGCTGGACAAGCCATAGGGAACAAGCAAGCCACAGAGAGCAGGCCAGTAAGCAGCACCCCTCCATGGTCTCTTGCATCAGCTCCCGCCTCCAGGAACCTGCCTTGTTTGAGTTCCTGTCTTGACTTCTTTTGGGGATGAACAGTGATGTGGAAGTGTAGGTCAAATAAACCCTTCCTCCCTAGCTTGCATTTGGTCATGGTGTTTTGTCATGGCAACAGAAACCCTGAAAGGTACCCTGCTCTAAGGAGGCCTCATTCTTAGAACTAAGCAAGTACACAGGGCACCGCTGAGAGTCAGACCTCCATTATCTGCTTTTACTACAAGGCTTGATGGTACATGCCTGTAATCCCAGCATTCGGGAAGCAAAGGCAAGAGAATTGAGAATTGGATGCCAAACAGGATTACATAGCAAGACCACATCACCATCCCCCAACAAACACTATTTTTCATGTCCCAAATGGCTTCTTAGAGTTGAGGAAGTGTATGTCTACATTGTTGGTTCATTTTAATATCTGCCTCATTAAAATTAAAATTAATTTTAATTAAAAATTTAATTAAAATTAAAATTATATATAATTTATATTTTGAAGAGTTTATCTCTCTGAGATCACGATTCAGAGATTGTTTTGTATCTTCTCACAACTGGATGACAATTACTATGATTTTAGAACATTTTCATCATCCCCCCAATCATAATAAAATTCATATAAATTCATATAAATAAATCAATTATTTATATGAATAATTTCTCTCCAAGGCCCAGGCTTGAGCAACCAGTTAGTAATAGTCAGTAGTGTTTGCGTGACCTATAGGCTGCACTGTTGATTTTCTTAAATTTTGCAACTATATGCATCATTTAATTTACCTTCCAACCTATTATCAAGTCTTTTTTTTTTTCAGAGTAAAGTTAAACGTTTATTAGAGTTATGGAGGGGAAAGGGGGAATGGGAGAAGAGAGACAGAGAGAGAGAAGGAGAAAGAGAGGAGACAGACAGAAGTGGGGGGGGGAGTGGGGAGAGAGAGACAGAACCTGCCTCTCCCTAGAGGAAGACAGGAAAGAGCTATTATCAAGACTTTACAAAAGGCTTTTAAAAAAATAAAAAGTTAACACTGCGCCTGAGATGCCACTGGAAAGGTAAGCATAAAATCCCATGCATTTAACTTTGAATTCCAAATGAAATCTATATAAGTTGTTTCAGTTTCTGGCCAACCAGAAACAGAGCTGAAAGTAAATTCTGAAGGGCTTCATTATTAAAGTCCTTTATATCTGAGTGTTGACCATATTCTGCATCTTCACTTCATCAATACACCTGACAACCTCCCCTCTGCTACAGTTGATCACACACACACACACACACACACACACACACACACACACCCCACATGCATGCTTGCATGCTTGCACACATGTGTATTGTGTGTGACCTTGAAATATATTATACCAAGTTTTGTAAATGATTAATGTCACACATCGAGTAGCCTTCATCTAAAAGTCTGGAATCTCCCTGAAATTTAAATGCTGCAGCCAGATGCCACAGTGCTTGCAAACCCTCCACACTCTGATGAACACGGTCATCCCAGATCTAAAGCATTTCCGGTGCCAAACATTCCCGACGAGAGAGTCTCAACCTGTGACACGTACCGTGCAGCAGCAACCACGAGCCGCCAATTCACAAAACATTGTGGGATTAGATACTAATATTAAAAATTGAAAATCTGAGAGGCCAACTCATTTTTTCCCCTTTAGTTCCGGAGACAGGCTTTCTTGGAGCTTGGTGTGTAGCTAAGGATCTCTTTGAATTTCTGAGCTTCTTGCTCCATCTCCTGGGAGCCAGGCTTGCAGGCTCGTACCACTAGTACCAGCACAGGAAGTGCTGGGAATGGCCCCTCGTGCATTCAAGTCAAGCACTCTGCCAGCTAAGCCATATGCCCAGTCTGTCAGCTGACTTAAAAATTCCTACACCTAGGCCAAGAGATAGCCAGTGGTTAATCTCAGTGGCTGCTCTTCCTGAGGACTTGTGTTTGATCCCCAGCACCCACATAACTAATTGCAACCGTCCATAACTCCAGTCCCAGCAGATCCCTTTTCTGCCCTCCATTGTGGATTTGTGGGTGCCAGGTACACACAAGGGGTGCCAGATATGCATTCAGACAAAATCCCTATGCACATAAAAATTAAAAGTCAGAACACCCGATCTAGTGGATAGTTGCCCCACCATACCCCATGACCCAGTATTGATCTTCAGGTTGGGTAGTGGGAGCCGCTAGTGAGCATAGCTGATAAAGAACACAGGCCAAACACACCAAGTTACTTTCCACTGCAATGTCTGCCAAGAGAGAAAATGTAAATTTAATTTGCTGGTCGTGGAGTAGCAAAATTGTGTGAGTGTGTGTGAGTGTGAGGTGTGTGTGTTTCGTTTATCTAATTAAGCAACTCAGAGCCATCATGATTGAATTTAGGCTACTAAATATACCACCCTGTAGAGGGGGCTTGGCTTCAAGACCTGTCTTTAAATGTGGCTTGGAGATGCCCCCCAGGGGTGGCAGCTGTTATTAAGGTTGTTAGTCTTTCAATTAGTCTGCTGTAACCATCTTATTACTGTCCTGGTGATCTTGCTTCTTGCTATTAAAGTCTTTCATGTTACAAGTAAAGCAGAAGGGAAGAAAAGAGCCCCCAAACAAAGATTCCCTGCAGAGTCGCCCTTTAATCTGATGCTACATTGGAAGGTTTCACATAGTTTCTCTTCACTGAGATGGAGCCTCTATGTCTTAACTAAATTTATAGTTGGTCAGAACAATGTGTTTCATCTGTGCAGCAGGTTAGTTTTTCTTTTTGTTTTCTTTTAAAGATTTATTTCTAATTATGTAGCGTGTGTGTGTGTGTGTGTGTGTGTGTGTGTGTGTGCCTGTCTGGGGGTGTGCATGGGCATGTGTGGGTAGGTGTGATTATGGACTCATGAGAGTGGGAGCCTGTGGAGACCAGAAGAGAGCTGCAGATCCCCTGTGAGCTGCTCACCATGGTGTTGGGAACCAAATTGTGGTCCTCTGGATAAGTAGCAAGTGCACTTAACCACTGATCATCTCTCCAACTGCTACTTTTGCTTTTTCTCGGTCCCCCACCCCATCATTATTTCCTCTAGAGACCACTTTTAGAAAGTTGTACACCTGGAAGTTCTTAATAATGTTTAGGCTAAAATAACCACATTTCCAGGTAACTACAGATATATGACACAGGTCATAATTTGTTCCTTCCAATTTGCAAATCTGCGTCTCTCCTTTTCCTGTGTGGTCCTCTGCTCATAAACTCCTATGGGGTTTGAATAGGAATGGCCCCCATAGATTCATGTGTTTGACTGCTTGGTCACAGGAAGTGGCACTATTATGAGGTGTGGCCTTGATGGAGTAGGTGTGTCACTAAGTGGTGGGCTTTGAGGTCTCAAATGCTCAAGCCAGGCCTAGGGTGACTTTCCCTTCCTGCTGTCTGCCAATCCAGATGTAGAACTCTCAGTTGCCACTCCAGCATCATGTCTGCCTATGTGCCATGATGAAAATGGACTAAATCTCTGAAACTGTAAGCCAGCCCCAATTAAATGGTTCCCTTCTTAGAGCTACCATGCTTACAATGTCCTAACTAGAACTCTGTCTGTTTTTCCTTAATCTGCTTTTGTCCGCTATTTTGCCAACACGGTGAGACAGTAAGCAATGTCCAGTGACCTCCTGACTGAGGGTTTCTTCTCTGGTCTCTGCACCACGTTTTCTAGGTGTTAATGTGGAAACATGGGTGTGGCAACAGGTTTGTAGAAGGTTCCATCTCCTTTTCTGGTCCAGAAAAATAGTTCCCACCTCCCCGTCTCACCAGTGTTCTCTATAGTGTCTCCATCCTTCCCCAACTCCTCACCAGGACACCCAACATAATCTCTTCAACGCCTTAAGTCTCACCAAAGTCTGCAAGAATGATGGCCTCTGCTTTTAGCTCTACAAAAACTTCCCAGGCCAATAGCTCTGGATGCATGAGTGATAGGAGAATTAGCATGTACAGGAGGTGGCTGGGGTATGGCTCAGAGGTAGTTTGTCTAGCATGTACAATCTCCTGCCCTGCAGTCAACAACACACACATACTTACATAGGGACCCAGGGGTGGCGACTCATGCCTGTGGCTTCAGTACTTGAGAGACTGAAGCAAGAAGGTTGTGAGCTGAAGCCTGTGAGACCAACATTTTGGTCTGCTAAGTACTCCTGCCATGACATGTCACCACAGGTCCAAAGTGATTGAGGCAAGATGGCTATGGATTAAACTTTCAAAAACCATAAGCCAAAATGAACATTTTGCCTTCATAAATTGATTAATCTCAAGTATCTATTACAGTATCAGAAAGCCAAATTATACATTTTTAAAAAATAATATTGCTTATAAAGTTGTATAAGTACAAACAATTGCTGAACACTTGTCCATTGTCACACTCTTGTCAGTAATCCCTATCAAGACCTATGATGGTGCTAGCTAGCATTTGTTAAAGAGATGCTATGCCCTAGACACTGTTGGATGCTTGGAGTAACTGTGTTATCCTCACCCCCAATTACAGCAGGCATTCCCTAGGAACCCACAGGCCACTCCAGCCAGGGAAGCAGGTAGGCTGACTGCAGATCTTCATCTCCCTCTTCTCCTCCAAATCCAGCCCTCTTGTCTCACCGCTGTCTCTGTAGCAGACCACCGATGGTGGCCTCCTCCTTCTTGGATCACACAGATCTTCTCCTCCAGTCTTCGTCTCCACTCATCTTGTTAGCTCAGCCCCCAAACTCCAGCAGATAATCCCTGGGAACCCCGTCAGTCAAGGCCACCAGAGGAGAAAGTAGGCCAGCGAAGCAGATAGGCAAGCTTCAACTCTCAGTGTTCCTCCTCTCCTCCATATCCAACTCCACAGTCCCATGACCAGCTCTGTGGCAGACTCTGCCCACTTCCCCAGGGGAACTAAGCAGATCCTAGGAAAACACCCTGTCTGTTTTCCCCTCTCCTGGGCCCTTTTCAGACTGTTAATCCCATACCCATTCCTAAGTATCAGCTCCCAAAACGTAGAAACACATTTTACTCGGATCACCCCCAGTGGCCACACCTATCAGGATCCCAGAAGAATTTCCAACCAGGCAACACACAGCCACCACACTATCCTAAGAACTAGAGAGGGAAACAGAAATCAAGGAACAAAATATTCACCCAACAAAAACATGACTAGATATCAGCACTTAGAATTACAGTCTTCCCAAACCCAGAAGCCTAGATGCCAGCATAAAAACACAGTCATTAACATCCAGGACAATATATCTCTACTGCAGCCCAGCAACCCCACCACAGCAGGCCCTGAGTATAGCAGCACAGCATAAGCACAAGAAAAAGACCTTTAAAAGCCTTCATGAGTATAATAGAGATCCTTGTGGTGGTTTGAAAGAAAATGGCCCCCCAAAGGAAGTGGCACTATTAGGAGGTGTGGCTTTGTTAGAGTAAGTGTGGCCTTGTTGGAGGACAGGTGTCACTGTGGAGGCGGGTTTTGAGATCTCATATGTGCTCATCACACCCAGTATCTCAGACCACTTCCTTTTGCCTAGGTGTCAAGATACAAGAACTCTCAGATCTCCTCCAGCACCATGTCTGCCTGCATGCTGCCAAGCTTCCCGCCATGATGATAATATACTAAACCTCTGAATTGTAAGCCAGCCACCCCAATTAAATGTTTTCTTTTATAAGAGTTGCTGTGGTCCTGGTGTCTCTACATAGCAATAAAAATCCTAACTAAGCAGTTAAAGGGGAAATGAATAAATCCCTTAAAGAAATCTATGAAAGCACAAACAGTGAAAGGAGATGAATAAAACAACTGAAGATAGAATCAGTAAAGAAAACTCAAACTGAAAGAAATCTAGAAATGAAAAATTTAGAAACACAAACAGGAACCTCAGAGGCAAGCCTCACCAACAGAATACAAATGATGAAAGAGAGAATCTCAGGCAATGACAGAAGAAATGGATACATTAGTCAAAGAAATTGTTAAGTCTAAAAAATAGGTTCTGGCAAAAAACATTCAGGAAGTCTGGGACACTATGAAAAGACCAAATCTAAGAATAGTGGGAATAGAGAAGGTGAAGAAATCCAGGTCATGGACAGAGAAAACATTTTCAAAAAAGATCACAGAAGAAAATCTCCCTAACCTAAAGAAGATGTCTGTCAAGTTTCAAAAAGCACACAGAGCATCACAATAGACTGGACCAGAAAAGAAAGTCCCTTTGGCCTGTAATAATCAAAACACTAAATGTACAGGACAAAGAAAGAATATTATAAGCTAGAAGGGGAAAAGAGCAACTAACATACAAAGGCAGAAAATATTAGAATAACACATCACTTCTCGATGGGGACTCTAAAAGCCAGTAGAGCCTAGATAGTTAGTGGTCCTGCAGAGTCTCAGAGACAATAGATGCCAGCCCAGACTTCTACACCCAGCAAAACTTTCAAACATAATAGATGGAGAAAGAAAGACATTCCATGACAAAAACAAGTTTAAGCAATGTCTATCTATAAAACCAGCCCTACAGAAGGTTCCCTAGGAAAAACTCCAACAAAAGAGGTTAACCACACCCAAGAAAACACAAGGAACAAATAATCCCAGACTGACAAATCAAAAGTACACACACACACACACACACACACACACACACACACAGAGCCACTACCACCACAAAATAACAGAAATTAACAAGCATACTCCTTGATACCTTTGAACATCAATTGCTCAATTTAAAAAAAAAAAGCACAGACTAACTGAATAGATGTGAAAACAGAATATATCTTTCTATTGCCTCCAAGAAACACATCTTCCCCCCCCCCTTTAGTTTTTCGAGACAGGGTTTCTCTGTGGCTTTTTTGGAGCCTGTCCTGGAACTAGCTCTTGTAGACCAGGCTGGAAGAAACACATCTTAACATCAATAATAAACATCACTTCAGAGTAAAAAGATGGAAAAAGATATTCCACGCAAATGGATCTAAGAAGCAAGCTAGGGTAGCCATTTTAACATAGATTTCGAACCAAAACTCCTCAGAAGGGATAGGGAATGACATTATATACTCATCAAAGGAAAAATCCACCCAGAGGACATTGCAATTCTTAACATCTATGCACCAAATACAAAGGTGCCTGAATTTGTAAAAGAAACACTACTATAGCCTCAGTCACAATTGAGCCTCTTCATAGAATGGCAGTGGGATAATTCAGTACCCCACTCTCACCAATAGACAGGCCATCCAGTTAAAAAGTAAACAGAAAAATGCTGGAGTTAAACTGACATTATAAACCAAATGGGTCTACCAGATTTCTACAGAAACACAAAAGGATAGACCTTCTTCTCAGCACCCCATAGAACTTTCTCCAAAACTGATCACATACTCAGACACAAACCAAGT
This sequence comes from Dicrostonyx torquatus, assembly GCA_028555095.1. Classification (NCBI taxonomy): domain Eukaryota; kingdom Metazoa; phylum Chordata; class Mammalia; order Rodentia; family Cricetidae; genus Dicrostonyx; species Dicrostonyx torquatus. Next base: position 1,565,965 of record JAQHUG010000130.1, read on the forward strand.
CTAAACAGATACAAGAAAAATGAAATAACATCCTGCATCCTGTCTGACCACCACAGATTAAAACTGGATTTCAACAACAATGGAACTAACAGAAAGCTTACAAACTCAAAGAAACTGAACAACTCTATACTGAATGAAAATGGGTCAAGGCATAAATTTAAAAATTAAAGACTTTCCATTCACAGACAGCCATTGTTGGATTGCCTGGATCATCTCTCTCTCTCCATATATGTGTATATGTATATGTATATATGTTACATATATGTGTATGTATATATAGTATATATATATACAATATTATCATATAATATATAAATATAAGATGATACAATATATATTTTCTTTCAAACCACCACACTCACGTGGCATATATACATTTAACCATTGGGCTCCAGCTTAAGCCTCACATATTCCTTTAAATTGCTATCCTAAGTATTATTATCCTTTTCTTTGTAAGCTATGGGGGTTGAGAGGAAGGCCAGTTGCAGTGCTATTTCCAGCCAGGTTTATTCGGGGGTCACTGCCATCTTAAGTGCCACTCAGAATAGCACCTGTGAGGCCCCACTGCTGATTCCACACTCTTGCCCTTTCCTGCTCCTAAATTAGGTTCTGCTTATCAAGCAACCAGTTACATTCCTGTATCCTGTTTGCATGGTGTCTGTCCTGAATCCTGCTCTGAGCTGCATGGACACCAGCCAGCCAGACTTTAGTTAGGTGAGTTCAGCAGTAAGAACTTACTGTCACTCAAAGGAGTTCTCTCCAACCACAGCAGATGCTGGTTAGTGGAGGTGGTCCCATTCTATAACACTGCTGTGAGCACTGAGTTAGCAGGTGTGGAGCAGCAACCCTCCTAGAGACACTGGGTCAGACTCCTGCAAGAGGGATATTCCCAGCATCCTTATCCATCAATCACACATGACCTTATTTTACAAGTTCTCCTAAGGAAGATTCATGAACATAGTAATGCTAGATCCATTTCATTGACATCATAGCCCACAGCCCTTACACTCCTGCCCCAATGGAGCTTAGAAAACACGCATACATACTCTCTCTAAGGCATATTACAACCTTCTCATACCTAGGAACGCGCTGCCACCTTCAGCACTGTTTCCTTAGGGAAACCTGACCCACAAAAAGCACAAAAGTAAAAACAACAACAACAAAAAGCAAACAAATAACAACAAAACAGCACTAGGTACACTTTGAAGAGACCCTTGCTTACAAGATGGTTGTCAAACAAGATGGCAGGACATCCACTGGTCCTTCCAGGAATGCACACCCCAGGCAGCTGAAGCCTTCTGATGCTCAGTACCTGTATTTAAAGCACAGGGAAGGTACAGTGAGTATGGTTTGGGGCCTGAAAATACATTGTAGCACCGAGGCAGACTTTTCCATTGTAGAAGCCATGCATAATGGTAGTAGCCATTAGAGAATGAAAAACAATCCCTGGAGCCCTCAGTGGAAGGGCAAAACCTGTCCTCCAAAAGTTGCCTCCTGGTATTTACATGTGCGTGCCAGCTCGCTCTCTCTCTCTCTCTCTCTCTCTCTCTCTCTCTCTCTCTCTCTCTCTCTCTTTCTCTCTCCCTCTCTCTCACACACACAAAATAACATTAATAAATAAAATCATTTTTTAAGGAGGAAGGTAAATCCCTAAAACATACTTTGTTTAAAAACTGTCTTAATTATATGCTAATTTAAAAATCTTTAAAAAAAATTGTATTTGATTACCATGTACTGCCATCCATAAGTATGAAAATATCACACTGAACCCCACTAATATACAATTGCTGTGGAATAATCCTTTTGTATACTGTAAAGAAGCATTTCTCTCATTGTTAATAAAGAACTTACTGGCCAACAGCTAGACAAGATTTTCAGGGGAGAGAGAATGCTGGGAAGAAGAAGGGCAGAGTCACAGGGTCACCAGGCAGATGCAAAAGAAGCAAAAGATGAACATGCTATGCTGAAAAGGGTACTGCCACATGGTAGAGCATAGATAAGAAATATGGGTTAATTTAAGACACAAGAGCTAGTTAGTTAGTAACAAGCCATTTAATAATTAATAATAAGTCTCAGTGTGGTTATTTAGGAGCCAGTTGGTAGGACAGAGCTGACTGCTGAGACGCAGAGAAACTCCACATACTTATAATGCGTGTAAAATATGTCTAATCAATAAGTATATAATATGCAAATACAACTAAGGTGAGTTAATTAAGATGGAGGATGGTAATTAAGATGGAGAGTGATACTTAGGAATATAAACCCTGGCCATTTGTTTGGAACTCACACATAAGTTCCTGACTCCAAGCCAGGATCTAGCAAGAATGTTTTGTTGGTTGTTTAGTATCTCTCTTGCTCAACCATTCCTAGGCTAGCTAAGATTCTCATCTGCAAGAGCACAGGCAGTATTAAGAACTTGACTTCTGTTCTGGTGACTTGAGTAAGATTGGGTCCCACAGGCACATATATTTGAATGCTCAGTCATCAGGGCATCCTTCTATTTGAGAAGGAATAGGATTATGGGCTCTGGCTTTATTGGAGTAGGTATGGCCTTGTTGGAGGATGTGAGTCGCTGGAGTGAGCTTTGAGGTTTCAGAAGTCCACACCAGGGCAGCATGAGTCTCTGTCTCCTGTCTCTCTCCCTCCTTGTGGATGTAGCCCTCATCCACAGAGTGAGATCATGGAGAGCTCTCATCCACAGCTCCAACACCTGCCTGTCTGAGTCTCGCCATGATCTAAGCTTCTGAAACTGTAAGCAAGCATCCAGTCAAATGCTTTCTTTCAGAAGAATTGCTTTGGTCATGGTGTCTCTTCACAGCAACAGACCAGTGACTAAGACAACTTTCTCCACCCTTCTACTGCAGGTGAGGGGCTTGAGAGCAGACATCGCAGCCCACCCCACCCCACTCCAGTCTCCGCCCTAGGCTTTTACAAACTTTAAAGTGCCCAAGCCAAGCACTCTCTAATTCTCCATTGCTTAAATGTATTTATGACCCCAACACTGGCTTTCTCTTCCTTTAATTATGAATATTTACCCTTGTAGGAATAACCCTGAAGAGCGTTAACTATTTGAGTGAAATCACCAACCAACCATTTTGACCTAAGGAAGTTACTATTTACATAAGGTGGGTTCCTTTACGTGTGCAAAGGTTTCCCCTTCTCTGTTTTGGAAAGTTCGGGAAACAATTGTAAAAGCAAAAAAAATGCTCTTGTTTGGTCTCATACTTGCCTATCATCCACGACCCGGGTTTAATCTGCCAGCTCTGCATTAAAACAGACATAGTGATGCATGCCTGTAATCCCAGTACTCAGAAGGGAGGTAGGAAAATTTGTACTTCAAGAGGGTCTTTTTCTTTCTTTATGAGACAATGTCTCATGTAGCCCAGGCTGTCCTAAAATTTGCTATGTATCTGAGGAAGACTTCAGTTGAGGACTCCAGGCCATGGGATGGTGAAATCTACATTTAGGGAGGGTCTTCCCACATCAATGAACCCAAACTAGAAAGAGGTTTGTTTATAGAACGATTAAAATCACAAAAAAATTGATAATCAAGATTAACCATCATAGGGCTAGAGAAACAGCTTGGTGGTTAAGGGTACTTGCTCCTTTTGGGAAAGACCTGAGTTGGTACCTTGCACCCACTTGGCAGCCCATAACCATCTGCCATCTGCCTCACTGATTGCAGGGGATCAGATGTCCTCTTCTGGCCTCTGTGGGACTGCGTGCAGGCGGTGTATATGTGTGTGTGTGTGTGTGTGTGTGTGTGTGTGTACATTCAGGCAAAATATTTATAAAATAAAAATTTTAAATGCACTAAGGGATCATCCTTCCCTTGATGCTGTGCACCCTGCTCAGTTATTAGATATAAGATTAAGTGTCCTCCCTCTGAGTTGCAAACAAGGATTCATGGTATCTGGCCATGACCTCTGGTTCTTAAGGAGCTTAGCGATTTGAAAGGACAAGCACAAGACTGCATCAAATAGGACAGGAAAGTACCTAGAACGGTAAGACCTCCATAGTCCAAAGCCACTCCTCTGCTCTGGGAGGATTAAGAATCAGAGAAATACCCGAGTGTACCAATCCCATAGCATTCTTTTTATTTTGAAGTATCCGCTCATATTTGGTATGTTTAGGAGAATTTCATCATTTGGTGAAATAGGTAGGCATGCTGATTCCAATATAAAATACAAAGTGGAACAATTGAATTAGATTTACTATTTTAAGTTAACATTCTTACCATGTTTAAATGCATAAAAGAACACAAGCTTCAACATATTTATACTTTAATTTATTAGAGTTATTTAAATGCATAGGGGTATCTTATTTGTTAATTCAGATAATTGAAGCACAGAAGAAGGAAATGTAATATTCCATATATTAAATTTAAGTATTCAGGTAGCTATGCTAGGAGTGATTTAATTTGCAAAGAGGACTAGCCATTTTTTATAGTTTTGCTCATGCCAAGTTGTACTACATAAAATAATACAATTAGAAATATAAATTTGAAAAATTTAAAAATAACTCTGGCTGGGTATGGTGGTTTATGCCTGTAACCTCAGCACTCAAGAGATTCAACTCAAGAAACAAGAAAGTGGTTTTATTTTAGCTTAAAAATATAGATTAGTTATCAAACTAATTTAATCATTTGCTGTCATCTAGATCCGAAATATCCCCAAAAGCCCACAGATAAAAGGCCTGCTCTCCAGCTCGGCACTATTGTAAGGTGTGTGTGTGTGAGGTACTTTAGGTGGCAGGGCCCAGGGGAAGGTCTTTGAGTCCTTGGAGTGTGATCTTGAAGGTGACAGTGAGAAGCTGCCCTTCCCCTTTCTCTTTGCTCTCTTGCTGTCCTGAGGTGAGCAGCTCATTCCTGGACATGATCTTGCCACCACAGGTTGCTTTGCCACAGATGGAAAAGTGAAAGGATCCACCCACCCTTGGCTGAAACCTCCAAAACTATGAGCAGAAACAATCGCTTCTTCTTTTTAGCTTGATTATCAGAGGCATTTTGTTACAGTACTAAAAAGTTTATTGACACATAATTTGAATTTGATTTTTAGTACACAAAAATTTCCCTAAAGAAACACCAAAAAAGCCACAATATATTTTTTTTTAAAAAAAATCTTTAGACAGTTACCATAGTGCCCATCGCACTGATGAGGACACCGAGGCTCATTAAAGGGTAGTAAATCTGGATGTGGTGATGCATAGCTTTAATCCCAGCATTTGAGAGGCAGAGGCAAGTAGATCTCTATGAGTTCAAAGCCAGCCTGGTCTACATAGTGAGTTCTAGGATAGCCAAGGCTACATACTGAGACAGAGGTGGAGTGGGGTAGGGTGAAAGGTCATTGACACTGAATTAGAGTATGGCCTCAGGCCTCTGGTTCTGAAGCTAACTGTTCCTTCTAACACAGCTCTGGTTGGGATCAATGAGAGTCAGTTCACATAAATTGATCCTAAGTAGTTAAAATTTGGAAACTATGTGACACATCATTTATTTATTTATTTATGGAAACAGCTTCAAGGGTATTGGCCCATCCTGGGGAGGCATGGAAGAGTCCATGGTGGCAGGAGTATGTGGCAGAGGCTCTCTGTATCACTGGACTAAGGAGCAGGGAGAGCAAGTAGGATACAGAAGCAGGATACTGCCCCTGCCCCCGCCCACTTCTGACTCACGTCCCTAAGGTTTGAAACCTTGCAACAGCGCCAGCAACTGGGGAACAATATTCAAACACAGGAGCCTGTGAAGGGCATTTCAGACTCAAAGATAACTATGACCAGCAATAATTACCAAGAAGGGTATACTTTGAATGATGTGTTGGCAACACACAGGACACCTCTACTCTGATATCAGAAACAGACAGCTGCGAGAGGATTTAGGATTAAGCAAAATGGCAAAGGTGAGCCAAGCCATTTATCCTGTATTGTGAAATATGGCACATACGCCAAAAACTGATCAAAGACGTAAACACGCACTTATCTATGCCTCCTTTTTACTTCTGTAAAACTTTAGACTAGCACAGAAAGTAATGGGTTTCATTATGCCATCTTTATACATACGTCATATGTTGTTCTTATTTGTTCCCACCCCATGCTGACTTCCCCATATCCCCTCCTCCCTCCAGCTGGTTCTCTTGTGCCTCTCTCTGTCTTCCTACATGTAAACTCCCTTCCAGTGCCCTCTCTATTCCTCACCGGCCTTACCATCTCTTCCTCCTATCTCATGATCTTCTTTTTTGTTTTGTCTCACACACACACACACACACACACACACACTTTTAAATATACGTTCCACATATATCAGAGAAAAATGGAATAGTTGTTTTTCAGACTCACTTAGTGTGCGTTACATGGTTTTTAGTTGTGTTCATTTACCTGCAAATGTCATGATCTAATTTTTGTTTATGGATGCATGAAAGTTTATGGTGTATATGTGCCACATTTTTATGGCCCATTTGTCTGTAGGTGCACTGGCTGTTGTGACCAGTGTAGCAATACATATGTATGTGCAAATATCTCTGCAGGAGGCTGACACCTAATTACAGATCTGAGAGTGGTATGGCTGGGTCACATGGGAGCTCTATCTATTGTCAGTGTTTTGAGGAACCCCTGTACTGATTCCCACAGCATCTATGTTCACATCAACAAGATATACGAGTTCCTCTTTCCCACACAGTTGCACATATTTATTTTCTTGGTGTTAGCCTGATTGGGGTAAGTTAGAATTTCAAAACAACTTTAATATGCATTTACCTGTTGGTTAAGGAGGTTGAACACTTTCTCAGGTGCATATTGGTCATCTCTATTTTTTTCTTTTAAGAACTGTCTATGTGGTTCATTAGTTTATTGACTGGAAGATTCGGGGGCATTGGTGGTTAACTTTTAAGTCCTTCATATATTCTAGATATTAATCTCTTGTATGAGGGGTATTTGGCAAACACTTTTTCCCATTTTCAGGCTGCCTCTCCCCTCAAGTGATTGCTTCCTTTGCTGTGCAGAAACTTCTCAACTTTGTGTACTCAAGTTTTTAGTTCTTGAGATGCCCTGTGCCCCCAGAATCCTTTGCAGGAGGTCTCTGACAACGCCTTTATCTTGAAGTGTTCCATCTTTCTTTCTTCCTAGCAGTTTCAAAGTTTCAGGTCTTGCATAAGGCCTTTGATCCATTTTTAATTGCCTTGGGGATAGAGTAAGACCTATGGATCTAGTGTCATCTTTCTACATGGAAATAGCTTATTTTACCAATTTTCCCAGAGCATGATATAGAGGCTGCCTTTCCTCCAATCTCAAAAATTAGATTTCTTAAGCTATGTTCATATATTTCAGAATCTTCCATTCTATCCCACTGGTTCATGTGTCTGTTTCTGTGCCAGCACCATGTTAGTCATGCCCTACCCCCAGCCCCATGGCTCTATAACACAATTTGAGATAAGATATGATATTGTGATACCATTAGCCTTGCTCTTTCTGATGAAGGTGAATTTGGTTATTTGGGATCTTTGGTACTTCAATACAATTTTTGTTGTTTTTAAGTTGTTCTTCTGTGATGATCTATTTGATTTGGAACTTATTTCATAATTGATTATTCCTAATAATAGAAATTATTTATTTTCTATCAAGTAACCTTGTTGAATTCAGTCTTCAAGTGGGATGATTTTCTTACAGATATTTTAAAATTACTGATGTACCAACCTCAAATCCCAACAGTTTTATTTCTTTTATTTTGGTTTTCCTTCCTTTCTTCATTCATTCATCCATCCATTAATTCATTTTTTTTCCTTCCTATTTTTTTCCCTCTGTTTGAGCACCAACTGATACTGTTTTAGGTTGGGTCCCCTGGGAAGCAGCTTCTGGTCTGGAGATCAGTTTTCCAAAGGTCTTTAGAGAATGTTCTGGAGTTCATAAGAGGAGGTAAGGAAAGAAGCCTGAGATGTTGAACCTTAGCAGGGGCCTCCCCTGATGCCACAAGCATGGAACTCTTCAGATACGTCCATACTGGAGGCACATGGACTGGATCTTTGTCTCCCAACCTTGATCTGTCACTAGACCTCCCTGGATATGACTCTGAGTTATGTGTCTTCTTTAGATAAGGCAATCCCCACAGAAGCGGATGGATCTAGACTGTCTGCGGCACTCCAGAGAGCAGGAGAAGGTCGTTCATTCCTAAGCAGAGATCTGGGCCAAGAACTTCAAGAGTGTTCTAGTTTGCTTTCTATTGCTGTGACGCATGCAATTGGGAATAGAAGGGTTTGTTTGGCTTACACTTTTAGGCCACAGTCCATCATTCAAGGATGTTAAGGCAGGAACTCAAGACAAGGAACAAGCAGGTCTGTTTGCTTGAAGTGTTACATCCAGTCAGTGAACTCATAATAGCCAAGGAAGTACAGCAGAAATCATGGAGGAACTCTGCTTGCTGGCTGTCTGATTCTCAGCTCAGCTAGCTTCCTTATGCATCTGAAAATCACCTGCTGCCCAGGGAATGATACCACCCACTGCCCAGGGAATGATACCACCCACGGTGGGTAGGGCATTCTTAGGTTAATTAAAAATGGAAACTTTTCCTCCCAGAACAAGACAAACAATGAGCTCAACTGAGATACATTTTTCTCCGGGTAATTTTAGGTTGTGTCAAGTTGACAATTAATGCTAACTGTAACAAATTCCATGCTTGTTTTCACAGCATGTTTGCTAAAACTGTAACAAAGTAGGTTGGTATAGACCCCTATGTAGGATGATAGTTAAGTTTAAGAAATGTTTCATATCTTTTTAGACAAAGGCTACTCTCAACCCTAATCAGAATCTTCTGTTTTTATAGAATGATAGTGAATATGGAGACTCATGGCTGCCCAAGATGCTGAGGGTAAGTGATGGAGGAGGGCTCAGCCCTAAAGAAGACACTTATCACACCTTCTAAGGCCCAGCCATCTCTCTAGCCAAGCCCCACCCCCACATACCCTGCTCAGCAACAGGGTCCCACTCACTGTGCAGTGAAGTCTCCTTGGGATCACACTGGCAGGGAGCTGTGGTTTGTTACTTTTGTTCAACATCATCTGAGAGTCTCACCCTAACCCTGAGAAAAATTGCAACCAGAGACTGGAGAGATGGCGTTGCCTGCTCTTCCAGAGGACCTGGGTTCAATTCCTAGCACCCACATGTCTCAACAGTTAGTAACTCTAGAGCCGGGGAATCCAACACCCTCCTCTGGCCTTTAGAGGCATCAGGCAGACACATGGTGCACATACACGCATGCAAGCAAACTCCCATACACATAAAATAAAAACGAATAACCCTTTTTTTTTAAAAAAAAAAAGACAATTATTATTTTAAGACCAAAGTTGAAAAAAAACTTAAGCCAAACCCAAGTGCTGAGATTAAAGGTATACACCACCATGCTGACCCTGTCTTCTAATTTCTACCACATGTATTTATTTATTTGTGCATTCATACATTTGTGGTACATGTGTGGTGAGGCATGTATGTGTGTGTGCACACATGTGCTTTATGACTTGTGTGTAGAGGTCAGAGGACAGCTTACAGGTGTCAGTCCTCGCTTTCTACCACATGGATCCTGAGGATCAAGCCGGGGTCATCAGGCTTGATGGCAAGTGGCTGCTGAGTCATCTCTCTGGGCCCAATCTAAGATTTCTAAAATTGCTTTTCAGTGTAAGAGTTGATCTGCAGCACCCAATTCATTATTAACTAGGAACTACAATTTCCCGGTGGTTTCTGGGTTATTACAGTGTGTGTTCAGACTGGCTTAGCTGAGTCATTTGTCAGAAGGGAGTTTGATGGGAGGTCTTATTTAGTTAGAAGTGGCGACTACCCCTTTTCCTTACCTCTGTGCAGCAATGCCATCCTTGATTATCAGCACAAATCCATGGCATGCAAACTGCTTTTAGCCTCACTCAATAGATGAAGAAACAAAGAGGGAAACAGCTATGCAACCCAGGTCTTCCTTATTTCAGCTTCCCTCTAAGAAAACACACACCCGTGGTGTCTTTCGAGGAATAAAGAGCTTATGTTTAAGAAAGTTATTAAAAAGTAAAAACAGGGATATTGAGATGGCCTAGGGAGTAAAATTGTTCTCTGATGATGATGATGATGATGATGATGATGATGATGATGATGACGATGACAGTGGCTAAGCTTGTCAATATGAAACATTTCATCCCATTTCCTACCTCCAGCCTAGTCCTTCTAAGCAATTTGGAGTTGGGAAGAAGGCAGTCAAATGTGTGGTCACTGACTGAGAAAGTAGGCCATGCCTCACGTAGGTCACAGACTAGGAAATTAAAGAGAGAAGAACATTATATTAGCCAAGTAATAAAAATCAGAGAGTAAATTTATCACTCTCAACTGGATTGTGAATTTCTAAGCTTTAAAAAGACCTGTATATCTGATATGGTGTGTGTGCACGCATGTGTTTGTATGTGTGTGTGTGTGTGTGCACGAGCGTGTGTGATGTACATATGTGGATGTGGCTATGTGCCCCAGGCAGGTGCTGATGTCAGAAGAGGAAACCAGGTGCTCTGTTCTATCATTCCCCAGCTTCTTCTTCTGAGACACAGTCGCTCATGGAATCTAGAGCAAGGCTGGCGGCCAGCGAGCCCCAGCGACCTCCTGTCTATTCCCTGCACCTCCAGCACAGGAGTTACAGAGCCGGCATCATCCAGCCTTTAACACAGATTCTGGGAATCTAACTCCAGTCCTTACACTTGTGGGGTCATCTCCCCAGCCCGACACTCAGAATTCTAAAGACCCAAATAGTGAGATTAAAAATGAACATCTCAGAATTCAATGTTCATAAATACAAAGCGAAATTCTACTTTGTCCTGCTTCTGAGTTGAAATTTGAAAAATATTTCTGTCATAAGATCACGTACAAAGGCAAATACGCAGCAGAACGAACTGTGCAGTCCCATATCCCACAGCAAGTCTGTCTCTCTGTGTGACACCAAACAGGGATCAACATTTCATCTACAACATTTGCCTGACGTTTAGGTGCTGGAAGCATTAGTAAACCACAGTGACTGATACTCCTCTCTTTCTGGAAGTTGAGTGTAAGTGAAAAATTATTCCTTGCTTGGTTTTCCTGTAGGTCTCGTTTCTCATCAACCATGAATTTATGATATTAACTTTGTTCCGTGTTCATTTTTGTTGTTTCACCCATACACCAGCATTCTCAAGTACATCTACAAATCTCGTGTCCTCTTCTGACCTCAGCATCTGCCTGGGGCACACACGCGCGCGCGCGCACACACACACACACACACACACACACACACACACACACACACATTGTGTCAAACATACATGCCTTGTTAAAGCTTAGAAATCACAATCCATTTGAGATCAGTAAATTTATTCACTCTCATATTTTTATTACCTGGGTAATATGCTTCTTTCTCTTTAATTTCCTAGTCTGAGATCTGTGGGGAGCATGGGTTCAAATAAGAAACGATCTGATTTGACTTCTCCTTCTAGATGAGCCTCTGGGATTTTTCAAGAGTTGTTTCAAGAAATATCATGGAATGAGAGTGAGCGGAATGATAATGTCTCTGCATATGTGGCTCATCTTTGGGGACTATACAAAACTTCCAGGAATCTTGAAATAAATGACCCGTTGAGCCCCTCTTTGGAACTGTCTTCTGAGTGCTAAGGAGGCTGGTTTATTCATTAGCTCAGTCTGCAAGTTCAGCTCTCTCTATTCTAAATTTCTTAACTCATATGCTGACATATACTTATAATTCCAGCATTCAGCAGGCCAAAGCAGGAGAGTAAGGAGTTCAGGGCTAGCCTCCAACATAGAATGCGTTCCAGGCCAGGCTGGGATTTATGAATTCCTGTCTCAAAAATAAACACATGAACAAAAAACAAAAGACAATGGTGGCAGCAGCAGCAGCAAGAAGGATTCTTAAAAGAAGGATTCTTAACTGTTGTCAATATCTTGAGACAAAGGGAAGAGCCCACTTGCTATACATGGATCACACATGCTGGGGAATTCATCGAGCTCTAGAGACTGGGAAGCCCATGGATGTGACACTGGCATCCGCTGAGGACCTTCCTGTGAGTGGGTGCTCTCTACAGAGTCTCAAGATGGTGATGGGTGACAAGCATCAAGGAGACTTACAGTCTCACAGACTGAGAGACCACCAGGTTCTCAGGCTCTCCAGAGCAAGACAGTCATTGTTGGGCTGCATAGACTGTCTTATATATGCCAATCTAGTGTGCCCCTGACACACACCGTCAGTTCTGTCCTTCTAAAGAGCCTACCATAGAGTTCTATGACCACCACAAACTCCAGAGGGAATTGGAGAAGTATCAGCATCCATGTGGTCAAAAAGAAAAGTCTGAAATTCATATAAGGTCCTACATGGATCCACAGGGCCTTTCTTGCATTCCTCCATTAGTTCATACATTTACAGGTGAGTATTACTTGTAGCAAGAAAGACATGGAATTCAACCCTGATCCATTCCTAACATTTGTTTGTCTTTATACAGAAGTTACAAGAACACATGGCCACATAAGTAGATGAGGAGAGACATTGCTTTCTTATAGCATTTTCTTCAGTGGTGTAGCCACAGGTAAGAAGTTCTCTAAATATGTCTCTAAATAACCCTTCGTTTATGTTCATATAAATAACCTTAATTCAACCTATCAAGTTGCACTAAAAGTAGAAGGGGGATTCTAATAGGAAAGGGATCGAGACTAGGATGAGATAAGAGAGGGTAATGGGTGGTGAATATGACCAACATACATTATATACATGCCAAAATGAAGCCCATTATTATATATAGTTAATTTATGTTAAAGTATTATGGATAATTAAATATATGTTGCTGTACCATAGCAATGCTGGTCAATTCCTCGAACTCCTGAGTTCTATGCTAAAAGCCTGCAAAAAGCTGAAACTTACCCAAGAAAAGGGAATCTTGCATTGCATTTAAAGAGCAATAAATTAAAGCCCTTCTTCACTATCTTTCCTTAGCTATTTTAGAATCAGGTAATACCACATGATGAGCTGAGCACGTGAGGTTAGCTTGGGCACCAAAAATAGTGAGGGTAGGCTGGACGTGGAAGGGAAAAACAAAAGTAGAGAGCAAAAAGCATAGAAATGACTTCAAAGTTACTTTTCTGGTCGAGGTTAGAGCAAATGAGTTTTTAATTATGCTGGTTAAGACTGTCCTGCTTATGGATACAGTTATTATTTCTTGTTCTCTTTTGACTTCTTGGAAGGTCAGATAAGCAAATTAGAGAGAGGTACCTCAGAATTTCCACAGGAGTGGAAATTCATAGCTCTACATATTGGTTTGGTATGTTGAACCTAGTGCAGAAGGTCAGTCCAAAGTAATAACTTGCTATGAATAATAAATATATGTATATACATATATACACACATATATACTAGGTTTAACAGCGATTAACTTACCATGATCTGCATCATGACACCCCATGTTGATCTGAAAACAAAAACATAGACACAAAGTTGCCGAGGGATTTGTACTCACTGGTAAGAGTCCTGATTTGTCTAAACACCTACAGGAACATTTCAAAGAGCTTCCGGGGACAGTGTAACACTCTTAGTTGGGCAGGAGAGGTGCCTTTCTCTTGGAAAATGGGGACCCTTTCCTGACTCCATGTGAAAGGCCTGGAGCAAAGTGAACCCAGACACCCATCACTCGTGTCCTGAGGCAGACCAGTTTTAGGAAGAGAGTGGATGGAAACTGGACCCTTTAAAGTACCTACGCCCTTTGCAATGAACGCTTTTGCATGGAGTCCATGGGCCCTGTGAAGTCTGCTCTACTAAACTTCACCGCCTGAGTCCATGACAGCATTAATGTCAGAAGTAAGTTTCATGCCGGAGGAAGTCTGAGCACGGGGCTCAGGCTGCTCTGCTTCCTGGCCAGGGTTCTTTCTCTGGCTTGCAGATGTCCTCATGTGGTGAAAAGAGAGGAGATGAGTGAATTCTCTTGTGTCCATCCTTTTTTAATTTATTAAAAATTATGGAACACTTCACAAATTTGCGTGTCCTCCTAAGCCACGCTAAGCTTCTCTGTATCGTTCCAATTTTAGTTTATGTGCTGCCAAAGCAAGCACTCTGGTGTCTATTCTTATAAGGCAGAGGTTCTGAAACTATGGGTTGTGACCCTTTCACAGGAGTCACCAAAGACCATCAGACAACAGATATTTACACATATTTACATTATGATTCATAACAGTAGCAAAATTACCATAATGAAGTAGAGACAAAATAATTTCATGGTTGGGGGTCACCACAACATGAGGAACTGTATTAAAGGGTTGCAGCACCAGGAAGGCTGGGAACCACTGTTTAAGGGCATTAATTCTTTGAACTCAGAACACCACCCTCACAATCTCATTTGATTTTAACGACTTCCTGACTCTGCATACAATCACAACAGGAACTGGGACTTCAGTGCATGAATTTGGGGAATATGGAGGGACACAGACACTGAGCCTGCGCTATCTTCCCACGTAATTATTTTAGGGAGAAGATAGCTTGTTTCGTTCTACTTGTAGATACGTTGCTCAACAATCGGAGAGTTGGCTGAGAACTGTCAGCATTTTCGTCAGTGACCTTGATCAGGCACGCTAAGCTCTGTCTGTGGTCTGTGGCAGAAGCCAGGGACCCGAGGGCTTGACCCACTGCCCACGTGCCCCCATGTCGTGGGAATATCTGACCTACCCACGGGAGTCTGTAACTGTCATCCAGACAGACTCCTTGACGCAACAACTTTCCTCACGCTCTTAGGATCATTAGCGCTGGCTTATGGCCAATTTCAAAATCCTTTGACCTCGATGGAACCTTGCAATGTTTCCATAAACTTCCATCTTCTTCAGACCGTGGTAGTTCTGCAGATAGCAAGACCGTGGTTTTCTCTTACAAGTAAGTCCTAGACTTGATAGTCATGCTGGTTGTTTCGAGGACATACAGGGGATGGAGTTTTGTCATTTTAGGCAATTTCTATGTCCATTCTCAGATCCCTTCCCTAAAGGGTTTACTGAGATAATAATGTGCACGCGTACATGCGTGCACGCGCACACACACACACACCCCACTTCAACTTTGACTGGATTTAGTTTTTTGTTTTGTTTTGTTTTTGTTTTTGTTTTTGTTTTTTCGAGACAGGATTCCTCTGTGGCTTTGGAGCCTGTCCTGAAGCCAACTCTGTAGACCAGGCTGGCCTCGAACTCACAGAGATCCACCTGCCTCTGCCTCCCAAGTGCTGCCTCCCGAGGGCGTATGCCACTACTGCCCAGCGTGACTGGTTTTAGAAACGCCGTGGACCACAGCTCTGGGGATGTCTGTGAAGTTATTTCCAGCACAGTTCACTTACTTACCTTGAATGTATGCAGCACCATCCCATGGGCTGGGATCCAGGATGGAATAAAAAGAAAAAACAAACTGGACATCAGCATTCATCTCCCTCTACTTCCTGACTGTGGAGAAAAAGGGACCAGCTCCTCACACTCCTGAGGCCGTGCGTTCCCCACCATGACTGACTGACTGCTCAAACCAGGAACGAAAGTAAACCCTTCCTTCCAGTGGCTCCATTAACTAGTCTGTCATAGCAATGGGAAAGTGACTAGCAGGTATTTGCCCCTTGTGGCTGCTGCCAGAATACAGTGTACAAATGCAGCTGTAGACACATGTCACCATCCACCTTCCTAGGAAAGGGGCCCCATGAGTCGGCAGTAGGAAAACGTGTACATGTTAAAGGTTAAACAGGAACCTTAGGATCCGTTCAGCTCTCCAGCTGCTCCCCTCTGGAAGGGGCACCTTCCACCCTTGAGGAAGCTGTTCTGTAAGAGTTGTCTCTCTTGTTACTATGCCAAAGTCTTTACTAGAGTCCCGAGCATCAAAAGCAGAAAAAAAAAATGCCTGTTTTTCCACAAAGCCAGAGTTTATTGAATTACCATAAATATGCAGTGGTCTCAATGGCACCAATTTCCCAAGTAATCCTGCTTTTCCTTGGTAACTTGGCTGAGACAAACACAGGTTCTTTTATGTTTTTGTGTTGTTTGCTTGTTTGTTTGTTTGTTTCAGTTTTAAAAACTTGTTTTGCATGTGGATATTTTGCCTGCATGTGTCTGTGTACCACATGTGTGCAGTGCCCATGGAGGCCAGAAGAGGGCATCAGATTAAAACTCAAGGAACTGGAGTTACAGATGGTTGTTAGCTGTTGGGTGCTATTGGGTGAGCTGGAAATATGGAAGAGTAGCCAGTGGTTTATTTTCCCCCTGAAAGTGGGTTTCTCTGTGTTGCCTTGACTGTTCTGAAGCTCACTTTGTGACCAGGCTGGCCCCAATCTCAGA